>PVLA01000349.1:0-465577 GCA_004027455.1 Hydrochoerus hydrochaeris | reverse complement strand
CTCAGAAGCAGATTCACTCTAAGCCAATTTGCTATAAACCCTCCATGCACAAATTCTTCCAAAGATCTGAGAGCAACCTTGCCAATGTCTTTATCAATTCACATGTTTTTCCAAATTTTTCAAAATAAAACCTCACATCGAGTTGTGTTAGGGTGACCACAGGCATATGTGGAATTCAGTTGAGAAGCATTTAGGATAGATATATTTCTTGTTTGATTTGCTATAATATGTTAATGTGGTTTTCTGTACTTGTGTGAATGGTTTCCTGATTGCTAGCATTCCCCGGGGTAGGGATGGTTTTCAGAAGGATTTTTCCACTCTGGGAGCTGATCATACACCATCACAGCAGGAAACAGAAGGGCCGTGATATTACCATGGCATGAAGGCATTCTTTAGCATCCAGGACTGGGCCTGTAGGAATGGGGACAACTGTGGCCTAATGTCCACAAAACCAGTAGTTATTGTACAGAAGATTCTTCCAATTATGAAACATGTAAAATGTTAAAAGAATATTTTTCCATTAGTCCTAAAAGTTATTTCTGGTTAGAAATATGTATAAAGCAGCAAGTTTAATCAGAAAACTGTCAATCTTTTTCTGCCTTTTTTGATTTAAAAAAACGACCTGAAATGATGATGTTTACCCAAATGCCATACAATAAGCAGCAGATAAAATAGGAGGAAAAGCAAAAGGGTTTTTTGCCTCCAAAGGATCAATAAAATTTATATGAACAATTACAACAGAAAACTTTGAATTTCTAACCCTCCCATAATGTACTATTATGAAATCTTTGTCACTGAATATACTTAAAAGTATACATCAAAAAATTGTATATAGCTATCCTATATTAAGGAGTGTCACAAAGATATTCTCATGGTTATCTGAAATTAGTATTTGTCAACCTTGAAATATTAATAATTTTTAAAATTTTTCTTCATTATATATAAACATTTGCTTTCTCAGCTCATTCTGTGTTGATGAGTTTGAACAGTTTCTCTGAGCAAACCCTCCTTCGTGTAAGCTCCAGCCCTGCAGCTGTCTGGTCATCTTTGGAATCTCTGCCCTTTCATCCTCTGGGCCGGTTCAGGAGTTCACAGTCTCACATTCAAGTCAGGCGCTAAACAAAGCAGCTGGCATGTAGCTATCCTTACTCTGATCAATCCACCCTGCTGCTATCACTGCTAATATTCTAAAGTACAAGTTCATTTATCACCACAGGACACAAAACAATGTCCTTCATGAGCTGTTAGTGGCGCTCCACTGTCACTGTTTGCTAGCTCGAGCTCTCCTGAGCCACGCTGCTGGGACCACAGCCTCATTTGCACTGTCTCTCTGGACCTGATTAGTCTCTAAACGTCACACTCAGTTCCACTACCAGTGATGATTCACTCAACTCAGCCAACATTCTGATGCTCTCAAAGCATCTTGTATATTTTTTACTTCAGTACATTTTTGTATGGCAGTTTCTTTTGATGAGCATATAGTATCCCTTACTACTTTAACAAGATTCTCGAAAGTAGGTTGTGTAATTTGTCACTGTAGCATGAATGGAGTGTGCTGATTGCTTGATTTTGCACTCATGCACTCCTTTGCTAGCTGTGTCCATTTATCTGACCTATGCATGTACCAGTCCTCCTTTGGGGAACTAGAGATGAAGCTTGTAATATGTTTATAATCACTATTATTAAGATGGGTGGTCCAGTTGCCCTCTGATTTTGTCAGAAGATAATCATATTGTGCTTTACTCCTGACATTTCACATCATTGTCATAAAGTAGACAGAAAACATTTCCTCTTATGTTCCAAGCAACAGCTGAGGATAAAAATAGGACTGAGCTAGGATTAAAATATTTGGATTTGAGTTTCTAGGCTATGTTAGCTCAGAAAACTCTCTAGTAATTTTTGTCTTTAAAATGATTATTTCCTACCTTACGGACAGACCCTTAGGATTATGATGATGCACTGTGGATGGAAAAGTTTGGTAACCATTGTTTTAGACAAATGTGAAGGTGCTATTTCTCTTCTACAGCTGTAACAGAGTCCATTTACACATACAAAGGTAAATCACCCAGGGCTTATTTACTGTCCGTCTAGAGTGAGAACCACCAAATACCATTTGCTCAATCAAACTGCAATAACATTCAATTCTCAGAGAAAATGAGAATGAATGGAGCCCAAATGGCAATTCTTCTTGTTAAATCATTGTCATAACCTTAAAAGTGTAGGTCAAAATGGCACCCTGACCCTGGGTAAAGTGTATTGACAAATGCATGATATTCTAATAGGCATACACACATGTGGTATACATCTGATAATAGGCAGCATTTTATGTCACAATTTAGTAAATATAAAAGTGTTTGATGTTTTTCCCCCATCTTGAGAACTGCTGGGATCCAGACTCATGTTTTTTGCACTTACTGCAGTTCAGGATGTACAAAGATACATTAGTTGATATTTCTGGTATCATCATTTTATTTACATCATTAAGATTATCTATTTAGAGCTAACAATCTGAAATGTGATGTAATGAAGAAGACGATTTCCTTGTGAAATGCATAATTGACAGGTTAATTAAGAATCAATACAAATAATTTCAAGGCCTGTCTACTTACCAACAAAAGAATATTTTTGTGACATTTTATGAGCACTGAGGAAGAAATGGAACTTTATATTGTAGAATAATCTATACCATTGGTTTTCATTCTGTTTGGGCTTTCCCTCAATTCTATAGGAAGTGCCCTGTTCTTTTGGGGAAGGTTTTGAATTTTCACTCATACATATTTCACTGTGGAATGTCACATCTCTCATGTTTCTGAGGTAGACATATGACCCAGACTATGTTAGCAAAGTTTTTCTTGAGGATTTTTCAGGTAGGGAATTCAAGAAATACAATCTCTTCCTCTGTAATAATGGAGTTGAAAATATGCAAGCCTGGAAGCCACTGACAGCTATAATTATGACTTGCAGAATAACAGAGAGAGACAGACAGACACAGTGCTACAAATTAAGTTGTAATGAGATGTCAGAAATTCTCCCAGATGGGTGAAGCGGCTTTCAGAAGCCCCTAAAACCAGACACTGACCATGAGAAGAGATGGAAATCTAAGGAATAACATCGGAAAGAAGATACAAGATTACATAATTGTTGGACCCAAAGACAAGTTCAAGAAAGTAAAGCATATTCTAAAAAATGTGGCATTTGTATACTCTTGCTTTGTGAGGTACTGTGCATGTTTAAGGCTACTGAGGTCAGCTTCACTCCTAAGATCAGCTATGTGACAGCATCATGTTGCCATCATCTGTGGCATGCTCGGTGCTTTGGTTCTACTCAAAGGCAAGCAATTCAGAGTCTTTTCTCTTCGCCTCCAAAAAGCTGTTAATGCTAGCACTCTCTAGTGCTCTTCATGATTATTCCTTCCAGGAATGGCCACATTTCTCATTATAGCCAATAAGAGATGAGTGGATGCTTCCAAGGAGGTTCTGGCAAAACTTTCCGACACAGATAATTGCAGTGCACAAACCCATTGAGTTCCTGGCCCTTTTTCTTTTCATCCTTCCCCTTTTATTGCTTGAACAAAAGAAACAATAATTCAAAGCTTAATAGCCATTTCAAAACAATGAAGATGCGGTTAAAACCTAACCTGGGTGGTAGACAAAGATGGCAGGAGGCTGAGCCTTTGATGTCACATTTCGGGTGATGCCACCCACACTGAAAACTTGTGCTCTGTGTTTGTTGTTTTGTAACATTAAACCAATAATCTCCTAGGCTTAAGGGGCTGTTACTCTGGCTATCCATTATTTACAGGTCCATCTACCCCAACTATATAAACAAGGGTTTATTTCCCTGCTAGATTCACTGAGCTTTAAGATCCTTTCTTCAGTCTATTTGTGCTGTTATGTCAAAATGTCTGAGGATTTATTTAAAAAATAGAAATGTATTCATCCCAGCTACAGAGGCTGGGAAGTCAAAGATCCCAACACTTGCAGTTTCAGTCTCTAGTGATGTTTTTTTTCCTCCGTGGCATTTTCTCCTGCCTCAGGCTCCCATGGGAGAAGGCAGAAGGGTAATGGAGATCTTTGTCAGGTCTCTGTAACCCTTTTATGCAGCATGAATCCATCCATGAGAGTGGAGACCTCGTGACTTACCCATTTCTCAAATGTCCCCATTTCTTAATACTAAAACAATGGGGATTAAGTTTCAGTGTGACTTTTGGATGGGATAAATATTCAAACTGTAACAGTGTCTCCTCTACTCGTATCACCTTCAACATTTGCAGATGGTCCTATGAAACTCCTAGAGAAGCCATCTCCTTCTGAGACACAGTGTTTCCCCTCATATCTTAGGTATCCAGTAAAGGAAAGACAATTACATCTAGCTATGGCCAGTTTTCCCTCCTTAAGAGTATCATATTTTATTTTTCTAAAATTGTCAAATTTTATAATATGCCGTATTTTAATGGTATATTAAAAATTAAAGCATGGTTTAAATGGACTTATTTGACTGCTATTCTGTAATGAAGAATTTGGAAACCATTTCATCATGCTATTGAAAAAAATTAACTTCCCATGTCTTTAATCTTAATACTTTGATTTATTTAAAATCAAGTAGAGCAACTATTTTAAAATTAAAATTTTTATATAAATCGATGTAGCTTGAAAATAACTCTTAAAAGTTGATTTTAGCCTTCCAGTTATCATAATCAATATCAGATGAGATCACAGGCTAAACAGCATTACACTCTTAGAAATAAAACATAACATTTCTGAAATAGCTTTTAAGTCACTTAGAAGTTAAAGACTACTTTTATTAGTTTCTGTTTTTAAGAAACTATGTTCCATAACACTACTGTGATCATTTTACTCCTACCAAGTACTTCTAAAACTAGTCATGTACCCCAAAGAATCATTCTGTGAGAGAAATTCTGATGTTAATTAACTTATCTTTGAGTTACTTTCATGATCTTAACTCACCAATCAAAAAACAAAACAGACTGGCAGAATGGATCAAGAAAACAAGATCTAAAAAGATGCTGCATTCAAGAAACATATTTAACCCAAAAATAAATTCACTGAATAAAAGTCAAGGGATGGAAAACAATCCTCCATGCCATAGGAACACACATACACAAAAAAAAACAAGGGTAGCTATTTTATTTTCAGACTATTTTATTTTCAGTGTAAACTTTAAGCCAAAGTTAATCAAAAGAGACAAAGAAGGTCACTACATATATGTCATGGGAAAACTCCAAGAAGAAGCAATAACAATTATAAATATATATGCACCAAACACTGATACAGCCACCTACATAAGTTACCCTTTTGAATTTCTTTAACTTTTGTTTCTTTTTTCCTGTTTAATGTTTCAAATACACTAATGGTCATGGCACTATATAGGTGTTCCACTGATATTTAATTTAATATCTCCACATTTCTCTTCCATATAAATATAAATTGTTGGTAAAATATTCAGTACTATTCTCAAAATAGCATTGTTTACCACTTAAACAATGCAGAGTGTTGGGGCACTGATGCCCCAAGTGCTGTAAAATCTACGTATAACATTTTACTCTTGAAAACTACTAGTAGTCTGATGTTGTTCAGAAGCCTTCCCAATAAAAGAGCAATAAACACTTATTTCATGCTGCACTATATCTTTAGTTTGTATATTTTCATGATTATATAGAGGTAGAAGTATGAAGGGATAAAGAGGTCATTTTTCATCATGATAGGCTGTTTGCTGGATAGACCAACCACTCATTTGGTGATGATTAGCACTGCAGTTCACAATTGAGCTTACCACATGAGCAACAGGAAGTGGTTCATTGTTATAGTCTGAACTGTAGTAAATTTTATGCAATTAGGAAAATACTGGACCTTACTCTTGTTTATACTCAACTATAATTGATGTCACATGTGGCTTACAAATCTATGTTAAAGTTTTGGTAAATTGTAACTTTTTATAACATGTTATGGCTTAAATCTAGATGCTCCCCCCAAAAAAGCCTCCTATACTTAGGTGGAGTTCTGGGGAGTGGCTGGATCATGGGTGTGTGATGATTAATTAATTTAGTCTACTGATTGGTTTAGTGCAGTTCTGGGTATGGATCATGCATTTCCTGAGGAAAGAAGACCAACTCTGGGTGTGGCTGGCACCAACCAATAAGTTTGTAACTTGGATGGAATAAAAAGGGAAAGATACATGGCCCACTACTTCCTGCCCGCCATACCCCACTGCCATGCCCTGCCTTGAAGCCAAATGACTAATGACGGAAACTGCTCTAAAGGGTGAGCAAAATAAACATTTCTTGCTATAAATTGTGGGTGTCAGATATTTTGTCTCAGCAACAAAAAAGTAACTAAGACAAGGATTCATGTATTTCTTTATAGTAAATGATAATTCACTCTGTTACATGTATTTTCTGTCTTCATGACATGCTAAAAGTTTTTTTTTTATTTCTAGGCCGTATGAATCACTTGTAAAGATTTTTTAAACTGTCACAAATCTCCAAGAAATTTGTGATCAAGTGGATCTGCACAGGTCAAACTTGTGTTGTTGAAGCTGTGTTATTGTACAGCTCACTAATACTTAATTATTTCCATAGTAAGGAAAATACATGACCTTTTTCCATATACATGCATGGGGACTTGAATACCAATAGTTCATTTTCTCCTGTGACTAATATTACCACCTAAATAGCACTCCAGAAAACCAGACCATAATACATTCTCCCCATTTTTTCAATTTTTAATATTTTTCCTCTTACTATAAGTCTCATTATGTGCCTAACAATTGTGTCTCTGAACAGGCTTTATTGGTTATAGAATTTATACATTTCTGATTTGAAAATTGGTATTTTTATTTCTTGTCTCGTTTCCTAAAAAGTCTCTTCCTAAGTTGCCTTGTTTCTTCCTAATGAACATACATAAAAAGATAAGTACCCATTGCTTTAGTATCTTTTAAAACATTTCATAATATGGCATTTGCCCAGTGTAGTGGACTTACGTGTTGATATGACTATTCCCTACGTAGAGTATAACACAGTACTTTGTCATAGATCACTGTCCAGCACACAGAGATTTCAGTGTGGACACTGTGGCAGAATTTGACTGTAATAGAGCTGGGGGCTAAGACTGAGTGTTCTTTCCTTATGGCCGCCCAAAAAGTAGCTAATGGAGCACTGTGAACATATTTTGCAAATGCCAAAAAATAGGAAATAAGGTCAGGAGACTGAAAATCGGCTCTTAAAATTGACAGTATTCGTCTTTCCCATCCAGGACAAGAGTAGGTGTGCCCATCAATTTTTATTCTGCCAGTTACAACTAAATAACTCAAAAAAAATAAACTATCAGAGAAGTCTGAAAGAAGAAAAAGGTAACCAACTAGTTTGAGATCATATGAGTTGAGGAATGATTGAAAAGTGAAATCTCTGAGTTTTCTATTTTGTTTCTTGTATAGTCCTGCTTGCATCCTAGAAGGACCCCCAAGACCAAAATGCAGTGTTGCCAAAAGGAAAAGCCCCAAGGAAGTTTCCTTTCTCTGGAGAGAGACTGGGAAACAGTGATTCTACAATATGTAATGCCTTTGGCTGTGCCCTCCAGGAAAGCAAGAGGATAAAAGTTGTAATGTTGCATCCTAAGGGAATGTAAGCAAAATCCAGTCTTCCAACCCTGCCCTGCACTAAGGAGGTAGAATTCCTACGTCTTTCCACTGTTCAGCACGCATTTGTACCTGGAAGCCCTGTATTACTCGACTTTTCATGCCCGTGACCAAATACCTGAGAAAAAAAATAATTTAAATGGAGAAAAAAAAATTATTCTGTCTCATACCCTCAGAAGTTTCATCCTATAGTTGGTTGGCTCCAAGGCAGAAACGCTGTGGTGGAAGGGTGTGGTAGAGAAAAGTGCTTGCCTCATGGTAACCGGGAAGCAGAGTTAGAGAAAAAAAGCCAGAAGGAGAGGTCCTGGGGACCAATGTGACATTCAAGGTACATTCCCCATCCTCCAAATGGGCCCCAACTGCTACTTGTGCATTCAGCTATGAACTCATCAGTGGGTTAATCCATCACAGAGACCAGTGCCTCATAATCCAGCACCTCTCTGGCTTTGCCTGTGAACACTATGCACTACATGAGTCCCTGGGGAAGCTTCCTGTTTAAACCGTACTGCACCCTATAAATCACCCCCACACGGCATGAATATGAGCCCAGACACCCTTCCTCCCATTCACAGTGAGGCCTGCGACTGTTGTGACTTTGCAGTTAAAAAATTGCAGGACTCATTTTAGCACAGAACTAGCTGAACAGCAGCGAAGGAGCACCATCCTGTTTTGTCTTCACAGTCTATAAAACCGTGAAGTGGATCCACGCTGACTGTCATCACCCTGCTAACACAGCATAAAACTTCTCCTCAGGAGAGGCAGAGAGTATGCAAGGAGACAGAGCAGACCTGAAGGGTTACATTTTGTGCATGAAGTTCTAACCAAACTGCGGATGACTCAGGCATGAAAACAAACACCTTAGAGCTGGTTATGTATTGAAAAATACGTAGATAATTTAGACAAGAATGCCAATGCAATGGTTTGAAATTTCAGTCAGCATTTAAACTGCAACACACAAAATAGGCCAGGTCACATATTCTGAGCTTTAATAAGAATGTTGCTTGCTAAAATAGAAGACAGGAAATAGTCTTAGTATACATACAACTAAATTACATATATAATAGCTACCCAATTAAATCACTGTTTTTACAATATCTTTCAACATTATTCAGCATATCAAGAACCAGGATGTACAAATTCAAATGAGAAAAGAAAATCAACTGAAATCTACAAGATGGTATAAGTGATATAATTATTTGGTGCTGATTAAAAATAGGTATGAAAATACACAGAAATAAATTAAGAACCAACTTGAATCAAATGAAAAAACAGAAAATTTTGCAACAGAAATAGATGACATAAAGAAAAGAAGCCAAGAATTTTTAGAATTGAAAATTATATGGAAATCAAAATTAAAAACTCACACGATCCATTCAATAGCAGAATGGGCATCATGGAGGAAGGAAATCAGTCAACTAGAGAATGCATGCATTCGCTGGCTTTTCCACTACTAGAACAAATACCTGATATACACAGTTTAAGGGAAAAAATGTTGATTTTGGCTCATGGTTTCAGAAATTTCAGTTCATTGTCAATTCACTCCAAGGCAGAAGCATCACGGTGAAAGCATGTGGTAGAGAAAGAATGCGTGACTGTCACCTCATAGCAACCAGGAATCAGAAAGAATGAACAATGAGATAGAATGGAACTGGAGTCAAGGATATATCCTTTTAGTTTATCCCCCCAGTGACATAATCGTGTAATCCCAGCATGCTGGGAGGCTGAGGCAGAAGGATCAGAAGTAGAATTTCAAGGTAGGCCTGGGAAATTTAGCAGTTTAGTGAGCTGCCTTTGGAATAAATTTAAAAATTTTAAAAGGGAGAAGAAATGTAGCTTAAGGAGCAGGCCCTCTATTCAATTCACAGTTCTACATGAGAGAGAGAAAGAGAGAGAGAATTATTCATGAAGTGCTACATGTTTTCCCCTGTTAGTTTATATCTAATTGTCCCCCAAAAGCCTTATGCAGAAATAGGTCTTTTGGGATAGGCCTGCACCTGGAAACACTATAGTTAATTTGCTTTTAGGAGGTGGAGCCTAGAGAGTACAAGGGTGGAGGGTATGTCTCCCTTTGAGGTTCTTCCTTCACTCTGCTTTCTGGCTGTGATGATTTGAGTAGTTTCTCCTCCACCATGTCTCTCTGCAGTGCTGTTATGTGCCCTGAAGCCAATGGAAAATGGACTACAACTGTGAGGTAAATCAACCTCTCTTCCTTTAATTTGTATGCACTGAGTGTTTTGTCCCAGGGATGAGCAAAGTGATTAAGACATCCTTCAAATTAGGATCAAGCAACTATGTTGACTATTAATATCTCTATTTGATATACTACTTGAAGTTCTAGCCAATGTAATGAGGCAAGAAAAGGAAATTAAAGACAAAGAGATTGAAAAATAGAGAAATATTTACCTTCCTTATTCACAGATGGGATGGCTGTGTACCTAGAAAATCTCCTACAATAATGAATGAATTTATCAAAGTCACAGAATGTAAGACCATGTCAGGAAAAGCAATGTATTTCCAATTAGGTGTAAGGATTAATTGGAAATTCAAACTTAAAATGATGGAACATTACTTTTCATTATAAAAATAACAAAGCTCTGAAGTATACACAGGAGGCTATAAAACACCAATGAAACAATGAGCTAAGTAAATGAAGATATACATCAAGGTCACTGATTGCAAGATACAACATGATAAAATAACTCAATTCTCACAAAATTGATTAATGATATTCTATTACCATGAAAGTCTTAATGGGATAGTTTTTTTTATAGGTTTCCACAAAATAACTCCAAAATATATACAAGAGGATAGATATCTACACTGTTAAAGTGATTAAAAAATGAAAAAAACAGTTCAAGACTATACATTGCCAGATTTTAAATGTTCTACATATTTGACAACAAGTAAAAGAGAAGTACACTATAAAGATCCAGTAACAGAGATTCAAAGAGGACTTACCACTTACTTTTCAGAAACATACAAAGCAATTTAAGAAACAAAAATCATTTTCTTACAAATGGTATAATTAATCACGCCTAGATAAGTCTCAACCTAAAGTTTACTACTTGTATAAAAATTAACTCAAAACTGATTATCAATATAATGAAAACTAACACTAAAATTTTTAGAGGAAATTTATTTTTGGTTTGGGTTTGGAAAAAAGTTAGACATGGCAGCAACTATGTATAGTAATTTACAAAAGAAAATTATGACAAATAACAATTAAACTTTAAAACATTTTGCTCTGCAAAAGATTTTTGAAGATTTTTTAAGGGTTAGAAAGACAAACCACAGATCAACAGAAAATATGCACAAACTGTTATTCTTATAAAGTGCTTGTATCTGGAACATGTAAAAAACCTTTTAAAATGAGTCATAAAACAAAGAATTCAGTACAGAATGGGCAAAAATCTTAAACAGATACTTCACCAAAGAAGTTTTTACTGGAAAAAAAACACAAAACAAAAGCAAACACATGAAAAAAATTGGCCATTAAAGAAATGAAAATTAAAGCTATAATGACACAGTGCTACATGTGTATTAAAATGGCTAAATTAAGAAATATTGACAACACAAAATGACACAGATGAGACCCAGTGGATCTGCCACTCATTTCTAAAGGGAATGAAAAATGGTGCAGTCACTCTGCAAAGAGTTTGAAAGTTTCTTGTAGCTTTAAATATATACTTATCCATAAAGTTTTGTATTTAGTCTTTTAAAAAAGCAGTGTATGTTCGTTTTAAAATATGTTCATGACTACGCATAAGAGCTTTGTCAGAAATAGTGAAAAACTAGAAGTAATTTAAACATCCTTCAGCAAATAAAAGGGAATGCAGAATGCTGTTAACATTATGCAATGGGGTACACTCAGGAAGAAGGAATAAACTAGTAGAATTAACCATTGTTTGAGTGAATCTCTAAAAGACCATACTAAACCAAAGAGACAAGACTGGGGCTGGGGGTTTAGCTCAGCGGCATAAGCACCTGCCTTGCAAGGATGCATTTGTGAGTTCGATCCCCGGTACCGATGATAAAAAAAAAAAAAAAACAAAGAGACGAGACCAAAATGAATACACACTGTGTATGATTACATATATATTAAATTCTAGCAAAGTCTAAGCTGTAAATATCTAAAACACAAGCATGACTCTGAATGAATAGCACAGCGTATTTTCTTTGAGATTAAGGAACAATATTCTACTCTAATCATGGTGGTAGGTGAGATACCTCAATCCATAGCTGCGATTGACATTCATAGAATTATACTTTTTAAAGAAGTACTTGTCTGAACAAAAATCTCAATGAGGTCTGTAGTTTGCCTGGTAAAGCTGCCCAATGGCCATTTTGTGATTTCTTGACGGTGTGCTGTTTAAGGCCAATCCCTGTGGTGAGCTGTGTAGAGTACACAGGAACGCTGACTAGTTTTGCAACGTCTTGTGAGTCCTAGATTATTTCACAATAAATCTTAAGGGAAATAATTTCCAAAGACTGCGTAATCAGGGTTTTATCCTTAAAAGTTATTAAAATAAAACAATTTTAGTGACAGGCTGGTAGTTTCTAGGGCCTAAGGCAGGGAACAAGAAGTGGCAATTCACAGTTAGCATGACGAGTTTCTTTGCAGAGCCAAAATAGACTTCTGTCCTGACCTTCTTGGTGCCTTATATGAGTCTATACAAGTGATGAAAAGTGGATCAAAATAACCACATTTCAAAGTGAAATATGAATAAGGTCTCTAGTTCAGTTGATTGTGTCAATGACAATTTCTTGCTTTTCTTGATCCCACTGTGGTTATTATAAGATGCTACTAGTAAAGAAATCCAGGTGAAAAGAACAGGCAGGCACTCCCTCCCCTAGTCTTACTTTTCTATGAATCTAAAATCTTGACAAAGTACAAGTTTAAAAAATAACTGAGAGTCATTTTGATAGGAATTCTTAACACGGAGCTTTTTTCTTTGCTCCTACTTTATGTCATCTGTCTCCTAACAACCTTCTCTATGGAGAAGCGTCACAAATGGGAAAGCGCCACTGAATTACTTCCCATTGACTGTAAAGCAATCACATTATTGCTTGGCAACCATCCCAGGGTTATGGACAAGCAATTATGGGGGGAAATAAAAGTTCAAGTGCACTTTTTATCTGAAATTTCCCCTGAAACAAAGGGATATTCATCAGTAGAAGGTGAGAGGATGTATGGTTTGACAGAATATAAAACTGTATACAATTTTGCTGAACTGATACAGGAGATTTCTTGAAAAGCCTCCAAAAATCACATGAAAACAATAATACTCTGATACATTTGATTTGTATTTAACCAAGTCCTATACACAGGTCAACTTCTAACAAGCACCACAAAATCGTTCTCTGAGCAAGCAACTGTTCTGTTTCAACCCTGGAGCTGAGTATATTTGGTGGGAGCATAGTCTAATGCTGATTTGTGAAACTGAATTTTAGCTATATTAATAAAACAAACACATAAAATGGCAAATTTACTAAAGTAATGTTTTTATTCTTCCATTAACATAAAGCAGATGGTTCCATATTCCTGCAAATGCCAGATAAAACTAGATTTATTTCCATCATAGTAACTCCTCTAAAATTTTCTTCATATTAAAAAAAATCAGATAATTTAAATTGTGCTAGTTTCTAAATAAGAAGTACCAGGGAAGACAAGATAAAAAATGAATGAATTTGATGATTTTAAAGTTATGTATACTAAGGATTTGGAACTTACACACCAATATTGAAAATGTGGAGTTTGACCTGGGTCTTACAATCCCAGAGAAGATTGATGGTGATTTAGAAATTTACACTTCAACCTTTGTTTTCTGAAATCATCCAGGTCTGTTATGTTCCAGGAAAACCTGAAATAAAAAAACCACATTTCCCCATAAGACATAAGAAATCTTGTTTCCTCTTTTATTGATTCCCACAAAACTTGTACACTATTCCCTTTAATATCTGTGCCAAAAGCAAACCCGATTCTTCCCAATTCTTGTCTCAAGAAAGATGTGCTGATATTAGGACTGTTTGTCCCCTTGAAAGTAACTAGACACAAAGTTGAACATTTCCTGTTCAGTTTACTGAGACTTCTATGATTGTGAAAGCAACTATAATTTTAAATCGCCTCACCTGCAAAGTGGCTACTCCACCTTATAAAAGTCTATGGAAAAATCACCCACCACAATACTCTAATCTTCAGATCTGAGGTGCTTGCCTTATAGCTGGATTGAATTGCTTTTAATTTATGAAATAAAACACAATGTGTTGTTCTGATTTTTACTTTCTTATATGTGGTTTTGTATGGCAAAGATTCCAGCACAAGATTTAAATTCAAACCAGTAACACAATTTCTTCATGAATAAAATTCTCCTGCAAGGTAAAGACAAAGCTGCATGAGAAGACATCATACTTTGTAAGCACTAATGCAATCAACTCTAATCCCAGGTTAGATCTTCAGAAATCATTCTTACACGATCAGATATGTTATTAGAGAGCAGAGCCATGAGACAAAATGACAGGTACATTTTTCTGTCACTTCAGGACTACAGTGAAGCCAGAGATCACTTGCTAAGGTTGTGTTTCTAACTTTATAATCATTTCATGTATATTCAAAGTTAAACTAAATCTATGACATAAGGGGAGCAGAACTTAGCACACACAAGGAAATTCTATCAGTCCTTCTCTTCCATGTGAGATGAAAGTGCGAAAGGTTCTAATAATAATATTGAATCATGTCTCTGTTTGACTTTTTAAAGACAAAATCAAAGAGACAAAATGGGATGGAAATTGGAGGTTACTGGAAAGAACCAAGTACATGTTGAATTTAATACTGAAAAAGAGAAAATATCTCATTTAACTTTGGAGGGGGAAGAATTGTTAAAGAAATTATAGTAGAAAGATTGGAGTAAGAAATGGGCTTTGTTTAGAAATGGAGGAAAGAAAATGCAGATTGAAAAAGTGATGTTTATCCACCCATCAAAGATATAGTGATTGGGGGCTGGGCATGTAGCTCAGTGGCCCAGTGCCTGCCTGGCAAGCATGAGGTCCTGAGTTCAATTCCCCCCCAAATGATAATGGGATCACACTTCCACAGAAAACTGATGTTAGTTATGTAGCCACTGCGTTATTCCTTCTGTCAGTCACCAAGTGCTGTACATTTCTTCCCCTCCGTGTCTTTCAGGTCTACCATGTCTGCAATACTCTGAGTCCAACCCAACCCACCATTACTTCTCACTGGGATGGGGCCATAGCTCCATTTGGGTCCCAAACTCACTCTTGTCCCCAGTCCCAGCCAAATCTGTTTTTCCCACTATGGTTACTTTTTAAAATGTCAAAGGCGATTTTTCATTTTTAAAGCTAAGTACCTTCAATGCTTCACCGTTAATAGATTTGAATCTAACTCTCTTAGCATCTTCCGACATTGAAATTCTCTCCACTTATCTTACATCTCTTCTACTCACACTTGTCCCTAAGTACCCTTTGTGCTGTTTCTGTAACTGCTTTTTATGGTTCTGCCTCAAGATCTTTCTACACATTTTTCCTTCTGCCTAGAATATTTCTTCTTCTACTTCTGTTTGTTTTTCCCATCCTTAATTGATCTATCCAACTCTTAATTGATCTATCTTAATTATTATTTTAATTTCTCATGAGACATTTTTCCTGGCTGTTCTTCATGCTCAAAATCAATTTAGTTTATTCTCACTAACAACTTTTACTTGATGGCCTTCATCAAATTATAGATAGATGACCAAATTTTTCATAAAGCATGATGCCAAAGGAGAGAGGCAAAAATATTGTTTGCATGACAATTTCTTAGAATTTTCCTGTTATAAATAGTGAAGAAGTATTGAATATGAAGACATTAAGATTAAAACCTTTCATTAAATTCATAGGATCTTGCCAAAAGACAAACGCTTCCTTAGGAATTCTAAGATTGAAGAACAATCACTGAAAAGTGCTTTGGTCCAGCCAGGAGAAATTATTTCACCTTAATAAGTGGGTAAAGAAGTCTTATTTTAAAAAATCTAAAATTATCCTTTATTGGAAAAAATGAAATATTTGTAAATATTGGCTGAGCAAGACTTTCCTTGGCAGAAATAAAAATAAGATTAGCATTTCTAAAAAATTAACAACTCAGAAAGGCAATAAATTGTAGAGCTAAACCAGAAACAACAGTGAACTTTAAAGCATTTCTTGGGAGACACTCTTGACCATTCCTGGGAGATTTAAAAAGCTTGGACCAGTTGTGACTCATTAAATCATTTTGCTGGTTTTTTTAATTAGCTTTGTACTTTATCCCAGAATTCTGCAAGTATTGTACAATACTAATCAATATGAAATGTTCCTATTTTACCAATTGCTCAGATAAATAAGGAAAATTGGTTTTTACTGCCATTGAAGCATATACACAGTGCTTTACAGTTTATTAACATGAAAAAATGGGTAAACCCTAGATAAAACATGAATTTCACTGTAAGACTAAATTGGGGAGATGAAATACAGGATAATTCTAAGGGGTGAAAAACACAGAAGGTTGAGATCTGAGCTTGGAGTAGTAAGCCCAGAAAAAAGGTAGATGAAATTTAAACAACCTTGCTAAGAAAAGAGAAAGAAGATGAACAAGAGCATATAGTATTAAGCCAAAGACTCTAAAAGGGGTATAAGGTTGGTATTTCAAGTTGGTCTTAGATAGATAGATATATAGATGGACAGACAAACAGAAAGGCAAGTCTTATCTGAATTAAAGCACCCTCATTATATACCTCAGTGTTCTTACACATTTAGGTAAAGCAAATATGTGCTTCATGGGAAGATACTTAAAGTTATAAAAATAATATTTTGCGGGAGAATGAGCAAAAATGAAAAATATTTCCATTAACTGTATATTTAATAGATATACAATAAAAATATTTAAAGACAGGGAAAATGTGTAATGAAATAAGAATATATTGACCAAAAATTGGAAAAAAAGAAAAGACAATCCAAAGTCATTCAGATATCTGAATGATCCATTTGATTAGCTTCAAATCAATCATATATATATATGATTTGAAATATATATTTGAATATGTATGATACATGTGAAATAAAAAACCAAGAGAACAAACTGATTAATCTTCCTAAAAAAAACTGAAACATATATTTAAATTCATTTAAAATAATGACCTAGAAGTCATGTAAAACATGACTTGAGAACTGAGAAACAAAGATTTATAAAATGTAAGAGATTTCAAAAGATGTTAGAAAAAATGAGGTGATCCATCATATGTTTACTTAAAGTCCTCTCAGTAAAACTAGAGAGACTCAGTTTTTTATTAAATCATAGCTCCGGTTTGTTTAACCATGATAAATGGCATAAATCCATATGTACAAGAGACAATATGTGAAAAAAAAGTCTAAATAAAAATAAAGCCTACATAGGCACACTGTAGTGTACTTGCACAACTTAACAGAAAATAATATATTTAAGAAATAGAGAAAACATTCAATCGCTGGAATCTTCAATGACAAAGGTGGAAGCCAGAAAAAAGGGAATATCTTTGAGCTATTGACAAGATGTAAAAAAAAACTGAGTGTGAAACACAAGATACATTTTCAAACAAGCAAAAATTGGAGAAACCCACAAGTAAAGGAATAGTAACTGTACTTCAAAAGGACATAGTTCAGAAAGATGGAGCTATATCCAGCCTGCAGTAAAGAGCCCATGTTTAGCTTTTGATAAGTAGCTAATCCTGCTTAGTGAGCTCCAGGGCCCTTGAAAAAGATCTTGGGAGACGTGAGAACCAATGTTTTTCAACAGTTACATGGACAATCTTCCAACTCCACCTTTGAGGCTAGGCTTCCCATAGAATGGAACCACAGTGGTGTCCTGTTGAGGATCGTAGGGCAAAAATTTAGAAATATGAAGAAAGACTTCATTAGGGTCCCCACCAAGTATGTCAGTGCATCTCAAATAACCTCTTTCCGTCAGCAAAATTCCATTTTTTGACTTTGTTTGTTTTAAACAGGAATTTGAGAATTTCTTTTAAGGAGTTTTGCCAGCTTTCAATGGAGTTAATTTCCTGGTAATCTTTTTGAATCTGCTTCATGTATTCTATATTTTCTTTATATTCTTTATCAAATATTTCTCTCCTTTTTTTTGTGTTCCTCCCTTCTTTCATCTATGCCTTCCTGAGAGATGCTTAGCATTTCTTTTATTACTCTACTCATATCTTGCTTTACCTGATTTAATATTTCAGTTCTGAGCTCATCTACAAGGTCCCAAAGATAACTCTTAATGTCCATTGAAGCCATGCCTGATGTTATGTGTTTGCCGCCCTCAGTCTCCCTTGTTTTTCCCTCTCCTGGATCAGTGCTCTCAGGGTTCTGGGCTGAGGGCCTCCTCCTGCCTCTCTCTCCTGTCATGGTCCTGGCCTCCTCCACACAGGTGTACAGTGGAGGTCCCAGCCCCCTTCCCTGTCAGCCATGGCTCCTCCGAAGCACACTGGTGAGGGACCTCCACCCTCTCTTGCCTGCTCTTGTCACCGAGGTGTAAGCAGGCTGTGTATGCCTGCCCCTCCCCTCTGGGCTAGCCAAACTTTAGGGGTCTTCACCAGGTTAGTGCGTGCTAGGCACAGGGAATTGATTTGGGAAGGTACATTGGGTCCCGGCCAGGGGCATGACCCAGAACAAGCAAATCCCATGAATCTGCTCTGGGGACGGAGCAACCAACTGAAGTCACTGTCACTCCCAGTTCAGGCTCCTCCTGCCCCATTCCAACATGTCACCCATTTGGTCACGCCCTTCCCGTGGGGGGGGGGTCTCATTCCCAGCACTGACAGTGGATTAATGAAGGTCCCTTCACCAGCTCTGCTCTCCATTGGGCTCACCAACCCCCGACTTCAGTGCGGCTATGGCTCCTGTGAGTGGCAGCAAGAGCAAGTTTGGGTGGCTCTGCCAGCTGGCACGGATTTGCAAATTCAGGCCAGTGCAAACTTGGCAGGTCACAGTGAAAATGCCATGTTCCAGTTGTAGCCCCAAGACTGAGTGTTTGCTGAGCTTTTTTGCATTTTAATTTCTTCCTATGTCAAAAGCATCCATCTCCCTTTGTCTGGGAGTGGTCTCCCCAGGATGTTTTATTCTGACATATGAGTTGTTTCTCCCGGGAGGCTTTGTATTTTGTTGCTCACTGATCAACCATCTTTAGCTCCTCTACCAGGAATTTGAGAATTTCTACAAAAATAAAAGGATAGGAAGCTCTTTTCTCCAAAATCCATCTGAAACTTTTGAACTCCTAGTACAGAAATTAAACATTCATTGGAACATGTCAGCACTTGAGTTCCCTCCATAGCAAATAGGTTGAAGAGTATCAAAATGAACTAATTAACATATTGTTGCATTACATGTTTAAGATCTCTTCAGAATATGTTGAGCGCAAAGTGCCCTTATGGAATATAAGAGAAAACTTCTTCCTTTTAATGTTACAAAGAGAAGGGGTGCACTTGCTGAACCCCACTGGTGAACAATGCTGGACCAAAAAGAAGAGCATTATGGCCAGCAATGTGATTTATAAGAGGAAGCAACTTTCTGAAAATAGTAGACAGTTTGCACTGAGATTATATGTGAAATAAATATACAGGGTTATTTTTCCCTTAACTAAATGCTTGTCTTTAGGAGTGGTGAGAACGTATTTTTTTATTGTCTTGCTCCAGAGCCTAAGGCAAACTTGGCTTGGTTGCATGTCATAAACAAAATCAGTATTTCTAACATTCTTACTGGTCAGATTAATTCACTGACTATTGATTGACTTATTTCTATCCAGACAAAGCCAAGAGATGCTTGTGGATGCCCTCCTAGAAGTGAAGAAAGTGAGACTGCTCAGAAATTATAGATTTTTAGTCCACAATATGAAAACACTCACTGCATTTTCTCCAAAATATATTTGATGGACCTGTGAAGAAAGTAAGGGGAAAGAGTATAAAGAATTTTGCAAGTTTCTTTGGAACTATCTCTAGTAATATTATTCAAGAAATTATTTCTATTCAAAACTTTAACAACAATGATCAGTTAGATTGATTTAAAGTAGAAGTAGTTTATTTCCCCAAAATATAATAACTAAGTCCAAGACATTTACATGCAGTAATTTAGGAGACATATTTTTGATAAGAAACATGTGCCTAGTTACATAAGAAGCAGTGGAAGTTTGCAAAATATAAAAGTAAATGATATCTTTACAACTTGTAGTAAAAACTAATTGCATAGAACAGTTTTATCTGATAAGAAAAAGCAAGATATTACTCAACAGACAGGCAATAATTTGCCTATGATATTTGAGGAGCTATGCAGAAGATAAAATCAGGAAGAATGCAGAGTCTCCAACATCCATAAGGAAAAAGACACATAAAGAGAACCTAAAAATGCCACATCAGTTACCATAAAGGAAGTACCAATGAGTTTAGGTGGAGCTGAAAGGTGTTGCATTAGTCAAGACCTTTCTCAACTAATGAATTTTCAGGTATAAATTTGAATTTCACAAGACCATGACCATGAACAAAGCTCAAAAGGAGAGAGAAAATTTATGGAGCTAGTAACACACACTTGATCTTCTAAAATCATGCAATAATCCAATTTGGTAGAAGTTCACGTGAGGATGAGTAGTAATTAGTTAGGCAGGAAGTGTAGTCTAGCTCCAAATTACTCAATGAGCTATTTTCAAGAAGTACAACAGAGAAATGTAAAGCTGAGCAAATACAGTAACATTGGCAAGTAGTAACGTATACAACCAAGAAAACATAAAGCAGGTCAGAGGATGGGTACAGAGGAATGCTACTTTAAGCTGAGCAAAGACAGACAGCTTTTCAAGAAGAGTTGTTTAAATGAAGAGCTCAGTGAAGGGAAGGAAACAACTGTCCAGATACTGGCACATGAAATTCAGGAATGAAAAAGAGAAAGCAAAGAGCATGCTGGAAGGCCTCGAGATGAAGCATGAGGGAAAATAGCAGAAGGATTAAAGCCAGACGAGACAATTTGATTGATGTGCTAAAGAAACTCTGGTGTTGCCCACACAATGAATTACAGGATACTGAGATCACCAGGGGTGCGGCAGGTGAACGAGGAAGAAGGCTACTAGGCTGGTCTGTGCAGACAAGATGAGAGTAATGGACACAGTGAGAAGTGACTGTCCTCGTATCTACTTTGAGGTTGTAAACCCAAAATTTGTTGTGTCCAATATGGATGTGGAGATAAAAATGGTTCAGATGTTATTTTCAAGAATTTCTACTTGCAGGTAGTGGTGTTATTTACAGAAATCTGAGAACAGTGTAATAGGAACAAGTTTGACAGATGGGTGGTGACAGCAGTTAATTTGATACAGGTCGATTTTGATTTGTCTTCTGTCTGAGATGTCCATGTGGAGAGATAGTCATTTGAATAAAAGTCCAGTTTCCAGGAGAAAACTTAGGATAAGAGATAAAAATGGATGCTTATCAGTGCCTAGTTATGACACATAGATACAGTGAGACTTCATGGAGCTAAAAGTAGAGGGGAAAAAGAAAAAAAGTCAGTCTAACCTCTGGAATACTCATGTGTGCAGGAGAGAAGGCAAAGGAAAAAGGAGAGGCAGAAACACACACAGGGAAAGAGAGAGAGAGAGAGAGAGAGAGAGAGAGAGAGAGAGAGAGAAACAGACAGAGAAAGATGGAAAAATGAGACAAGTGTTTTAGTAGGAGACACAAATGTAAAACAATAAACTAACCAAATAAAAGGTTAAATGAATACCCTCAAAGTTAAAATAGACAGGATGTTTAAGATGACCTAAATTTTGGCCCTTGCTTAGCTTCATATATGGCAGTGATTTAATAAATTCTGATAGAGAAGGATGCTTCCGCAAAACTGTAATTAAAACATAACCCACATAGTTTTATGAAAGAAGAAAAAAGTGTGAAAGCCTTGTGCTTCCAGGCAGTATTACTTTTCTTATGTAAGCAGATGGAAAATTAATAAGAGCAATAATTCCAGAGAAAATACTTATAAAAGAAACTTAAATCTTAAAAAAAATTCTTAAAGGCTCCCTTTTTATTTAATCAAGCATTGGAAATATCCATCAATTTAATTGCATTCCTGGAAAGGTATTAGAAGTCCAGGACTTAATCAGAATATGTAATAAAACATATTTTCTTAGAAGTTAGCAGACAGAATTGGCTCTGTAATGGGGGAGAAGGAGTAATGTTAAGAATTTATCTCAAGTTTAATATCAATGACTAGGAAGATGAAAGAAAAGCAAATATTAAGTAATTGAAATGAAACGTTTATTGAAATAAACCAGTTGTAGCATCCAAAGAAATCAAGAAGATAATCAGAAGCATTAGAAACAGTATCATTTATTTTATTCTCAAAAACAAAAGCAGAGGGGGAAGCAATTTTTGACACTGACTTCTGTTTATTTGTATTTTTCAACCAGGCATTAGCAAACAGGTCAAGCAAAAGAGCAAAGGTGCCTCCTCAAAAAATTCCTGAAAACAGTCTTTTACTCTAACACAAACCAGCAAGTCTTGAAGGAATAGACATCTAATCATAGGGACATGAAGATTCTAAGAAGTTTCAAATGTCACAACTGGTCCTGCCCAATAACCAGTAGATAAACAACTAATCATTTGTAGCCAGATTCTAATCAAAATTCAGAAACCACCAGCGAATCTTGAATTTCTTCCAAATAATGGATACTGTTAGTACAACCAATGCAATATTTGGAACATAACAAAAATATTCATTGTTTATCTCAAATTCAAATTTAACTGGGTATGTTGTATTTTATCTAGAAATCCTAGTTGAAATCTAGACTTTTCAAAAGAAATTTATTGCCATGTACATTGGCCTAATTCCACATTTTTTGAATAAAATTAGCATGCAGGAAGTATATTCAACATTTGTTATTTTCCTATAAATTGAGCTGATCAATGCATATGAAACCAGACTATACGTAACTCAATCTGGAACTGTATTTCATTATCACATGGTTTAACTCTTCTAGAAGTTCAGCTTCTGACTTTAAACTTCTATTGTGGAACATCGTGAGTAGCCAATTTTATGAAATTTAAATAACAGAATATTGTTTACGTAGTAGTAAAGTAAGAACCAATCCATTTACTAAGCCAAATATTCTTCCCTTCAAAATTCAAAACTTATTACACTTAGCATTTTGTATTTTTAAAAGAAAACTAGCTTGTTTTCTTAGTCTTCATAGGCATTGCTTCAAGTAATCTGAATGTTCAAGGCAAATTTAAATTGTTAGTGTGGTCACCTTAGCTTTTTTCTTGCAGTTGAAGTTGTATGAGTAAAAATATGTCTGTACTTACTGACACTTTCATTTTATAACCTTGAGACAGCAAAGGTAAATGTGAATTATTCACTTTCATTTTATAACCTTGAGAAAGCAAAGATAAATGTGAATTATTCAAGGAGAACACCATCATGAGATAATTCTATAGTTGGATTGGTAATAAGAAATCCTAAGGAAAAGCAAAAAACAAGAATGGGGGCAACCTGCTCAGGACCTCTTTCTGTCTCTCTTCAGACAGAAGCTTTTTCTCAATAAATATATTCTTCTCTTCACCTTTGTTGTTCCTAAAATGCATTCTTCGATTTTAGAGAACACAAACTCATAGACATAGTAGGTCAGGAGTTTCATTTACCTATATCATTTGGAGATCATCCACTAAGATCACTGGATGGAGACTTAAAGCTGTGCACATACCCAAGATAAAAATGTCTGGTGTCCATTGAGGACCTCTAGACAGGATCTCTGTGGAAGTACCTCTGAACGCTGTTCAAATTCTGCAACCGTTTTCAGCCTGAAGCCGCTTAATCAGTCATCACCAATTACCTCCTCACGGCAGTTCTGGTTACTTCTTCAGAAGGGGGAATGTTACAGGCAGCTGAGCCAGTTAGAAATATTATAGGCAGTCAGACAGGGCTAGGCCCTCAAAGAAGCTGGCACACAGGATCAGATGTATGATGACCTTGGAGGAGACACATACCTCTTACTGTGGGCCAGATCTCAAGACAAATGCAAGTATACCCTTAAGTATAATCCTTAGGGATTAAGTCTGGATCATCTTATACCCACTTTGCAAATTCCCATTTCCCCACCTTTGAGTCATCTAATCTCATGGTTTTACTCTATAAAAGTCCCTGGAAAAGACAGAGTCTTGGAGAACCCGCTCAAGATCCCCTTCTGTCTCTCTTCAGGCAGAAGCTTTCTCTCAATAAATATATTCTACTCTTCAAAAAAAAAAAGCAAGAATGAAGTGGTACCATTCAGCAATTTCTACACACCACCACTTCAGTCAATGGAAGGTTTGGTTTTCAGTTATAAAAAAGACTCTTCACCCACACATGGTTAATAAGAGCTCATCTTCACTGAGTGGGCTTATAGATAAGGAGGACACACGGAGTAGCTGTCACACCAATAATTTAAAGATACTGTTACGTTTATTTATCATAGATCTTTTTTAGCCTTTTTCAGTCCTTTGAACAGAACTTTTTCCTGGCCTGTCTTAGCTTTCCTAGCTATTATTTCAATACAAATCTATCTGTTTTTTTTCTTAGCAAAAGTACTTTTTCCTCAAACAGAGCTTAAATAAAAAGTCCATTCAAACTACTATTGTCATTCAAATTACTATTGCCTCAGAAGCAAAACCACTCTCAACATTCTAAATACACAAGAAGCTTTGATCCACTTCTCCCATGCATAGTGCTGTAAACAGCGTGCCAATTGTTTATAAAAATAAAAACACACCACTGCCATCTTCCAATTTACCAGTCACGCGAGTTTCCTTTGTGTTGCTTATGTTTCTTTTATCCTTATCATCGCACACATGACTATATGAACAAACCTCTGCCTGTCTGCTAGCATTGTCCAGTTTGAAGAAATGAGATGAAATAATACAGTGAGCACTTTGCATGTTCAGTCATTCAAGTCATAAATGTCATGTTAATATAGAGCTCGTAGACCTTTGTTCTATGTCTTGGAGAAAGTAACAAGAGCTTACATCATCCATGCACACAAAACTTCAAGAATCTGATATTTTCATCCCACTTTATTTATAGCTTGACAAAATGATTTCAGTAGAAATATTTTATCATAATACCTCCAGTGTTGTGTTTCAGAACTGGTTATGAATCTCCAAATTCTTCATTTATTTACTTACTGTTTTAATACTGTCACCTAGCTCATAATATTTTCCCAAGAAATTTCTAGTTTCATCTAAAATGGATTAGGCAAAAAAAATTAACAAGTATAGTGATTTTTCAGTTAAATAAAGTCAGATGAAGTAAAGTTTCAATTTAATTAACACTTAATACTCTTACAGATATGGTTATGCAGAATATAGGTATTCATTCAACTCATGTTATATAATAAATGACTAATTGTGTTATAGTAGTAATATGGAGTCATTTTTAAAGAGAAGCTACAATGACAGTGATAGTGACAGTGACAATGACGATAACAATTACAATAAACCAAGTAGAGGAAATGACTAACAAAAGGAAAAAGTTTTGGTTGATCATTTCTACCTGGGCTCTTCATGCAAACTATGTAGTGGCACCTCCACCACCCCAATTCTGTGTACCATCAGGTTACATTAGAGGACTGATAACTCTTATTCAGTAATAGGAACATATTCATTAAGCACAGTCCTATTAGCATTATTAATCATTATTCTCTATTTGTTCGTAGGAGTCGCATTCCTCATGGGACAAAGTTTTCTGGGATTAACACTGGGATAAATTTTGTTTAGTATTTTAAAATAATTTTAAGTTTAGGTGCCACCCACAGCAATTAAATGTGATTGCTATGAAGAGAGGGATGTTTATTATATTTTAAATTGTGTTCTTGGTAAATCTCAACTACTGGAAAAATAATTCTTTAAAAATAAGCAAAAACAAAGTAAGCATGAAAACACAATAAATCACATCTGTGGAATGCTTTCCGTTACCAACAACCGAGAGGATGCATTCTCGGCTACATCTCATGTAATGCTTTTAACCTTCCTAGGGGAACTGGAGCGGCATTTTGGTATTAGAAAACTTGGCTCCCTGTAGAGGAATACAGAGATAACACAAGAGTCTAGATTAGGTTTGTTTTCTTTTTTTCTAATTAGGCCTGTATTTACTAAAACATGTGAAAAGACAAATAATACAAAATTAAAAATCAGTATCAAATAGAGTGTGACTAAAAGTCATATATATATATGTTTGGACTGAATTTCTAAAAGTTATTACACATTCTCTTGGAAAACAAGGCCAAAAATTCAAGCCCATTACCATAGGGTCACATGAAGACGTTAGACAACAACTAATGGTATTGTTCACTAGAAATTTATATGGAACAAAAACTGAATCCCAGTAATGGAAGAAATCTTGAGCAGAAAAAACAAAGCAGGAAGCACTATCCTAATTGACTTCAAAATATACGACAAAGCTCTTAGTTAAAATAACATCGTATTGGCATTTAAAAAAGAAAACCACATAGAGGCCAAAACAACAGAATAGCCTAAAGTAAGCTCACACATCTAGAAACAGAGGATTTATGTAAGGGTGCTAAGAACAGGCATCAGCAAAAGGACAGTCTTTTCAATAAACAGTGTCGGAAAAATTGATTATCAACAAGCAAAAGAAATGAAACTTGGTCTCTATCTCTCACCACTTAAAAAAATCAACTCAAAATAAATTGAAGATTTAAATGTAAGATATAAAACTACAAAACCACTAGAAGAAAACACAGAAGTCTTCCTAGATACAGAAAGGTGCAAGGATTCCTTGAAACCAAAAAATCCCTCAAAAAACAAAAGAAACAAAAGCAAACATAAACAAGTAATATTACATCAATTTAAAAATCTCCTGCTCAGTAACAAACAAATAAAAGCAGGAAGACTTAAACTATCCGTTAGGCATAGTCTAAAGATATAATAGCCAAAGCAATGCAGTTTTGACATCAAAACAGTAAAACAGATAAAAAGAACAGAGGGAAATAATATAACCAAAAGTGACCTTTGGAAAAGGATTTCTTAGATGTAATAATAAAAACATGATACTTCAAAGAAAAATCAACCCTTACATAGAAAGAAGAACTAATAAATTCTACTTTTCCAAAAATATTGTGAATAGATTAGAAATACAAGTCATGGATTCAGAGAAAGTATTCATAAGTCTAGATTTAATAAAGGACTTTTATGAATATGCATAGAAATTTCAGAAATCAGTAGATAGGAAAACAAATAATTCCAAACATACATTTTACTAAAGACAATCTATAAATGCATCAGGGTCATGAAATAATGCTAAATATCCATAAGCTTTAGGGAAATGCAGTTTTAAACACAAGGACACCTTTTAGAACCTCAGCTTGAAAGCACTGACCATTCCCATTATTGTCAAGGATAGACTCTAGCTGGAACTCTCATACTAGATTGGTGGGAAAGTAAAATGGTACATACAGATACTTTATTTTTTGCTCTGTCTAGTTTTCATTGAAATTTCATATAGTAGTATCTTGGAAATTCTTGTATAATCCTCTTTAAGTATGGCCTTTAGTAACTGTCCAATGTTTTACAGTGAATTTTTAAGTAATGAAAATAATTCTACCAGTTCTTGTGTAGTAAGGGACCCTCGTATCAGGGTTCACCAGCTTCTCTCATCTCTGTGACATTGCTGCCTTTTTATTTTGTTTATCCACACACTAAATTACCAGTGTGTGGCTTCCATTAGTACTTCAAAACCACAGTTATCCTTTAGATCAATAAATAGTAAGAAAAATAACAAATTATTTTACATTTATTTCTTTTTTTCACTCCCTTTCTTTAAATAGAACAGTTTCTGACCTATATCATTTTCCTTTTGCCTGAAGAATTTCTTTAAATATTTCTCTCAGGAAATAGCTGCCATTGGTGCATTCCTTCAGTTTTCGTCTGTAGGAGAGGTCTTTATTTCCTCTTCACTTTTGAAGGAAACAGATCTACTTTCACTGGATAGAGAATTCTATGTCAGCTGAGGTTTTTTTCTTGCAACATTTCATAAAGATTTCACTATACTCTTTTCTTGTGTGCGTGACTTCAATAACAAGTCTTCTGCATTTGTTACTTCTGTTTTATGTGTAAAGTGCTTTTCCTTCCCAGACTATATTTTATTACTTATCTTTTGTAGCTTGAATATAATATCCCTTAGAGTGTTTTGTTTTCCTAAGAGTATGTATTTTACTTGGGGTTTTTTAGGGGAAGGAGGCTTTCTTCCTGAAATTTGGTATCTGCCACTAACTTTGAAAATTTCTTGGCCATTATTACTTCAATTACCTCTTCTTTTTTTTCTTCTTCTTCTTCTGGCATTCCAACTTCTATAGTTTATATTCTTTGAAATTTCTCCAGAGTTCTTGTGTGTTCTTTTTTATTTTGTTTTAACTTTTTTGTTTGTGTTTCAACTTGGGATGTCTCTGTTGATGAATGTCATAATCATTTAATTCTTTTCTTGGTTGTATAAATCTACTGATGAGTGTATTAAGGTGTTTCATTTCCACTATAGATTTTTATTTGTAGTATATCATGTGGATCTCTCTATGGTTTACATCTTTTTGTGGCAACTCTATAATTTTACATGTTTTCTGGTTTTTGGTGAGTCCTAATATATTAACATTGAATAAGCTGTCTGATAATTCCAATAAATATTTCCTATTTGAGTCCAGTCCTGATGATTGCTTTCTCTCTTCAGTTTATGTTTTGTCTGATATTTTTGGACTGCCTAATGTTTTTTTGGTATTGTTGGAAGCCAGATACATATTAAATAAATATATTCAGCCTCCAGCAACTCATCAAAATTATCAGTTAAGTACTAGGTGAAGTAAATAAGACAATGAGAAGATTTATGTGACTCTGGTTAAGAAATGTGTTTAGCAATTTTGGGGGGTAGCTATTTGTGGTGGAGGCATCAAATTACTAGAGTCCTAGATTTGTCTTGTCTTGACTTTGCACCTTTCCTTAACACTCCTCCTTGGAAAGATTCCCATCTTTGAGTCCTTTCCACTCTCATATTGATGTGATGATAGGGAAAGCGATTTGATCATCTTCTTTATGAATCTTAGCGTTTTAATGAGTCTTCATTTCAAAGCAGACCTTTCCTTGTGGTGTACAACGTTTCAGATGTACAACCATTTCCTCCCTTTTCTCCATATTTTTTTCCTAGGCACAGAATTCATAATATGTCTCCTTGATATCTTTTCTCCTCTTGGTTATTGCTTTTTAAGTTTTTATTAGGTGAGAACTGAAAGGGAAGGAGCAGGTTCTAGCAGGTGTAAATTCTTCTGTCAAGCAAAGCAGTTGTCAACACTGTTTTTTGGTAGAATCTTTCTGCTTGTGTTAGAAAGGAGTATGGCGACAGGGTTTTCTCTATGAAGGTCAGAAAGGGACTTCTCTTAAAGGAGAACCTAGAGGGAAAGTCTGGAAAGGTATGACAGTCTCTAATTGCAACTTTTAGGAGTTTCCAACTTCCACAACAGTCAACATTCAGCCTCTAGCAATTCATCAAAATTACCAGTTAAGTACTAGGTGATTCTACATTGCAGTTTTGAAGATCTTCTATCCATGTAAGGAAATTACAGATATTGTATCTTTTTTAATTTACCTATCTCGCAAATTTTTAGGGTGGTAGTTTCCTCTAAGATGTTTGTTCTCCAGTGGGTCATAGAAAATCACTGATTTTTAGTTCATTCAACATTTTGTTATGAGGTTGGGATTGACAGCTTTTAAGTGTTTTCTAAGTCACATTTGAAATTGTAAATGTAACATCCACTTTGGGAAACACTGTGGCACCTTTTAAAAAAGCTAGACAGGAGTTTCCCATTTAGTCCAGATATACCATTCTTAGGTGTTTACCAAAGTGAAATAATAATACACCTTTGTATCATGACTTACACACAAATTTTTTCACTGTATATCCAAGGAGTTCAATCAAAACAAATTTCCATCAGCTAGTGAAAGGATAAACAAATTGTGGTACATATCCATCCAATTACATACTATTCACTAAATAAACAAGACACGGATAGTTATCATAAGTCAACTCAAAATAACTAATCTAAGAAGTCAGACTACAAAACAGAATAAAAACACATACTTTGTGACTCCATCTTCACAATTTTTAGGAAATACAAACTAACATATTGAGGGGAAGCAGATACCTACATATGATGTTAGATTATAAGATTTAGATAAGAAATTTTACAAGACACAAGAAACTGTTAGGAGTTATCACTAATATGATCTTAATTTTAGTGCCAGATTTTCAGCACATAAATTAAGACCTAACAATTACAGTTTTAACATACACATTTTGTTGTACATGATATTCCAGTAATGCTTCAAGCGTACTGAAGTTCATACACTCTCATATACCTTTCCTATCAAAGACTGGAACTCAAATTTCCATCTCCATATAATTTAATTAATTATATCCCCTATGTATGAATTTAAGTTCTATATTTGTTTCTAACCAATAGATCATTCACTATCGGAAGCCTCGTGTCTTTCAAGGAGAGATTAGAAAGGGAATACTTCTGTTTGGCTTCCTTCCTCTCTCATGCTACTCTTTTTTGAAAATAAGGAATGCTACAGTCTCTTTCTAGTTGTGGAAATTCCCAAAATGTGCAGAAAACTACACAGAAAGACATTGTAATCATGTTATTGATTGTCAATGTGATTGGTTTGAGACAGCTTAGATTAGTAAAGCATACTTCTAGATGCATTGGGTGAATCGTGCATTGTGTTCTGGGGTTTAGATTTAGAACATCCCTCAAGAGCCATGTGTCCAGAAATGGATCTTTTGAAGGGTGACTGGATCATGGGAAAGGACATTACACATATCAGTAGATTAATCCATTGATGAGTTTATAGCTAAATGTGCTTGATGGGGGTGTGGCCTGAGTGGCAGATGTGTGTCACAGGGCATTTCTTTTTCTCCTCAGCTCTTCCCTTCTTTTTTCTGCTTCTGGTGGCCATGGATTGAACAGCACTCCCTAGCCATGCCCTTTAATCATGTGTTTTCTGTCTTGTAGTCAGCCTTCCATGAATTGAATCTCCCAAAACTATGCACCAAATTAAACCCTTTCTCCTTTAAATTGTGTATGTCAGGCATTCTGTTCCAATTATGGGAAAACTGGCCAATTGAGGGTGTGACCTTGGGAACTGTATTTTGTGTCCCCCTTCTTCAGACTCTTTCTCTGCTGGTCTGCTTTCTGGCTGACAGGAAGTGAGCCATTTTCCTCTGCCACACCTTACACCACTATTTTTCTGCCTCCAAGCTAGTTGACCATGGACCTAGTCCTCTAAAACTATGAGCCCAAAAAATTTCTTTCCTCCTTTAAATTGTCTATGTCAGGTATTTTGTCCCAGCAACAGAAAAGCTAATTAACACAATAAAGATTTGATTAATTTTGGGAATTTACATAGAAGGTGTGTTTGAGAGAGACAGACAGACAGACAGGAAGAGAGCAAGAGAGAGGGAGAAAGAGAGAGAGAAGGAATACTAAAATTTAAGTGTACCAAAAATCAGGTTCTATAATCTATTTCCACAAGTCCTTTTAATTAGATAGTTTCATGCAAATCATATTTCAGACTTTTACTTTAAACCCCTGGATATTATTTAAGGGAAATCTTAAAGGATATTACTATCTCCAAATTCTATTAAGAAATAAAACATGAAAGATTTATAATGTCATTGGACTTAATGATAATCAAATGTTCTCTTTAAATCTTCCAAGGGTTATACTGATTTCCAACATTCTTGGAACTTCATATAAAAACTTCTTACTCATGAAAGAGAAAGGTTTTTGCCTATTGTACTATATTTTAAAGGACATTAGTGCCTGCTTCCACTTTCAGTGTTGATAACCAATTTATGAATTTTATGACAAACTGATTATGTTAGCATTAGTTTATATTTTTATCTTCATTTGTTATAGAGATGCTTTTAATCTTCATTCAATATGTTAATTGACTTTAATTTTTGAAGACATCCCTCTGCATCTAATCATGTCCGGAACCACTGATAGGAAGTATAATTACATGTTGTGACAACCAATCACATGCCTTGAATTCAGTGATTATCAACTTTAAATTCCTTGGAACTCTAGTTCGTCCCACTGTTACACAGTTGTGTTTATATTGAGGTAGTCAGAAGCATGTTCAGAGAAACCATGAAATTAAAGTGGATTTTAAACTGTGAATAGAATCTGAATAAGTATTTTCTAACTCATAGGAAACCATCTAGTATTTTGTAGGTCAATAATCACTAAAACACTAATTTACCTAGCTCTGCCTTCCTATGTGGAAGGATATAGACAACTGCTATGGTTTGTGTTTAGATGTCCCCTCAGTACCTCATGTGGTCATTGGTGGGTCTTTTCAGAGGGGGCTGGATCTAGAATGTGTCTCGCAAAATTCAAAGGTGTTTGATTACTAAATGAGAGCACTGATTGGCTTGGCATAGTTCTGGTTATGGGTAATGGGAAGGAGCATCCTGGGTGTGAGTGTTACCTGCTCTAAGGGTATGTGGTCTGGATAGGAGATGAGGGACAGAAAGAGAGCTGCTGTCATCCCCTGCTGCTTCTTCACAACTTCACTGCTTTGCTGACTTTTGTCTGTCTGCCATGTACTGTTCCTCTGTAATGCCCCTCTGCAATGTCACTCTAACCTGGAACCAGCCAACTATGGGCTGAAACCTCTGCAAACTGTGAGGTAAATAAACCTTTCCTCCTTTAAGTGTCAGGTATTTTATCTCAGCAATGAGAAAAGTAGCTAACATATAACCCTAGTGAGAGTAAAGACTTAATGAAAAAAGTATTAGTATTTTATAGAAAAAATAAATATACTACACATCATCATGCAAATTCTTATTTTTATATGAATAGTATTTTTTCAGGTAGGGTCTTGCTGTGTAGCTCAGGCTGGCATTAAACTCGCTATGTAGCCCAGGGTGGTGTCAGACTCACAACAATCCTCCTGTCTCTGCCTCCCAAGTACTAGGAATAAAGGCATGTGCTACTACACCTGGTTTATATGAATAATATTGTAAAAGACTATCATAGGGTTATTCTACCAAGAATCACAGGTTATCTAAATAAGTGAAATTATGAAAGTTATTATAATTTCCAAAATAATTATATACCATCACAGACAAATTCAAGAACCTGAGTTTGAGTGTCATTTACTAAGTAATGATTGTCAAGTGTATAAAATTCTATACTGAGGTCAATGAATATAAGCATTCAGGTGATGTTTGTGTTAGTCATTTTCTTCATCACTGGAACAAAATACCTCTTGTAAAGGAGGACAAGTTTCATTTTGTTTTGTTTTTTTCTTTTTGTCTAATGATTACAGCCCATAGCTAGCAGGCTCCCAGGCCAAGGGCAAACAGGAGGAAATCTGCCTGTTTTGTGGAGACCAGGAGCAGAGCACAGCGGAAAGGATGAGGGAGAGAGACACACACATCCCTTTCAGGTCACGTCCCTGCGACCCGGCTCTTCTGAGCAGACTCCATCTCCCAACACCACATTCCACTCTGAACTCTGCAGTGCCTTACCCCACTGATGGATATAATGCCAGGCCCATAATCTAATCATCCTCCCAAAGTCCCACGTCTGACTGCGGGAGATTTTTGCTGGACCTTCTAGGTCTAAAGCATAGCAATCATATCTTCATTTATTGAACCCTGGTATACAAGAAGCTTATCTAATCTATTTTTATTGACATTTGAAGCATAGCATAGCATGAACTATATCTGTTCTAGAGAGCTTAAAACTGTCCTAGGTTCTTGAGACAAATGTCCAAGATAGGAGATGTATGAATTTATAGGCAGTCACTAATAGACACACAGAAGTGACTTCTGTGTATATATGCAAATGAAAGAGGGACATTGAGTGACACATCCAATCTGATATATGCAAACATGAAGCTGGCTGACTCTAAATTTCTATTCTTTGCTGGCAAAGATTCAACTTAGTTCTATTCAGTAGACACATTCCAATCCTTTCTGCAGATTTAAAAATGATAGGAAAAATAATCTCTTCAAATCTACCTTTAAGATGAGGCTGACATAACACAACACAATTCCCTATATTTTTTTAAACCTGAAAGGGATTGTGTCAAAATTATTTGTCAACCTGCTGCTACAAATTAGAAGTGATATAGAACTATTTTCTTTTTGTTTTTATGTATAAAGATGAAGGAATAGTTAATATTCCCATTTTTAAGATTCACATTTTGCATTCTGAAAACAGCCCAATCAGTCAACCAATGGCGTACCCTACCAAGTTGTGTGAATGTTATTCCAAACATAAAATTGTTGACATGCTGAAAAAAAAATTACCTGAGTAACTGCCCTTTAAAATGGAGATTAAAAGTTCTATTTTGATTATATTTAAAGAGTACAATATAAAATGAATTACAAGTTTTATGAGATCTGAAAAAAAAAAACTTGTTTGTAATCTGCCTGCAAAAATAATTTCAATTTTTTATGGAACTTATATTACTTTCAACAAATTTTACCAAGTTTTGATACATAGTGGAAGAGAAACAGCAATCAAAACACACACTATTAACACTGTAATCCTGGCTAGGGGCAACTAACTCAATTACAGGAACAAAACAAGTAAATAAATGAAGAAATTGGTTGTTTGGAGAAGGAAAGGTGATTTCTGCCTTCCACGGAGGCAGCAGTGTCTCAGCTCCAGCTAAGTTGTGAGGGGCTAATGGAACACTGCCATGTGGAATGGAGATAAATCTTTCTTTTTACCAGGAACCGGGAACCTGGAGTTCTCCTGCTTTGTAACTTTGGCAACAGTTCTACAGAATGTTAATTATGCTGCGGGAAAAACAAGGTATTACTGCAGTAGCAATGAAGCCAGCTGTGTGCCAGTCAGCCAGTCCATACCAACCCTCACCCTGTTTCCAGCCTCTGCCCATCTGCTCATCCCCGTCTGCAGCTAAAACCACATACACTCAGTCGACCATGCGCAGATCTGTCCGGGTAACCACAGTCTGCACGAGCTCGTTCTTTTGGGTCCCAAAGATGAAAGGAAGTTCTCCTTCCTCAACCTTTGTCAACTGCCTTCTCTGTGATACCGTTCACACCACTTGGAAGTAATTCTGCATCATATCTATAGTGATACTAAATCCAGAAAGACAGAAATGATTTTTTGTACCTTTTTTTGGGTGGGGGGGTACCGGGAATTGAACTGATAACTGCGCACTTGTAAGACAGGCACTTAGGCCGCTGAGCTAAATCCCCAGCCCCTAGAAATGATTTTTTAAGAAATGTGATATTTCAGAACTTTCATAAAATGTCTTGTAAAAGGTTAAATATATGATTAATAAATGCTTTCTAGAATTAGTGTGTTTGAAATGAGCCAATATAGGTGGTGGATGTCAAACTTAGTCAAGCCTATTCAAAATAAGTTTGAGGGCTGGGGATTTAGCTCAGTGGCATAAGCGCCTCCCTGGCAAGGGTGAGGTTGTGAGTTCAATCCCTGGTACCAAAAAAAAAAAAAAAAAGAATATTTTTAAAATTATTTTTGCATAGTAGAAAAAACTTATTTTTGTCCTCATCTGAATTAGTAAGAATAAAGAGGTACATGAATATGTACAAATACTGACACTTCTGAGGATAAATTTTAAATTAATACATTAAAAAATGCAGTACCCAGAATGATAAAAAGCAATATTTTTTTAAAGCTAATACTTATAATGATTCAAGTATCTTACACAATTTTAAAACACAGGCTACAACATTATAAAAGTAGATGGTTTGCTTTTGAATAAAGCTAAGAGCCCATTAGACAAGAGCCAAAATGGTTTGTACCTTATGAGTTATTTGGTATTGACTTTCACAAAAACAACGGCACTGATTTATTTCTTGAGTTCTGAATTACAGAAACACCTTTATTGAACAAAGGCCCTACTTGTTTCCTTTCCTGTAGGGCTTTATTTTAAACCTAATAGATTAAAAAAAAATGAAAAGAAAATGTAAGAAAAGGTATTAAAATTACCTGCACAGAGGAGATGTAGACTGAGCTTTTTCGGTAATTCCAATTTATTAAATAAAACTAACCATAGTGCAATATAGATTGCACTAGATTTAGTAACCTAAATATTTGGTTCATTTATGAAAATGAATATCAGTCAGAGCTCAGAGACAATAAAACCTTGACCAGCTCTAAATATGAATACAGTAGGCTTGTAAAAATATTTATTATAAGCCCATTCTTATCAGATGCAATGTTACTTATTACCCACTTTATGAAATATTTCTCATATATTATCTTCTTTGATAAATACAGTGTTGCTAAGAAGAAAAAGCAAAACCCAATAGACTTTCTAGAATGAGAAACTAACCATTAGAAAATTTAAGTGATTTGCTAATTTTAACTTTTACCAAGAATAAAAACAGTGCTAGATCCTATGTCTCTAGATAACAACTAGAGCTCTTTCCACTGTACCCTTTAACTTATTTGAAGTGCAATTATGGTACATATTACTGTATCTTTGTGGCAAGACTGAGAGGCTGTCCAGTCTACTTCATAAGCTAAGACATAATTTTACTGAAATTGCCAAAGAGAATTATAACATTTCTTTATAAGAGGACCTAAATTATTCATCTGCTAGTATTCTCTTAGTATGGGTTCCAACTCTCCCTCAGAAGCTGTAGATTTCTTCTGAAGAAGAGTGTTCTAAGGAAGTAAATCTTCTCTGGTCCATTTTTGAGGCAAATTACCATATCTCAACCAATCAGTACCTAGCTTCTGGTTTCTGGCAGCTGGTTCAGCACATAAACATGAGTAGATCCAATCAGAATGACTGCCCATGTGGAGAAACCCACTCTTTAATCTACCCTAACTGCAGAAAAACATGGCCCTGGAAGTGTTGGCCTCTACCTTGGTAACCAGCCTAACAAGTTCTGTTCCACTCACAAAGCTTACTCATATGTAGTCTGTGTACATATGTCATAGAACACTCCTCATCTGTAGCTCTTGATCTTCACCAGGGAAAAATGAAGCCAGCATCATTTAAGATAAATCACAAGGAGATATTGGCCCCATGAAAGCACTGAGCCCCTAAATAAGGTTCAGTGTGACCTTTAGTTACATGAGCCAATAAATTACATAGGCAAGTGAAACTCACATTTTTAGTTATTGCTAACTGAAACAATTCTGCTTGATGATAAATTTTTAAGTTCTGAATAATAAGTAGTTCCAGTCTTTCCCAGGAATTGATTCTTATTTCTAATGACCTAAACTCTCCAAGCTACCGTCCACCTATATATCATACTTACCAGACTCCTACTGTGTATAGATTCCCACGCATGGTATGGGAGGTTTGTCTTCCAGCTGAATATTCATTGAAGTCACAGTGACTATCTAGTACCTACACAGAAGGAGGCTTTTTCACTAAATTTATTCTATGTCTCATTTCCTCTTAGTAAATCTCAGTGTCATGGGTTTTTTTCCCCCTTAGAACTTAACTTACATGCATTTACTCACCCTTACAGGTCAATTCTGATCTCCCTTTCCTGTGTTCACATCACTCTGAAGTGATCTTTGAAAACTGATGAACTGCAAATAACTCCAAAATCATTTTAAGACAAAATAAAATGGGAAAGTTTGTACATTTTTAAAGAACATATTATTCTGGACATGAAACTTGCTTTTATAATGTCAACTTACCTGAAATAAAATTTTCTTGTATTTATTTCATAGAACAGTTCTCACTAGTAGTTTTTGTTTAAAATAACAACTGGAAAAAAATGCAAAATAATAATAAATTATGTGAAATAATTTCTATTAATAGCCTTTCTTACTCACTTTTAAATTTTTCCTCCACATTTTGCCTTATGAATTGTTGAGTTACTTGCTAAGTATTTTTTAAATGAATTACCAGATATGCTTAATGGTCATCAGTTTCATGATATAAAAAATATGACCAGATTTTTATGAAATAATTAAAAAAATTTTGATATTAATTCATAGTATTATTTTACCTGAGATGAAGGTTATTTTCAGCAATAATAAACATTAATACCAATTATCATTTATTGGAGAATTTACAGTGAGCCAGGCACTGTCTCAAGTGTTCTGCTTAACAGTTTATTCAACACCTATAATTTCCCTTTGATGTACATGGCATTACCCAATCTGTTTCACGGAGAAGGAAACAATATCTGAAGCTTCTACAGAGATCTATTTAAAGCTCTTAAGGGTCACTAAGTAATGAATGGCCTTGCTGGGATTCAAACTCTTCTATTCTGGTAAGCTGAAATGTCTTACAGAATCAAAAGCATACACGACTGGCCTCCTCACCCAAGAACAGAGGGCTGCACTTAACTGGAGCTCTAATTTATAAGGTTAGAAATTTTCTATGTGGCTATCCAGTGTCCCGAAAAGTGTCTGAGAGCCATAATTTAAGATGACCATTTCTTTCACTTTCAGAGCTAATCAGAGTCCTTGGATTAGGAATATGGAGATGGTTATCAAGGCAATAGTTATTGAGTGACCACTAGGTATTTTTATGTTTTTCTCTGTGGAAGGCAGAATATTCCAACCACCCTGAAGTGATTTAGATTATCAGCAGCAGCAGGTACAGAAAAGTGTTCACAGCTTTGCTCTATTCTTCATAGAACACCTCAGCATTTGCCGAATGTTTTAAAATAAGGGTATAGAACAGAAGGAGTTTTCAACGAGAGCATATCTGGAGCTTGATGGGCAAACAGGTATAAACCACAACTTTGATTTCCTCCTCCCCAGAAAACTGATACTCTCATCCATGTATTATAGCACCAATTTGAAAGGAAAAAGAAACCTTTAAGCTTATATTCTACTTGTTCTAAAATGCAATATAATTGTGCTTTACTGCAAGTCACCACAAATTGTTTCTACCAAATTGTTTCAGGAACATTATTGCTGACTGTAATTGCGGGACTGTGTTGTAATGTTGTTCAGCTACTTGGCTTCAGACTCTGGGATGATCATACAGAAAAACAAATGCCTGAACTGAGAACAGAATTCCGTGTATTTGGCTGGTGATAAAGACACTGTGTTTTTATAACTCTTGGAATTCCCTTTGTCAATATGGTTATCTGGTAACTCGTTTCAACAGCCAGAATACACATGATCAGCAATCTATCTTTAAAAGCACATCATAATGAAATCCATTAAAATGACTATCAAGTTTTAAAATGATTGAAGTTTAGCTGACACCTCAATGCCTTTTCACAGAACTTCTAAAAATTTGAAAAGGAGATCTTTAAAACTGGACTATAATCTCACTCTTATTGCCAAATGGAATATTAACCAAAGTCAGTCAAATAGTCATATATTATATTGCTTTTAACAGTAATACAGATGTTAAACTGCATCTAGGTAGCCAGCTGGAAAGCTAGTAAGGGGGAGGACAGTAACCAAAGGACACTTTTGATTTTAAAATTTTAGATAAATTCTATTTGTTCATATGCTTCCCTTCCATGTATAATTGCCATTATTAACACAATTTTTTCTTTAAAGTCAGGAAAATTTTTCTCTTCCTGAATAATTTCTCCCACACCTCTTTGATTATATGCTCTAAGATAATAACCGCATTTTCTAGTAGGAGCTTAGGGATTTAATAAACATCAATCAATGTCACAGCTAGAAGTAGATGAATCAAAGAATACAGCTATAAAGAGCCTTCCCTGTGACACGAGTCAGTTATTTCATAAGGAACATTTTAGATTAAAAGTGAAATGCACTGCATGTTTATCAGGGCAGACAAAGAGTTAGATTAACCATTTAGGATAACAGGGGAAGAGGAAAGAAATTTTCCTTCCAGTGTGTCACAAGCAAAAAGATTTAGTCCATGACCCTCCTTCCTATTTTTTGACCTTCGTATCAAACCAGCACAGCTCCTGGGCTCAGGAAATTCTGGCAAACTCTTTTGTGTCCTGATGCAAAAGGTAAAGTGAGGAATAGGGAGTTCTGGGCTCTCCCCCTCTCACAGAGGGATCACTGAGCATGCGTGGAAGGAAAGTCACACAAACCAGAAGGAGCTACAAAGAGGGAATCTAAAGAAAATAGCCTTTGAGGACAATAGTCAGTTATTTTCCCTCCGACTCTAGAAACCCGCTTCAGTTGTATCCTAACTCATATCAGAAATGGAGTGCACAGAAGGACCCTTGAGTTCTCCATAGTCATTCTAATGCACTATTCAAGTTTCATAAGTGTACACTTGTGGCACAGAGCCTGGATAGCACAGGTGATAATCACACACTGAAGTGTCTAGATTATTTCAAATGTCCTCAATCTGTTCCCGTACACCCTGGGAACTTCAGAGCACAGAGTCACTCCTACCACCACCCCAAGAACGTAAGATCGATGAAGCCAACTGATACGTGATCCTTAGAAAGCTTTCTTAAAACGTCTTAGTTTTAGGCCTACATTAAGTCAAAAAAGCAAGCGAGTGTCACACTACAGAGCACGATACACTTGCCCACTGTTAGCACAGCATTAGCTTTCAAACCCCAAGTAACATTATGTAAAATATTTTTGATACCATCTTTGGTAAAAAGAGAAGTTACTATGGAGATCTCACCAATTTCTGCTACCAAAGTTTGAATATGCTAATTCTACCCATAGAACAAACAAAATTTTCTCACATATCCTTTCTTTCCGGCAAGATTAAAATGTATTGTACATCATGAATCCTCTAAAGTAGATGATTCAGAGAGAGAGAGAGAGAGAGAGAGAGAGAGAGAGAGAGAGAGAGAGATGAAAAGCATGCAGTGTGTTACAATACTTTCACCTGGATGCTGATTCCCCGTTAACTCCTGAGGAGCTTTGCTAAATAGAATGAAGGTCTCCAATGCACCCCAGACAGTGCCAAATTAGATACTTCCTATGACAAAGTTTATTCCCGAGTAGAATCATGTCTTCATAGCTTTCATCCCACTTAAATCTCTATGAAATGAGGTTTAAATAGCAAGAGGAAAAGAAAAACGTGCAAAATCAAAAAAGGTGATTTTAAAAGGATTCTTACTATTGCCATAAGTAATGCAAAAAAAGTTAAAATGAATTCTTTTTTTATAGATTTCAGAGGGAGATTGGACTCAGCCTCTAGAACTATTGCTCAGTTTGGAAACATTCTTAATCTTGAAAACTGCTTTATTCTTTTTTATGTGAGGTATTGCATTCTTTTGGAAGATCTCTAAATTGTTTACATATTTGGTTTCCAATAACTTCATCTACTGCAAATGCATAGTTTTCTTAAATTAGAATAGCTCGATCAGGGAGCTGTTTGTTTTATAATGTCTTTCTTCCCCTGAAAGATGAATTTCTGTCATTTTTATTCTGTCAGCATTTAACATAATCACAAAATTTTAAAATACGCACTGTCAAGGTAAGCATGATAATCTCAAAATAAAGTCAAATTTATTCTCATGAAAATAAATTCTTATCTTGCCAGATTAGAAAACATTTTAGAAGCTGAGTATCACCTTAATGTTTATATTTAAGCTTCTTTGTCAACAAATTATAAGAATGAATTATTCAAATTAATACTCAATGTGAGAAGCAAACTGATTTTAGACATAATTATGCCACCACATTTTTTTTCTTCCAGTACCAGGGATCAAACCCACAATCTCATGCTTACCAGGCAGGTGCTTATGCCGCTGAGCTAAATCCCTACCCCTTAGGCCACCACTATTGCTAATCTCTCTCTCATCTTTACAAGAAAAGAGCAAATAATAGAATAAGCTCCTCACCATGTGTATTGGTCTTATCACAGATTCCACAAAGAGTCTCATTGAGTCCCACTCTGTACAGTCTTGATATATAATCAGATGCTGTTAGTGCAACCACAAAGCTTATCCAAAACATTCAGGTAAGACAGACTCAGAAGTTTCTGACAGATAAAATGATTTGGTGTATTATAGGAATTAGCACCAATCCTGTTTTTAAAATATCTGTATATTTAAATGACCTATTTCAGATGACTAGTTTATAACAAGTGTTGCTTGTGAGTGATTTTATTATCAAAAGCCATGATGCAGTATGAAAAAAAAATATATAACTATAGGCTAATTATTACCAAAAATCCCTTAGTACCAAGGATGAAATTTCAATCACAGCTTTTGCAGAATTAATTTAGTACTCTATTCCACTTTGCAAGAAATTAATCTCATCAATTTTGAATATTTTGCTGTAATTCATCCTAAAATGTCTATGGTCTAGACCTCCACACCATGAAGTAGGAAGGTAGACATTTGTAGACGAGAGTGAAGAACAAGGTGATCAAATAGGAATGGCATAACTTTTATGTATTTGTTTTTGTAGTATTTTTTACTTTTTTTGGAGCTCGGGCCTCCTACATGCTCAAAGAATCTAACTTCCAAAAATAAAAATGTTTTTGCCCATGGATTCTGCTATGGCTCAATTTTCTTTGGAAATAAAACAGTTCTTTATCACTTGGTTATATTTCTTTATGATGACCTTTATCTATTCTGTATTATAAATCTAATTATTATTTTTCAGGATATTTCTTTCTTTACTTTAAATATTGATAAGCCTTCAGCCCACATGGCTCTGTGTTATAAATTTATAACTTTTGCTTCATTTATTCATATTTATGTATCTATGCATGCTTTGGTCTTCTTATTTAGTTTTCCTCATGTCATTTGTGGAAAGATTATTACTTACCCAGGACTATGCTGTGGACAGGAGAGACCATCCTTAAGATTTCCTCAACCTACTCTACTGCTATGACACCAGGACACCTAGAGTGAGTTCAGTGGCCCCAGGCCTGGACACCTTCTGCATCCCTAGGGATGTCCAGCGGTGGTGTGGTCCTCAGACACATGATCTTCCTTCATTCGGAAGCTTTTCTGGGCTTGATCTAAACAGAAAAATCATGACCTCATGTCTTGCCATCTCGGCAGCGCCTTATCTTAATGCAATTTAATATAGTGAGTCACTTTAAAGCCACTTCAAAATGAGCCATAATCTCACTGTGTTTTCCTACAAATCATAAAAATTTTCGTTGATGCCCTTTCCCAATCTCTTGCCATAATACCGAGTCTGCTTCCTTGTAGGTGATGTCAGCCACCATGACAGCTGCCATGTCTTCCGCCAGTGCCGGGTGATAGCCACCGTCTGGCGCTTTTCCACTTCAGGAGACTTCACTGGACACAGTAGTGCTTCTCCATGTGACGTTTGGAGTCAGATTATGACTGTAAATCATAAGACTGTGCTGACAAATTAAGTTATTGATTTGCCTCCAGGCTAGCACGAGATGCATACAAATCACACCAAATACAAATCACACCAATAAAGGAAATCTCTTTAGTAATGCTGTCACAAAGTAAACAAGCCCTAATCTTATTAGTATTTGGAAATTCATATATTATTTCTATTGTGTAATTAGCATGATTGAAATTATCATTTTTGGTTGGATTGCACTCTTAATGTCATCTATTGATGACATGAACATGCTGTTCTTATTTGTAAACAACAGCTGTTCAGATTATTAATTCCTATTGAGCTGACTTGCTAGGTAGAATTCCATTGCTTCTCACTTGTTTTTAGTTTACCATAAGAGACATACAGATAATTGTTATAAACTTCAAAAACAGATGTTCATGTTACTCTTCAAAATTTTAAAGAAAAATTGTTATTTATACTGATCAGATCAAAGCTAACCTAAAATAACCTATTGCATTTTTTTGGAAAGGTGTGGAAATCTAACAACATTAATACATTGTTTCTAAGAAAATCTTTAAAAAGCATGAAATCATTTCCTGTGCAATGTCTTAACAGTACACTTGGGGACTTCTCTATTTGTGTCTTTTTTCCATACTGCAGTCCTCCTGCCGATTACTCCTGTACACTTCATGTTGAACAAGGGGATTTTGATATTCGGTCAGCATGCCTTTGCTCAGGAAGTATTAGTTAAACTCTAACTACAGTACATTCCAGGTATCATACTAATTACAAATGAAATGATTGGGAAGGAGTGAATATATTTGAGCTATATGAAGCATCATAAAATTAATAAGGGTACTAAAATCTATTTCATATTTTTATCTTATAAATTATTTTAAATTTTACAAATATAAAGACTGATTTAATACATATCATATAGACATTGCTCAGCTTTAACATAACTTAACATTTTAATATGTTTGCTTCATATTATTTTTATTATTAATTTTATTGGTATCATTTAGATTTATGATGATCGCATTCACCCTAGAGAATTTGTTTCTGTCCCTGATATATCTGATTTTTCTTTTTTCCCATTCCCTTCCCCTCCCTTCAACCCTTATTCCCTCCTTATTTGCAAAGCTTTGTTTCCCTTCTATCTTTCTTTTCTCAATTTTTTCTTTTCCCTTTCTTCTTTTCTCCCTACACCTTACGTAGTTCCTCTTTTCTTTTAAGCAATTTTGTCCTATTTCACAGTACCTATTATACATTTTGGTTCTTATTTGCACTTCCAGTTCCTCACAACAGACAGACAATGTGATATTTATAAATGTTTGTTTGATTTACTTCATTTAAGAGTATGGTCTCACAGTCCATCCATTTAGCTCCAAATATCTCAAGTTTATCCTTTTTTAAGACAGAGTACTACTCCATTGTATTAAAAAAACTTTATACACATTCTTTCTTGATGGATATTTGGGGTGTTTCCAAGATTTAGATATTACAAATGTGCTACCTTAAACATTGACTTAACACAGACTATATCTCTGTGTTAATAATGCTTTTAATTCCTTTGGGAAGATACAAGGAAGGGAAATAGCTGGATTGAATGGAACATCTAGTCCTAGATTTTTGAGGAATATCTATACTGATTCACACAGTAGTTGCACCAGTCTGTACTCCCACCAACAGTGGAGAAGGGTTCCCTTCCCCAAAATCCAGCCAGTATTTGTTATTTGTTGAATTCTTGATGATTGCCATTCTTTCTAGAGTGAAATGGAATTTCAGCATTACGTTAATTTGCATTTTTCAAATGACCAGGACACTAAACATTTTTTCACGGTTTCTACTTCTTCATTTGAGATGTGTGTGTTCATCTCAGATACCCATTTTTGGCGCAGGTCTTTAAATTTGGAGGTCTGGTTTTTGTTTTGTTTTGTTTCTTTCAATTCTTTATATGCTCTAGATATCAGTCTTTTATCTGACTAACAACTAAAATTTTTCCCATTCAGTGGGATGTCTTTTATTTCTGTTGGTGATGTCTTTTGCTGTACATTAGTTTTTTAGTAAGATGAGATCCAAGTTGTTGATGCTTCGTAGTATTTCCTGCATAGCTGAGGTTTTGTTTGTTCTTCACATTATTTTTTAAACAAACACTGCAGATGAAATTGAAGTTTTCCATAATCCTCTTGAGTTCTGTGCCCCTTCTTTGTGCCCAGAAATAACCACTCTCCTAAATTTTTGCTTCATTATTGCCTGTCACAGTTTCATAATTTTAAGAGGTATGAGTTCTGAAACAATAAATAACATTTACTTGTCTGCTTTTGTAAATAGCATTCTATTTAAGGTATCTTTACGTAATTCCAGATGCATATCAACATCATTCATTTAAGATTTATTCTCATCAAATTAACTCCAGTAATTCCCTAATAAAAGCATTGACTGTGTGTGAAATTTTTCATATGTTTTCTGTATAAACATTTCTCTAGGGTGTATTCCTAGAAATGAACTTTCTGGGTACTCTAGAAATGAAATTTACTCTGTTCTCTCTCCAGACTGGCTGTACCAATTTAATCTTCTACCAAATTTTATGTTTCTTGGCACCCGTTCCAACTGTCCTATTTTCTGGCTTTACAATTTTTGCCCAAACTGATAAGAACGTAGCACTATTTTCTTGTTTTAACTAGTAGAAAAGTAAATTTTTTCTAGATTTATCAGCCTCCTGATTTTCCTCCTGTGTTTACATTTCTTGTTTATAGCAATGGATTCATTTTCTATTAGATGTCAGGTTGAGTTTTTGGAAAAGGAGATTCTTTGCCTATTTCAAACGCTAAAGATCTAAAAGCAAAGTTGTCCATTCACCTAGTAAAGCACCATAGTAATTGTGACTTCTGAAGTCCTTCTGGTTGGATTAAGAATTGAATCAGCCAAAATAAATAAGACATTTATAGAAATGTGTACATAATACAGAGGGACATAACACAATATTATCTGTATAACTAATATTACACATCAAACTATCATGTATGTGTGCATCTCTTTTCAGCTTCCATATTTAATCACCAGCTGTTTGCTTATTTGTTTGTTAATCTGTTTGTGTTAAGCAGATGAATGGTATGTATTTTCCATTCTCTTAGCTTTATATTTTCTGGTTGACTGTGTTTTGGAGTGTGTCTTATAAGCTGCATATCACAAGGTTTTACTGTTTTTAATACACTTAATTTTTACTTAATATGTAAATTAAACACATTTATACGCATTCAATCACTACTATATGGGCTTAGTTATCTCATGATTTGTTCAATTATTTATCATTTACTTCCTTTGTGTTACTTTCTTTCTACCTTTGAACAGGTGAAAGTATTCTTTGTATTCTTAACCACCTTGTGATCTCTGGAAGATAGTCTTTCAGTAGTTACTGTAGATTTCTGATGTATATTTTTAATGACAAATGTTTTGCCTAAGTGTCTAAAGATCACCATTATTTTTATTCCCCTGCTCTACACTACAAGGTGGCCGGCACACCTGGAATATTTGCTGTGTACCCTTTTGATCTTGACCTTCTCATCTGCACATTTATCTATATTTTATTAATGTAAAATTCTTTCAGTGAAAAGTTAATTGAATTTGCTAAAAGACTTTTAAAATTTCACCATAATTTCATTCTTCCACAGGTCTCTCTGGCTTCCTTTACATACTCATAGACATTCTGTAGGGTGTATTTTTACATAGCTTTTCAAATGAAAATCCAGGGTGGTAGACACTCTCAAACCTCTTCTTTCTGAAAACGTTACTCTTACACTTGATTAACTGGTTCATTAGCTCTATCATTCCAGATTAAGAGGGTTTTTTTGTACAGCTTGAAGACACACTGCTATTCTCCCCTGGCACCCGTTACAATTTGGGAAGAGTTTGTTCTCCATCTATTTTTATGCCTTTGAGAGTACTGCATTTTCCCTGTGATTGCTTCAAATGTTTATTCCTTATATTGAAATTTGATGGATTTATTCATTTTATTTTATTTTAATTTATTTATTTTTTTGGTACCAGGGATTGAACTCATAACATTGTGCTTGCCAGGAAGGCACCTATGCTGTTGAGGTAAATCCCTGGCCTTGATAGATTTATTCAATATCTGCACATGAACTTAAAAGTTTTTAAGTATTCAAGCCATTTTTATTGAAACGTCATGGAATTCTCAATTTGGGGACATTTACAGCTACCATCTTTCAAATATTGCTTCTCCATCTCATTTCATTGAAACATGAAGATACTTCATTTAACCTGTAAGTTATTTCATTGCTTCTTGTTCATTTGTTTGTTGAAATGAATTCTGGGTATCACTATTGTGTTTCAGTTCGCTCATGATTCTTTCATACACATTCAACTAAGGGCTGATGATATCTATTTTTTAATCTTGCCAGCACTATTTTTGCATCTCTTAGAGTTCTACTTTCCTTTCTTCTTTATGACCCAAGCTTCCATTTTATTTCTCCATGAGTCTAACTTGTATCATATTGTTCTTTTAGACAACCATTCCTTGAGAATGATTCTTACATATTCATATTAAATTTAAAGTCATATAGTTTTATAAGATAGATATCTTGTGGAATTGCATGTCCTACTTGCTGATTTTGCTAGCAATCTTCTTTCCTATTAAGTTTCTTTATGTGTTTCCAAACCTAGGCTCTCCAAATTGTTTTCAGCTGGAGAGATGGTGTTATGGCTTGTGTCTGAATGTCACCCCAAAGCTTCATGTGGTCTTGGAGGGCAGGCTTTTCTGAGGCAGCTAAATCTAGAGTTTGTGACTAGTTCATTCTCTAGTGCTGGGACTGGAGCTGTGAGTGCTGCACCTTCCTTGGGATGGGAAGCCTGCATACAAATATAAGGGAGAGAAAACTCTCCCTTTTGCTTTTGTTGCTTTTGCTGGCTTTGGACACTGTGAATGGTTGCTTCTCAGCCATGTCACCCTGACTTGGAGATGGCAGATTGTGGACTGAAACCTCCACAAGTTGAGATAAGCAAACATTTCCTCCCTAAATTTTGGGCATCAGCTATTTTGTCTTAGCAACAAAAGTAACCAAAACAGGTGAGATTTGTATTTTGCTTTCTCATCCCCACTCCTATTTCTTTCTGTACAATGAGTAGTTTCTCAACAATCTCCTCTTGTCCTTGAGAACTGTAGATTCACAACCAAAGTTTAATTCCTTGTGTTTTATGACTGACTTCTTCCTCGAAGTGATTTGGGGAATATTGTACCTTCAAGAAACAGGGTCACTGTGCTCAATTATGGATTAAAATCTGACTCTTCCTTGCTGCTTTGCCCTTGAGCTCCTTAGTAATGGCCACGTTGCCTATGCTACAAAATTTTATTTACTCCAGTATATATATTTATTTATTTGCTCCTATTCCCAAAATCAGATACAATTTTCTTTGTAGACCACTCTCATGAGCAATTTAAACACATTCCATTTCCTGTAAAAGGCATACTTATCTGTAACATATTTTGAGGCAACAAATCAGCTGCTTATAAACCATGGGTCTTTTAAAATTATTTTCTCATGTTTTTCAAAGAACATCTGCTAATCATGACTCTTTTTTCCTATTATCACATATTGGAAAGCAACTACCTATCATAATTTAAGTACAGATAAGCATTACTGCTGGATTCAGAAATTATTAGAATAATACTTTCCACATATCTCTTTACATTCAGAACATTTGAGGATGCATTTTTAGTTGGGTTCGTAGAACAACAGTTTGACAGAGGCAAAATCTAATTGTACCTCTTTTCATGTTTCTGAGTCAAGTATACTGTACCCAGGTCCTGATCTGCCTACCTACCCAGAGCAATAATAAAAGATAATCAGTCTGTATCTCAGTGGTAGAGCACTTGCTTAGTACATACCAGGAAAACACTGGGTTTCATTTCCTAGGAAAACAACAGCAGTAACAATAATATCCTGGTGATTTGGTTCAAAATTGTTTCCTTTCTGAAGTTACAAAAAATATGGAAGCAGAAACGTATACAACTTTGAAGTCTATGAGGAATATGAATATAAGATCTTGCAATGTGTGCTTTTTTCAAAATGAGTAGTATTGGGAGGACGTGGAATACAAATCTAAGCTAACTAGTCCTGCCCGTATCAGACAGTTGTATCCAAATGGCAAGCAGCGAGGCCTGGAAAATTTATCATGCAAGAAAAATGGTTTTCAATGTCTTTTTTATAATATTGTTAATTAGTGTGTCCTGCTTTATGTGTATGGATTTAATAATTATTTTTCCTATGTATTTTGAGGCAACATAAAAATAAGTATAATAACTTAATTGCATGGAAAAATTTTAACCATATTTTCACAACCTCTATTTCCTATTTCCTTTATAAATTCATGCTTAAAACTAATATATTTGTCTTTCAGTCTTTTAGAATAATAATCCCACCCTGAAAGGTAATGGGGGCAAATTCCTAATGTGCCTATTATAAAATAATAGATAATGGGCTGGGGATTTAGCTCAGTGGTGTAGGTACCTGCCTAGCAAGTGTGAGGTCATGAGTTCAAATCCCAGTACAAAAAAAAAAAAGATAATAATATTGACCTCATGAGGTTTCTACAGAAGCTAGCTAATAAAGTTAAAAACTATTTAAATTTAAATTTTTAGTATTATTGTATAATCAAGAGTATTATAAAATATTAATATATTTAATATATATTAATATATAAACTAATATAATTTCTTGATAAAATGCAACCTAAAAATGAGAAAAACACATAGTTCAATATATAACATTTGGCATTTCAAGTAATGACCAATATTACTTAATAACGAATGTTCAGGTCACATTCCCTCTATGAGGTTTGAGTGTAAACAGATTTAATGTCAGAGTATGAACTAACAAAAGTCACTTTTCACCATTTTCATTACATTTAGTTGAAAGAATTGGAAGAATTAACGACTAGAAATACTAAACATTAAAAAGCCACAACTTTTCTTAGCTAAAAATGTACAATTTGCCTTAAAAAAATGTAATTAGCATGTCTCATTCCAACCTCAAGAGCTTGGTTAATATCATATTCTGTCTGTTAAACCACAAGGATGAAAAAGAAGAGCTCATTAATCAAGTTGACGTCATGAATATGTATTCATAAATGAAAAATGTATGTGCAAAGGAATTATGAATGGCTATGCAGGTAAGATCTAAACGAAAAATGTGGAAAAAACCCTAGAGAAATACTGAAACTTTTAGACCATTAAAAATTCAAAGGATGAATTTTGCCAAGAAACCATTCATCTGATTTTAGAGGATACAAATCTAAAATTCAGTCATATTAGCGCTCATGAAACAAAATTTTATGTATTATATATGATCAACTTGATCAAAGATGGCGGTGAAACATTCATCAGTCTGTTGAATGTAGAATATAAAATTGAAACAGATTTCTGAGATTTTCAAATTTTTTTCAAAATGTATATTCCAGGAAATTTCTGTGAAATTGAAATATTTTGGTTTTGATTCTACTTAATAATAATAGAAGAATTACTAGAGTTATTAAATGTATTTTCCATTAGTTTTTGCCATCTTTGGCAACTCTGTCACTGTGACCCTTTGTCAACTACAACCCCACAGACTATAAAGTTTTGTTTTGTTTTGTTTTGTTTTGTTTTTCATGTTCCCCATTTGAATGTAGTTTGGGTTTGGGAAACTTGGACAACACATACTCTCACTCTTTTATAATCATCCCATTCCCTACGTTACTTACAAAAGGAGAGTTCTTTACTATCAACTATTTCTAAAGAACAGGTTCTAAAGTTATCGGGAGCCATCCCTCACAACAGAGTCAAACCATCTCTAATCCTTTTAGGATTTAAGAGTGCATGTAAATAGATGTGTAAACGAGATGTGAATAGCTCGTGTATGCATTGATGTTGGGGTTACAGAACTCTCTATAGACAAAACTACCTCTCAGCTAAGACCCCACCATATCATCAGACAATCCAGCCCTTCTACATGAATGAGTCAGGGCAAGCAGTTGAAAGAAGATAACTTAAAGATCTCTGATCTTTGGTCTATGTGCACCTCCCTTGGAAACGAATGACAATGAAAAACGTAAAATTGCTATGTAGGGTGTTTGAGTCATGCAGACCATACAGAGACAGCCACTGGGATAGGCAAGTAAAACAGCAAACACAATAGCACCAGGCAGACCCAGAAGCACCTTGGAGAAGGCTCAGTGTATCAGGTCAACAGAGGTAGCAGTGTAAGCCGCTAGAATCAGTTGAAGAAGTGGGAAGTGGAGCCATTGCATGAACACAACACTAAAGAATCTGACCTTTCAAAACAAGGCGCCAGCTCTTCAGGCTCCTTTGTGGGGTCAGCTCAGGACCCTGCAGCCATATGGAGACTTGCAGGCCAAAGTAATTTGGATTTTACCCTTCAAGCAAGGGAAGCTATTTTAAGAACTTGGGACAAAAGAAGCGATGTAGCATGAGTTATCCTTAGAAAGTGACACTCTGGCTACTTTGTGAAGAGTTTAGGACAGAAACACAGAGCAACATAAAGGCTGCTGCTGGAGTATAGGAGAGAGGGATCAGGATTGCACTCACTGAGGCTGTCAGAGGGTGAAAAGAGTCCATGGATTTTGAACACTTTTGGAGAGAACAGGCAACCTTTCTGGTTCTGTTGAACTCTTGGGGTTAGGGGAGGTTTTCAAAAGTTAACCTACATTAAATATAAAGAATAATGAAAACTGTCACTGTACTTACCAAAGCTAAAAGACTCAAGCCCCAGTGTCACAGCTTCAGCGATTGGCCCAACCCTGACAATAGTGAAAACCTTTTTCAAAGTATAAGAAAAAAGGTGGTGGTAGCCAGGGGTTTGTAAGGAGAACAAGACAATACAGGACACATAATTTATAATACTATTTATAATGGTCACCCAAGGAGTCAAATACAAAGAAAGTACAAGAAATCTGTGCACACACTAAAGACCAAAAAAATCCAGCTGAGGGCCTGGATCCCACGACAATATCCTGCATTAGTTCAGATGAAGACCTAGAGCCCATGACAATGTCCCTCATGAGTCCAGTTGGAGGCCCAGAGCCCACAACAATGACTCGTGCAAGTCTGTTTCACAGATCTGTGCTGGGAAGGCCCAAAGCTCAGCAGTGGAAGCTAGAAAGTCTGTGCCAGAAGGATGAAGGAGTGTGCTAACAGGCTGAGAGATCTGCACTGGAGCCAGGAAGCGATGCGCAAAATAAGGACCCAGGCTCCCCCCAAAAGTACCACAGACATCCTCAGGGACAATGAGGTCCCGAGCTCCTCCAACAATGAGAACAGCCGAGTTCACACTGGGAAGCCAGTGGGACAAGCTTCTCCCGGAGACTGAACAGCACATCATCTTACCCTCTGGAGCCAGGAAGCGATGCTCAAAGTGAGGACCAGAGCTCCTCCAAAGTGAACAGCAGCCATTCTCAGTGACAGGTCCTGAGCTCCTCTGACAATGGGAACAGCCAATTTCCTATCAGGAAGGAAACTCGACAAGTTCCTCCAGGAGAACCCACTGCAAAAGGAGAATCAACACCTCCACACAGCAAGTCTACCTCTCCAGGTCTCCTTTTTACACTGGCAACAGTCCTCAGTGGGCCACCTACACTCAGCACCATGCTGATTCAGTTCAGCTGGTTTTTAAGCTGACCGTCAGTTTTTAATCCACCACAAAGGTTTATTTTCCGCTCTATGAAGCTGCCAGTTATGGAGTATTAATTTGGGGGCTACCACATCATTAACTAGCCCTTCTGGCTATCACAGAGCTACTAGAATTATCCATCATGGAGAAAATACTCTTTATTCACTCCAAATTTATATATTTGGGGAAATATTATGTTTAAAAGTTCATACTTATGAATGATAAGTGTCATTTTAGGGTGGAAAAGTCCTGGCGAATTTCAATGATCTCTTCTTTTACTGCAATATTACCCCAAGGGTATTCTGTAGGATGTTAATGGGTTGCATATAAATAAGCTTCCTTATCCAATAAGCTTTGAAAAATGTTATTCAAGATTTCTCAATGTGTTCCTGTGCTAAACCACACAGGGGATTTAGAGGAGGTACACAGCATTTTCCAAACTGTGTCTTTGAGAAGTTGGTCTTTGAGATGCAGATTGGGCTGTAGGTCTCTGTGAGTTAAGGAAGGTGACGGGAAGGCTGGTAGTGTTGCTTTTGGCTGAGGTAAGATCAGATCTCTTTCAGTGCCTGTGGTTCCTGTGTATGTAAGGACACTCCACCGCATGAGCTAAAAATAGGTTGTGCTTCTCTTTGTTCTTGGCTTTCGTGCCCTTTGGGCTTTCTCTCCACCTGAAAGGTGAAATGCAGGCCAGGTTTGGTCCTGCCCTAGAGGGAGCCTATTTTAAAGCCTGGTATGAAATCTCTTGGTATCAGAGCAAATTATCTCTATTCTTTTTCTAGTCCTCATGGTTATTTGCTTATTTTCTGTCAGTGAAATTCGTTTTTCCCATCAGGAAACAGAATCAGTCGATTTGATGCCAGTGTATATTATTATATTTGCCAACTTAAAAAATATTTTTTAAAATGAGGTTATCAGTGTTGCAGGTCATCTACCTCCCCCATCTCTCCCTTCCATACAGTGTCTGACAGTAGCCCCTAGAAAGCTGTTCTTTGTGACCTGTTCTCCAATTTTCTCTTTATAAGCACTGTCTTCACAGTCAACAAACTTCAAAAGCTTGGCCATCTTTTCTCCCCCTTCTCCAAACCCTAATTTTGACATCTCTCTAAAAAGTTTTCCAGGTTTTCTCAGTGTGTGTACGTTGCTTCTTTGATGAATAATTTGTTGTGTTGTACTGGTCCTTACATCTTCACTAGACAGGATGCTTCCTGTGGTAATCACGGGTGGAGATGTGTGTGTTGGTTTTCCTAAGAACCTGAAAACGAGTAAATGAACCAATGAATGAGAGAATGAACCAGTGAATGGATGGACAAGTAAGATAAGTCGTATATGTGTGCATTGGTAATCACTTTCTGATCCACAGTTCATGACATCGCTTTTTCTATTACCCTAGCTGTATCTTCCCCAGAAGATCCTGACCTTGGTGTCTTCCATCCTAATCTACATCACCCATTGTCTGCCTGCTCATTCTTTATCATCTGCCAGAGTATTCCATTCTTCCCTTTGAAAAAGCTCAGTGACTCCCAGGAATAGGATCCATGGTGAGATCCAGACCAACATGCTCTGGACTTTTGTCTTGTGTTATAAAGATATTTTATTTTATTTTATTTTATTTTATTTTATTTTATTTTTTTGAGACAGTGTCTCTCTACACAGTTTAGGCTGCTTGCAAACTCACTAGGTAGCCTAGGCTGGCCTCTCACAGCAACCTTCCTGCCTCAGCCTCCCAAGTGCTATTTAGGATTACAGATTTACAGATGTATACCACTGCACACAGGTTTTCCATACACTTCTTAAGTAAACTCCTAAGCAGGAATCTCACTGGCTCAGTTTGAACATTTGCACAAAGCCCAGATAGGTGTCCCCACTTCTTTACTTCTTTCTGAGCATGGAAAACACCCACGGTTTAATGGGGAAGGAAGGTTGCCTAAGGTCCTCCCCGTTAGCAGAGCTGTGAACCAATATTACCTGAGAACTGGTTATAGAACAAAAGGTATTAGTGCTACAGCCCATTGGCATAGCTGGTTGTTACTATCTGTGAGTTCTTGCTCAAGATTTTTAATCTCTTGTTTCCATACTTTCCTTATTTGTACATGGGGTTGCTAACAGAACCAAACTTATGAATTGTTGTGTTAAGTATCCATCTCTCTCTATACACAACCTGGTTAGAACTACAGTTGGCTCATAAAAACATCTATACCATGCAAAAGTGCTTATTATTATCTGAATCTGTCAAGGCACATGTTAAATGAAGCCTCCGATCAAAAGTCACCCACATCCTACTAAGCACCGTCCGCTGGGAAGTTAAAGGGTAACTATTCCCCTTTCTCCTCTGAGTTTGTCCCTTTTCATTTTCCTGCAAGTTCCAGGCTTTCTCTCTCCCCTATATTATTTGTTTTTCTCTCTCCCCTGTATTATTTGTTCCAGGCTTTCTCTCTCCCCTATATTATTATATAATGGGAATAACACATTATCAGAAATGTACTTAATTAACTCTACTTGAAGGGAATCCCTAGCTTTCAATTATGCATTTTTGATAAATAGTGGTTTCTTTCACCCTTCTCTAAAGTTATGTATCACAACGAAAAATATGGTGAGCTCTTGTACTTTTCTCATACCTTACAAAATCTATTCTGCACATGAATTTCAATTTTTCATCCATTCATGGAGTTTTCACTATTAAAAGTACAACTCTACTTGCTTTTATATTAGCCAGAGACAGAATTAAGATTCACATAATATACTGGCAAATTCTGATGTTCCCATTCGCCATAGTTCTATCATATATAATTATGCTATTAAAGACTTGCGATTGCTTAATATAGATAATTGAAATAAAATGCCCAATTCAGTGTTAGAAAGACTGATTACTTGTATATGAGAACAAAGGAGAATATTAACTCTAATACAATAGTCATCAAACTTCATTTGTAACAATAATCAGGTTTCTTTTGTCGAATGAAATACTTTTTAAAACGAGTTTAGTTTCCAAGGTAATTAATCTTTAGAAAGTTGGAAGTAAAATGTCAGGTGATCTACACTGTTTAAAATATAAGCTCTAGTAAGGGGGGAAAAGGTCCTTCACTGCAGAACTAACCCCTTTTATGCCTAGGAATGAGCAGTGTGTGGATTCCTATCTCTCTTTCTTTTGGAGCACAATATATATTCTTGATTCATGCTGAAAAAATGTATTTCCACTCCTTTGTGTAACCACATATTGGGAAGGAGTTTCAGTGTTCAGAGATAAACTGTACTTTTATTTGTTAAGAGTAAAAAAAAATCTCAATGTGTTTCCATATCCAATTCAAGACTTTGTTGATTAAAACGTGAATTCTTTTATGACAGATGAGAATGAAGAGGAATATCAGAAAGAGGAAATAGCATTGTTCAAATTAAGAGAAAATTTCCATATAGCCCAAGACATCAATGCCGTATAAATTAATCCAATCAGTGATTCTTGACACTGAAATAAACTTTAAAGGAAAAAGCGGTGACTCTGGTTAAACTAATCCAAGAAGTGGGAACGTCAGGGGGGCTGGGAGAACCCGCTGCAGGGCCGCAACACGAGGCCATGTCAAGAGCCCGGCCAGAGGCCGAGCGGCGCTGGTCATGTCCGCAGGTGGTGCTCACTGCCTGCTGTGAGAACATCTGGGCTCTGCCGCACACAGCTGGACCCTCGCTGCCACACTGCCAGGTGCACCAGGCCACGGCTGCTGCCAATGGGGACCCCCAAAGTCCCCCTCCAGTGCCCTCGCCCGAGTTGTGTCCACCAGAGTTCTGCAGTGCAAAACTTGCATTTCACAAAATACTATTTTAATACAGTCGATGAATTCCAAGGCATCTCTGTAAACTACTGCAGATTTTGAAGTAACTATTGTGGTGTTAAATATTATTTAGTACCATAAATAAATAAATATTATTCAGCACATATGTAGGGGAGGGTTATACGACTATTTTTAAGACTTCTTTCATTTTCATGATACACAGCTAAAGAAAGAACCCAAAAATGATCCAGGGGGACAGAAAAGCAATGATATTCATTTGGGGTTTTTTGTCAGGGTAAAATCAAGATAATTTGGGAAGTGAGATAATCAGTAATTATATGTTAAAAAATTGTAACTCTTAATAATGATCAATAAAACAGAGAGGAGAGAACCCTTTTAATACGTGAATTTTCTTCACATATGTAAGTACAAACCGAGTGCAGCAGTGTCAGCACTCAGGAGGCAGAGGCAGGAGGATTCTCGATGGTTTGAAAACAGCCTGGGTTACATAGTGGGTTCAGGGCCAGCCTGAACTTCATAGCAAGACCTTGCAGGGTTAAAAATCTAAATAATTATTAAATCTATAAATACGTCATGCATAAAGAATATTTGATATATACAAATGTTTTAAAAAGAAGCAGTTTGATTTTAGAATGGCTATTTTGAGGTCATGCTGTTCATCTCAATGAGATGCATTCTGTATTATTTTTTCCAGTAATGATGAAGAGTTTAGGGGCATATCCCACTATATGACCAGGAGAAATTCTGTCAGCCAGCCGCTGTGTCTAGAAAGTAGGTTTGTAACCACAGAGCGGCCCTTGGAGACGTGGGCATCACACACTCAGCGTCCAGACTTATCCATCTCCTCTGTGCTGTATCAGTGCTGCTGTGGTTCTCTCCTTAACAAGGGGCTTTATGAGCACAGTTCCAACATGAGCATTGGTTGCTTTTTGTTTCCATTAACAAGTGAGATATAAGGGCCACAGCAAGTCTGAAGCAGAACCGCCTTTGTTCACCGTGAGGTTTAGCTACCCAGTTTAACTGGCCAAGAGCTTCTGAATACTAAATGAGCATTACTCCCATATTTTTATTCTATTCACATTTTAAATCCCACAGAGTCCACATTCTTTTAAATTTAGACTTAATTACTAACATTTAAACACATTATCTATAATTCTAGAGCTAATTCCAATGTGTAAATTCATCAAGATACTTCTAGTAGATGCGTACATCCAGTTTATACATGGATTAAAATGAGGGCCTATTTTTCCTTCTTCTTTCACTGTGTTAAAGAGCTAAATGGCCACGAAAACGTGATATAGTGATATTTTATATATTTATACACAGAACAAGATATTATTGTTCAATAGTGAGGTTATTTGCTACTTTATTAAAAATTTTTTGAGAAAGGAGAATGAATCTACAATAAGTAACTAAAGCTACAATTGTGGATATCTTTCTGGTCAAGGTGTCTTTGAAGCTAATGAAAGTATAGATACAGGTACAATATTGTGAATTAAATATTTAAGGATTCAACAATTCCAGAATAAAAACGGCACATGCACACATATGGACTGAATTTCCATATGATGAAAACACTAATATATTTTGCATAAACTCAGCAATATGCTATATTTCTTTTCTATAGCCCAAATAGATTCAGACTTCAAATAAATGAAATGAACCCCAAAATAACTAATACTACTTAAAATGTCCTGTTTTACCAGCAAATTAAACTAAAGTTCTTAATTAGTCTTATGTGTTTAAATGAAGAAAACCCAGTTTAATTATTAGCTTGCCAACTTTTTATTTTTGCAAGACCTGGCTCATTAAAAGTTGTGATAGACTCTGCCAATAAAACCCAGCGGATTGCAGTTTAGAAACAGGTAATTAAGTTAAGATATAAGACACATAAAATTGTATTTTGAACTTTTCATCAATCAGATATAGACAGTAAGCAAATATTTGAATCAAATGATAGTCTTAACATACACATTATTTGAAATAAAAAAAAAATTAAGACCAAATCGCTTAATTATTTAACACACACAGCACTGTGCTAACTCACAGAGAAAATTTCTGCCCTGTGGTATGAAAGACAATCATACTGAAGCAAAGCACTTTGAAAACACCATCTAAAATTCATGCCTAAATTATGTACATTATCCCAAACTCATGCCTAGAACACATGCCTAAAAATAACAGCAAACAAGAATAATATGTGGTGGTTGTAGTTAATAATATATTGTTTCCTTGAAAAATGTTAAGAAAATGGATGCACAGCATTTCCATCTCAAAAATGACAGAAAAATGAAGTAGGGTATGTTTATTAGCTAGACTGAGTCAGCCATAATATATACTTTCTTTAAAACATCATGTTATATATGGTAAATTCATATAATTTTATCAGTCAATTTAAAGCATACATAAACAATAAAAAGTATGTTCACAATATCAAAAAGAGTAATACATATAAATTTTTTTTCTAGGCTACAGTTTAAAATGGTAGCAAAAAGAAAAACACTGCAATGTGCTTGTTCGGATTTTTCAACACCAATATTTAAACACTCTTCCAATTTGGAAGGGCACATCCTTCATTTGAATGTTCATAGGAGACTTTTTTTGAATTCAAAAACAAGAAAGTCAAGGAACAAAATATCACCTTCCCCACAACTCTACATTGAAGTTAGACATGACTTATGGTCTGATATTTGATGCTATGTTAGAAATCTTGGTGGTGAGGTAAAAGGTGGGAAGAATTCAGTGATAGCTTGTAGCTCTAAAAATGCCCTGCTGGAATTTTAACCAGTTATGAACAGAATTGTGACTCCAGTCATCCAAGCTTTATCAGCATCTGCTAGTACCTCAACCTTGATTTTACAAATGTTTCATGGTTTCATATCTTAACTCAGCCACCAAAAGTTCATTTTGGGCTTGGAGTTGTTTTCTCTGCTTAAAACCAAACACTCATGAATATATAAGAAGAAGAAAGTAAAAATGAGTGAATATCATATGAAAGATAATGGACCAACATGGCAAATGAAAATGACACCTTCGACAGTTGAAATGACAGTAAGTTACAGAGGCAGAAGCTGAGTGGATGAGAACAGTTATTTTGATGATCATCTTGTGATGTGGTAGTTACACAAGTAATTCTAGCAGAAAGACCCGCTAGGACAATTCGGCAGATGACACAAGAGGGAAATCTGAGAAGAACTCCATAAAGCAGCAACAAATTTTATAGGCTAATCATCTGGAAACTGTGATAATGAAACACATTGTTTTGAAAAGTAATTCCCTCAAAACTTTGAAGATGGTGCCAACTATATCTACTTGTCCACCATACTGTCTGCTTAATTGAGTGAGGAATTCTCAGTATTACAGAATGCAATTACATTACATCATAGATTGGTAAATCTATGGTAGACATTGGTAGATTGGTAGATATTTCTGGAAGTAGTATCCAAGGGTGACTTTGTATATTACATATCAGCATATTCAATCAGGAAGTCCAGTAATTTTTTTTTTTTTTTTGTACCTGGGATTGAACTATGACCTTGCACTTGGCTGGCAGGTGCTAGTGCTGCTGAGCTATATACCCAGCCAGTACAGTAAATGTTTGTCAAGGACTTTATTTATGAAGTTTAATGTTTTAAACAGAAAAATTGACATGATAGATTATAATATTGAAAATAATAAAGGAAATAATTTCTTCAGCTTTCATATTGTAATAATAGCTGATGAGATTGTGTGTGTGTGTGTGTGTGTGTGTGTGTGTGTGTGTTACTGGACATGTGAATCAGGGATACTCCCCTACTGAGGTGAATTTTTGAAAGAAAGTATTTTGTTCTCATTTGCATTTCGTGTGTCATTGCACAAGAAAATTGAGAGAAACAGAACTATATGTTGAAGGCTTGCAAGGAAAGACAAAAGCTAGACACATATCAAAGAGTCAATGGGAGAAATAGAGAACAATGAGTAAAAGGAAAAAGTAGTGTGAGTTAAGCAGTTTGTGGTAAAAACCTCATAACCCAGCGATGGTGACCCTTCTAGAGCTTGCAGTGGTACAAACAGCCAGCTGCCGCATGCGTGCCAAAGGCTCACCACCACGTTACAGACTTATGTTAAGGACCTGAATTGTATCCTAGGTACAATGAGAAAAGATTGAAAAGTAGAAAACAGAAGTTATACATGAAAAATAATGGTGGAGAATATAAACAAAAGCAGAATAAGAGAAAGAATTTTGTCATGGTCAAAGAAAGATAATGGCAACTAGAATTTGGTAGTTAAAGTGAAGTCAGAGAAGTGAATAGATGAAAAATAAGATTTCCTCAGGGGTTTCATGTGCTAGTTCAAAGAGAGGGAAAATAATGGAAGGTAAATGAACAAGACTCCTGGCTGGATTGAGAGGGGCAGGCGTGGCAGCAGTATGGGAATATCAGGAATTCCACACTGAAGCGGAAGATGCGGCGTGACTGTAACCCACGTGAATGAAAATGCAAGTAGGCAGCTGGATGGATGGAACCGTCACAGCTCCTAAGGAGACACGACATCTAACTCTGATATGGCACCCTGGTAAAGCACAAGGACAGGTAGTTAAAAACTACAGAAATCTGAAGGCAGTTTGGACTTCTTTCAATCAGAATGTATTGATATTATTTCACTAACTGCAATAAATTTAACATGGTGATGTGAGATGTGAACAAGTAAACTAGTAGTGTGGGCCTCATAAGAACCGTTCCTAGAACATTACAACTTTTCTGTAAAGGAAGAACTTCTAAAACATAAGATGTATTTGAAATTTACATAAAAGAGGACATTATCTTCTGAAAGTAAAAAATGGCCCCCTCAGAAACTTGGAAGGACAAAGCATGTATTTCAGAATGGATATCCAACTGTACACAAAGCAGTCAGGCTGTTTGTGAAATTTAAATATAGCCTAAAGAGAACTATTTCTACTGAACACTCTTTCATCCTCTAAATATATTCAATATATATTCTTTTGAAGAGATGTGTCAGCAACTTCTGCCTCTTAAATAGATTATTCCCAAACACAATGATTGTCTTTGTAGTTCTCCTCTGTCGTTGGTTCCCTTCACCATTTTAATGAAGAACTTGTTTGTTATTGCTTTAACCTATGCCATTACTTTTCAAAACAATGTGTTTCATTATCACAGTTTCCAGATGATTAGCAAGAGAAATATTCCCATTTCACTAAGGAAATATCACCACAGAAGGTATGCACTTCCTTTAATTACCTCAATAAAGCATTTTTACCTAAACATATGCCAGTTTATTGCTCTCCTTTAAAAAATAGTGCTACAAACCTTGCCTATTGGTATAATGTCTATGCAGATAAAGGATAGGGCCTCTTACCCATACAGAGATTAAAAATGCATTTATTTTGATCTGCTAAGTTTCAAATGTCAGCTATGAATGCAAAAATATGAAGCAAAAAGGAAAAAACTTGCCTTTATGATTAAATGTTGCCGTGTGTTTTGTATATACATAATTAAAATCAAATATAATTTTTGAAAATGAATACTTGGGAAAATGCAAGAATTCCCAATTAGTTGCTGATTATTTTAATTGCACTGATTTTATTTCTCTTATTCACCCTGTGAAATTCTAAAACAAATATCACAGGAAGTGAAGCTTGGTTTTTACCAAGTCTCCAACATATTTGTTAAGGTAATATAGAATAAAGCATTCAGTCAACTCAGAATAGTCTACAAAAGTAATGAACAATCATATTTTTATTCCCATGAAAATTCGAGTCAGAGTTGCGGCTAAGCAGACGAACAGTAAAACTGCTTAAGACATTATTTTTAGATCAGCTTGCATGGTGCAGAAATGAAACAAAATTAAAGTCTTCAAGAAAGGATGCTTTTCTACGTGCAGCTTCCACTTCTGGACATTAAAGGAAACCCAGCTCCTGTTTCTGCTACAGAGGAACCTAGGCAGACTCAGCAGAACTTTGAAAAGTTCTGCTCCCTTAAACCTTTCACTTTGCCAACTGAATCCTTAAGTGCCCACTTCTACTTTTAAAACCATTTGTCCCTTTTTAAGACATAATAACATTAAACTAGATTATCAAATCTTCAGCTTTCCTAATGTGGATGTTTCCAAAGAGGGTATTATTAGAGGATATTTTCACAATCTACCTGCCACCATTTATCCAAATGGTAGCTGTTCCAGTTTTCTTTTTACACATATATAATAGCATAAAATGCAGAAGTAGGAGAGAAAAAGAGCTGATAAAATGACACTGAGTAGCATTAAGAGCACCTGAACTCTGCTTTTAAATAAATCCTATTGATGATTTAATTCTATTTTCAATTTTATTCAAAGTTTTTTAAGGAATAAAAATAATAAAAATTACAGTAATTCCTTGCATTTATCTCATTGTATAATTGCTGCTTAAAATCCTCGAATGCTTTGAATGTAAGATTTAAATTTCTTTCTTACCATTCTAGATCCATCATAAAGCATGAGGACCCTGTACTCTGTCCTTCAGCTATTCCAAGTTGCTTCCAATTCTGGGAATGTAGGATGTGGTTTTTACTCTCTGTACTTTTTATAAACCCTTTCTCTACCTCCTCTTCCTGGTACATTTTATTTGTCCTATAAACACTGGCTCAGAAAACAGCCAATCTTGACCCTCAAATTGGGATTATATGGTCCTTTTGTGCAGACTCTCACAGAATATAGCCCTTCCATTATTGGGGTACCTACAATGTTATGAAATTGCCTGTGTATGTTTATATTCCTTACCACACAGAAAACCCTATGACTGTACAAAATATAGAGAAGATTGAAGAAGCTGTAGGTCTACAACCTGTAGTCTTTTGGTATATACACTGATTAATTATTTTAAGCCTCCTTTTTCTACAGAAGATTATTTACCCTTTAATTTCAGAATAAACTAACTCATCAGTATGGCAAATTCACACTATTAACAGTTTCTCTCTAGCAGTGATCACTTCTATAAATTTGACTATTGCAATGTGTTTAGAATAAAGTATGTTTGTTCCCTGAGAACTTACGTTGATCCCTTTCAACTTCTGGGTAAAGTACAGAAGGTTGAAGACGGGGAGAAGACAAATAGCCGTTCTTTTTATCTCACTCTGTCAATATATTTTCAATCTTAAAGAAAGATTGATTAAAGAATGAAAACTTAATGATGGCATAAGTATTCATGACTGTCATAGACCTTCAAGCAACCCAACATTTGCTGATGACTTAAATTTTCAGTGATGGTGTCACATGGCAGAAAACAGCAGAACAAGACCCTAAGCAAGCTTTAAAATTCATTCTGAGAAACATTCAGAAGCATCCTATTCAAAAATACAGTGTCAAAAATAGATAGTAATGGAAATAAAAGTTATCAATTCTTTTATGATGGGATGTGCTTTTACTTATGCAAATTTACAGTGACACTTTTATTCACGTATCTTTTGGAATTCTGAAACTGAAAATTCATTTTGAATCTAGGAATAATAGGAATTATTTTTATTTATTAACTGACACCCTCTTTTGCCTTCATGTAAAGGTTCTTTGAATCACATATTCTTGCTCGAATTCTTTTTATCTGCTCAACAAAAAAAACACATTTTCAAAACAAATAAATAGTGGTTTCGTAAAAATGCAAATGAGAGCAGATTACTCCCCTTCTTAGGACAATTCCGTGGCTCTGTACTGCTCCTGGTCTAAATGTTTTAAAGCGGGTTTTAGCTCCTTTCTTTTCTCAATTCATCTTATGCAATCTTCCCTGTGCCTTCTAGATTCTAGCTACATTACTTGTCTTTCACTCCTCAGTATCCAAGTCCCTTCTGATCCCAGAACACGAGCAACCAGTCCTTCTCGTGGACAACCCCGTACACTTGCTTATCCTCATTTTAGTCACTTTCTTGTCCATGGGACACAGTACCCAACACCCACAATTTAAAGGAGGTGAGGTTCATTTCAGTTCACATTTTCAGTCCATGGTTGGTCAGCCCCAAGGAAAAAGTGGGATGATGGAAGAGTCTGGAGAAAGAAAGCTGCTCATTTCATGGTGGCCAGGAAACACAGACAGAAGGGCAGAGCCATGAGGGAGATGTGCCCTTCCAGGTCACATCACCAGGGATCCTCCTCTATCAACTAAGGCCACCTCCATAAAAGCATTGATCCACTGATAAGTTCAGAGTCCCTACCATCCAATCATCTTCCAAAAGATCCATCTTTGTAAAGGAGGCTTTGGGGGAACATTCTAGATTTAAGCCACAGTAGTGTGCTTTATGTTATTATTTGATTTGAGACTTGCACCCACATCAGTGCTTACATAATCTAACAATACAGGTCTGTTTGGTTTATTATCAAATTCATAATGTTAGGCCTGCAAAGCCCAGAAGTATTTGCTGAGTATTTCAATGCATGACTTAAGGGTGCAATAGATTTGGAAAAGCTGACTGAGATATTTTGTCTTTTAGGCTCCAAATTTGGAGTACAAAAGGCAATATTGGTTAATTTTAGCACTTGACATGGTTTGGACACTGTAAATTTGAGGTTTCTACACACCTAATGATTGAGAAAGCAGTCAAGACAGTCAAGCTTCATCCTGTCAAGAAGCCCATGGAAAGGCAGGTTCATTCAGTGAAAGCCTGAGTCAAAAGATGGCGACAGGGCATTTGAATTGTGATATCCAATATCACCCCAATACTCTAAAACACGCTCCTCCGGGGCTCTGACTGGATTTTATGCCTGTCAGCTTAATGGCAAATGGAAAAGAAAATCTGTATTTATGGAAAGTAGTTTAGAAGACAAAGTCCTTTGTGATGGGATTCACTAAGAGAGAAATCAAATGTCATCTATGAGGATAATGCGAAGGTTTCATCAATAAGACAGAGTAGAAACGACATCAGTTAACAAATCTCAGCTGTGTCTCTCCCAGTATATAAATTTGGACAGTTTTCTGAATCAGATGATCTTGTTTCTGATCTGTAAAATAAGATCAATAATATTCACTTTATAAATATGAAACAAGTACCTAACATAATACCATGCCAGAGTCAACCCACTGTAAAAAGTGACCAATACTAAGAATGATAATAAAATCCACCCCTCTGGTGGACACATGCTACCAGGATTTCCTCCTGCTCAGCTGTCTTCATTTAGATCTGCTTATAATATTTTTGTATATATACAAGAATTTTTTATCATATATTCAAACTAAGGAAATAGCAAACTGTTTCAGTGAAGGAATTTTGGTCTTTTTAATGGATTGAATGTTGTATTTTTCATAAAAAATAATGGCTACATAACTCCAAAAATCTAATCTGAAGGGCAAAACTAGACCCAAGATCAGCTGTAGGAAATGAGTACTTATGTATTTTCTTCAATATTTATATCTTCAGTTTATAATCTGTTTGGGGTTAAAAGTCATAGGGTGAGGAGGAGCTTCAAGTTCAATTTTTGCATGTATCCAGTTGTTCAGTTGTTCTAGCAGTAAGTTGTGAGAATGTTCCAAAGCTACCTTTTTCCATTGATTTGTCTTTATATGTTCATTAAAAATAAGTTTTCCATGTTTGTGTGGTTCTCTGAACTCTATTCAGTTTGTCTATCTTTACAACAGTATTACTTTGTTATGAATGCTGTATCTTTAACACAAATATTCAAACAGATATGCTTAGTCCTCTAGTTTTATTATTTCATATTATTTTAGATATTCCAGGACCTTTGTATTTCTGTATAGTTTGTCATTTTCTACAAAAACGTCTGCTGAGAGTTTGACGTGAATTACTCTGAATCTGCATATCAATTTAGGAAAAATTGAGAGCTTAACAATATTGAGCTTTCTGATCCATGAACGTGTTACATATCTCTATTTAGATATATTTCAGCAGTATTTTATAGTTTTTATTATGTATCACTTTCATCAGGATTCTTTCTAAATATTTAATATTTTATACTATTGTAAATGTATTTTCAATTCACATATGTGATTATTGTCAGTATATAGAAACACAATTGATTTACATATACTAATTTTGTATACTGCCTTTTCTATAAACTCAATTATTAAGTAACTCACCCATTTTAAGTAACTTTTTTGTAGGTTCCATTGGATGTTCTGTATTCTACATAATTAAATCTTCATGAATAAAAGTACATTTCTTCTCAAAAAATCTAATCTGTAACATTTTTTGCATTCAAATCATTCTTTCAAATTTGTAATATTAAGAAAGTAAATCTAAGTTAGTTTGTATATTTCTCAGGCATTCTACTGAGCCCTTTTAATTTGATAAATTTATAAGTGCTATTTAAGTATTATCTAATATGTGGCAAAATGTTTAATCTCCACTAAAAGTTAAAAACTAATTCTCAGTTTATTACATAATTAGACAGTAATGATGTTTTCAAATGGATATATCTTCAATAACAACATATAACTTGTAGGTAAAAAGGAGTACAAACATAAATCTTAATCTGCAAAAGAAAAGCTCTTCTGAGTCACTATAACAAAAAGAAAAGCTAATACAATGATTTAAGCATTCATAGAAGACAAAAAAGATCTTCTTAACTTGCTAGTAGGTGTCTTTACCTTAACTCCTTGATAGGTAGCTTGATGTATATCTTTACGTTTTTGAAAAGATAAGAATTCATAGATCCATTAATGTTTAACATTGTGTTCCACTATAATTCATGATAAGAATTTTATTTTCAAACTCCCAAAAGTTATGCCCTAACATCTTGATGTGGCCAAGAGTGTTTAGAGAGGTAGGAATTCTAATCTATAAGACAGGCTTCTAATCCTAACATCAGTATCTCCCTAACTTTTCTGAATCCCATGCACCTTCACATTCCTATCCTATAAAGAGAATATCAGAATTTTCAAGAAGTCTCTTGGCCTGGTTCTTTGAAATAAAGGCCATTTTATGAGATACTTCTATTTAAAAGAAAAAATTTATGCATTTATGAATCTCATATCCCAGGGGAGATCAACAAAAATGTAAGCAAATGAATGCATAAGTGCAGCTTGTTAATAATGTAAAAAAGCACTGGCATCTACTTTACATTCATTTATTCATTAAATGTCTACTAAGACTAAAAAAATACTAGGATCTTTTCTATATCTTAGAGATAAAGTTGTGGGGAAAGAGAAATAAAGGCACTATTCTCAGGGAGTTACCTTCTAGAAGTGAAGATCCAATAAACAAAATCGGGGAAGGAAATGCCATATTTTAGAAATATATTGATAGTGAAAACATAAATAAAACAGAAAGGCACCCTCAAAACTGTTTGAGATGGCAGAGAAGATGTCACTTTACAGCCATCAAGGAAGATATCACTGAGATAACGTTATTGGAAAAATGATTGAAGGGAGTGTTTTGAAGAAAAGTTTTGGATATTTGAAGTATAAGTGAGAGAGAGAGAAAGAGAAAGAGAGAGAGAGGTTGAGGGTGTCTGCACATTCAGAGCAGGATTTTCATCATTGATGTGATAAATAACCACAAATTTAGCAGCTTTAGAATGTGGAGACACAGTGCTCTCTTACAGTTTGTAGGTCAGGAGTCTGATCTGAGGCTCACTAGGCTAAAAGCAAAATATCACCCTGGATTGTGCTTTTTTGGGGGGAGCCATTGGGGGAGAATCCATTTCTCTGCATTTATGTAGATTCTCAGAAAACTCCACAGCTCCTGGTCGCCTTCGTTCATCTTCAAATCTCATGCTTTTCTTCTATTGTACCTGTCTCTCCAACCAGAGGCAAGAAGCCTCTCCAACCTGAAGACTCAAGATTATGTTGCATCATCCAAGACAGTCTCTTGCTTTTAAGGTTCTTACTTTTAAACTGCACGATTCCTTTTGCCATGACTTTCTCATAAACTGTTGACCATTTTCCCAGGACATGTGCTTTCTTTTAATTAATTAATTAATTAATTTTGGTACCAGGAATCAAACTCATGGCCTTGTGCCCGCCAGGAAAGTGCTATGCCACTGAGCTATATGCTTGACCAGAAAATACTTTTATTTTTGGTACTGGGAATTGAACTCAGGACCTTGCCCTGGCCAGGCAGGCGCTATGCTGCTGAGCTAATATTCCCAGCCCTCATGTGCTGCTTTGGAAGTGAATTTTTGGACATCATTTTTCTGATGAGGAAGCCCTATTCCTGCTGCTGCCTGCACCGTGGGGGACGGGGCGTCATTTATGGGAGGAGGCTGCTCTGAAGTGAGTCCTATCCCTGCTAGCCAACAGGGATGTTTTGCATTAGGTAATAACAAAGCTGTGAAAGTGAGAAGGGGAAGTACTAGAAATGTGCTATCCCTTCTCACTGAATGACTATGAATCATGCAACACTTACGTTCTCTTTCATTCGATCAGTGTCTGTCGTAAAAGGAAGGAAGCCGTAAAATTTGCATGTTTTCACTTTCCCAAACCGCCAGTTCATAACAAGGCGAAACTCTTTTAACTTTACCCTAGCGCAAAAAGCTATTTTTAAGGCTTAATTTATAAACAATGGAAACTTGCATGTCCTCAGGTAAACTAGAGTTTTTGCCTTGCAGCCCTGCTTACTTGGACATGGGCATTTACTTCCCCTGTGATTCTCTGGCACCTGCTGGTTCTAACACCCTTCAGACCTCGGCCCAGCTGCGCACGTCCCTGAAGTCTGTCTGCTCAGTGCAGAGTCAGCATCTAGGCAAGCATCGGCCTCTGCATTTCTGCAGTTTCTGGACTAGAAAGGCCCTGATTTATGCAGCTGCTATATTCACTCTGTTCCTCGTGTCCCTTAAAATGAAACAGGTAAATTTTAACTTAGTGTCAGTGGAAAAAAATATTCGCAAGCCTATTTGCTAAAATGAAGGACACAGTTTTTTGAAGACATATATTCAAATGCCTATATATTCCTTTTTATTCTGTTTCCCTCAGTTTGTCATTCAGACCTCATATCGAAATTAGTAAAAAAACAAACAGTCCATTTTCATTAATGAAACCAATGCCCATTTACGGATCAAATCACCAGTCCCTCTCTATGATGCAAGCATCAAACAGTGATGATTTCTTTTACTCTTAAAAGCTGACACAATGTAGAAGACAGAGTTAATATTGTGACTATTATATTTTTATCACTTTTCTCCTAATTAAGGTTAAATTAGAACAATGTAAATTTTAATGGTATTGTACATTTTTAAAACATAGTAATCTATTCTTAGTCCCAATAAGTCCAATTTATAAACATTCCATACCTAAATCACAGTAGGCAAGCCTTAGAGATAATTTTGAATAAAAGTCAAGTTGCTTTTATCTTTTGCTTTCTATCAACTGTTCTATTTTATCCGACTTCACACTTATATCTGATCATGTATAGATTTCTCTCTAACAATGTTTCTTTAGACAACAGGGGTCTTTAATAAATTGCTATAAAATTTTGAAATCAAATTTGCTATATATTTAATAAGCTGATACTAGCGCTTAGCAACATATTTATTACTTTATTGTAATTTGAATAAAAAATAGTTATCCAAATAGAACAACATATAATTATATGAGATAATATAAGTAGTGCAAAGGTAAAAGTAAAGAAAAATTCTTGATATATTCTGTGCAAAATTCAGCCCTGAGCTATGATCGTAGAAACCCTGCCCAAAGAACCATTTCAAAGACAGAAAATTGCCAAGAAGAGTTTGGTTTTATACCTCTGGATATGTACGCTCAGCCTGATCTTTGCACTTCCCCCACTACTCACATCATTAGGTGCACTCAGTCGCCTCACTATTGTCTCTCCAGGAAGCCTACGGATGTTTCTACCTAATACTTCTAGTGGGAAAAAAAAAAAAAGCCTCCCCATTTCTCCCTACCTTACATTTGTTTAAGTCAGTCACTTAAACTAGCCAATTAGTTAAAAGACAATTTATCTGAAAAGAAGCAACATACACTGTGTTTGCCTATTCATTTCTTTTCTCCAAAGGAATAATATTTTATAAAATGTAACCATAGCCTTGTAGATCTTCCTGCATGGAGCTAGCAGGCATGTGAGTGGGCTGCCTTTTGCTTTTGAGGGATCAGCTTTGTGGCTACACATTGCCAAGTCCTTAATTCTCCTTCCAAAGAAAACATGAAAAACATTAGTGTTCTTGCCGAATTGGTGCTTCTCATATGAACAGAAGAAATATCCCAGTGATTTCTCATTTTTGGAACACAGGAATAGGTACTAGTCATTTTTACCTGTCTTTCCCTTACTCACTTTTAGAACATCATTCTGGATGGCAGCTTTCGTGATGTGTGTGCGTGAGTGTCTGTGTAACACATTTCACAGATCCACTTGCCCTTCTTGCTTATTTCAGTGGAGTTTATGGAACTTGGCTTCTCTAAAATTATCAACTTAGCAAGGAAATATTTGCTTTCCCTCACATACCCCATCTACCCAATTGTATTTTTATAATCGTTGTCTAGAACAAATACTTCATAAACTTCTCCCTCCCTAAGACATTTCAAAACATTGCTATTGCTCTAAGTTATCTCTCATAGAGTTAGAAAGAACCCTTATTCATCCAGTGTTGCCCAATCTGTAGAAGCTGTTGTAACGCAGAATAACTTTAAGGAAAAGCTTGCTCTTTGTTAAGGATGGTGCTGCAGCAGAATGAAATTGTGGTATCCTTCTCTACCCAAAAGCAGGATACTATTACTTGGCTGTGGTTCCCCAACCCAAAGGACCTTTTTCAAGTAAAGCCAGGAACTTTGTGTTGGGCACTAGCCTAGCAGGAAATTCTCCCAGTGACTGAGGGACGCTTAGGGTCCTCCCACTTTGCATTAGAAGTGGCGTGGCTTCCTGTTGGCCCTTCTACCCCAGAGTCCTGCAGCTCAAGGGCGGGTTCTCTGCTACCTGACTTCTCCAGTTCTAATACTCAACAGCAAAGTGAGATTTCCTTCCTACTCACATGCTTTTCTTAGAAACACAGCATTAATTCTGTAAGAAAAGTGATCAGGAACTACAAAAGGACAAATTCTACCTAATTTTATCTAATGTATTCATTTAAAAGTGTGTATTTTGAACCGTAGTGCTTTAAAATTTTCTTATACTTATCACACATTTTCTTACCTAGAAAAAAATCAATCATAAATTTAGTCCTTAATATATTTAAAAATAGATACACCTAAATGTAGTGGGTTAGAATTTCTGTATATGGGCCTCAGACATCCATTTAGAAATAAATTCTGTTGGGCACTTAGAACTGAGAACCATACAACAATATTCACTGGGGGTAGAACTTCACCCATATCATCATGATACTTGCAACATTATTTAAATATATTTTGATATTGAATAATAGGTAACAATACTGAAGCTTAAAGAATTTTGGAGACTGCAGTTGTGGCAGAAACAAGGGACTTATATATCCATGTTTAAGCAATTCAGAGTTTATCACATTTCCTGTCATTCAAATAAAACATTCAAAATGCATATATTTTAGTTAACATACTGTTTTAAATTGTGCCAAAGTAGAGCTGAGAAGATCACAGAACATACACTAATCCTCGCCAGGCCCACTATGACAGATATGCACATCCCACAAAGAGGTATCAATTAAATAAAAGCATTGTCTGTGCAATGTATATGACTGTGATAAAATCTGTGCATAGAAAGCAAGGCATGCTTAGAAATTTGGCAAATTTCAGAGTAACAGCAAGAATAATTACTAAGATATGTAGTGAACCGCAATATGGAAACATTCCACTCTACAGAACAGAGAGAAAAAACTCACATCAGAGTGACTAAAGTAATCTCTGTTATCAACAGCTTTAGCCTAATCATAAATGACAACAAAAAATTCTGCTGTAACTTAATCCCAGAAAGGAATAGAGTTTATAAAAGGTTATATTGCAATCAAATTAACAAAACATGCTAACATACAAGGATTTTTCTTAATGATATCATAGTTGTTTCTTTACTCTCTCGAACTCATTCATCTGGTTTATTCTTTTCCATATAAAATTTTGTTTTATTAATACACCTGCCACCTTCTTTGAGAACATGAAGTCCAGGAGATAGGATTCAGTATTAGATGGAACAAAAGAGGCAGAATTTAGAGAATTTATCAGTCATAACCTGTGTATGTCTGTGAATCTCTAGGTCTTTAGCTTTCTGCCATTAAGGAAAAATTCTCTGTTCAGAGGTAGAAGCAACACCGTGAAGTTTATTTGGCACCTGGGTAAAACTGGCTTCTGACTCTTCAGCCTTCTCTGACACTTCCCCATTCATTATATTCTTCCACGTCCTTGCCATTTTTCCCTTTGGATGGTCTCTTGTTGAGAGAACAGTGATTTCAAAGTAAAGGCTGTATCCTGCAGCTAAAAGATTTTTTCTTGATGAGTTAGGAAGCATTTTGGGTTTTCCAGTGTCAGTAGCTCTCCACCAGCTTTCTCAGTATTTGAAGCTTTCGGTTCTGAAATGTTTCTTACAACAGGTACCTACCTTCATGTGTGAAGTTCACCCTGTGTCCTACCAAAGATTCATGCACGTTGCTGTGCGAACATAATATTAAGTGAAGTCAATCAGATACAAAAGCTATTTAAGCACATGGTTTCTCTTACAGGAGGAAGTCAATATATAAATAAACTTTTAAAAAAAGACAATAGGATATACTGAGGTGGATCTTTGGCACACGGGAAAGGAAAGGGAGGGGAAAAGATTTTTCAAAAGAAAGGGGGTTGCAGAGTGCTGTGTGCGTGTTCCAAGGAACATGCTAGGAACACGATCATCAAGCATTTAAATGTTTATCCCAGGGATGCAAGGAGGAGAGGGAGCAGAGAACACAGGTTAAAAATAATAAGAAATGTCATGTACATGTATCAATTCCCCACCATGAATGTAATCAGCATATACTACAAACATCAACCAGAAACAAACAAACAAACAAAAAAACTGCTTCAGATATTTTTCAGTCCAGGAGGTCAAAAAACAAATGTAACAGCTTTTAAGATGAGAGCAAAATAATATAAACCTGAAAATGGATTGCATTTATTTCTCTACTCTCAACATTCATATTTTTTTTCTTTTGGTTCCTGTGTCCTCATAAATGTTTAATAATTAGAAAATAAATGAATTTAAGTTCCTCTGAGAAAGGAACAATCCACTCTTACTTACAGAACTCATTATGCTTATAGGATCTCTGAGTACTCATTACAGTAACAAAGAGCATTGATTGTCATTAAATATCATCTTACTCAGATAACGAGCACTTCCTCTCTGAACTAGAACACTTCTATTAGTGCGCACTGAAGATCGAAATAACATTCATGGTAGTTTGTTAATGAACAACCTAAGGAGGAAAATAAATACATATAAAAGGAGAAGATGCAGGAGGAGGTGGAAAAAGAGAAAATACAGACCTTTTGTTCTCTATTTGCTTCTCCCAGTGTTCTGATTCTAAACGAGGGAGTCATAAATCCAGTGTTTGCCTGGGGTGTTGCTCAGAAAAATCTTGCGGTTTTAAATAGCTTACTTTATAATTCATCATTAGGGAATATTGACTGTCCTTACTTTCATTACTTTTGAACATTAAGCACCATATAAATCGATGCTGATCATTTATAGCAACATCTGTGTAACTGTACGAGAGGGAAGAGTCATAGCTGGGCATGAGAGTGTTGCATTATGATGCCATTAAAACTGCAGACTACTGAGACAGAGCAGGTGTTTTCCCAGTAGATGCTTCTGATAAGAAAAAAAGATCACTTCCCTCTTATTCAAGTAAGCCATTGCAATAATTAGGAAGATAGTAGCTTAGAAAATCATTAAGTTCCCATTTAGTCAGAAAACATCCTTGACTATGACTTTGCTATCGGGGTTAGGGCCATGTTGGATGGAGGGCTGTGCTCCAAGGATGATTCTCACAGATTTTCTTGTCTGTCTGCTCAAGGACATTTGTCTACTTTAATACGGCTTGATCTTTGTCTGAGACTGACCTTCATAACCAGGCTATTGAGTCCCGCACATCCAGCTGCTTTTTAAATTCCACAGAAATTCTAACTGCTTTAAAAAATATAAATTTTGGAAAATAACTTCAGGGAGACATTACTGGATCATTTTGCTATTTTACTTTTATGATTAAATAGCCATTCAGATTCTTAACAATTTCAGAATTAATAGGCAATTCGATATTCTTTTAAGAATTTCAGCTCACAATTTTAGACAACAGGTGGAAACCCAACACAGGCTATAATTACTACTTGCTGCTACCCCTAGTCCAAAATCAACCCATTAATCATTATATCTCTGCATCCAGCTCTCTAGGTATGTTTAAAAATGGAATAAGATCTTTCAGTGGCTCTTGTCTTTAACAATAATGGCGATAATATTAACTATATGCAGCATCTCCAAAAGAGATATTCATGATAGCACATGCTGAAATGACTGAAATCGGTCTGACTTTTAAAACAAGTTTCCATTTGGCTTAAATCTTTACAGTGTCAGATGCTGGGCAATCACTTCCCTACCTATTTGGCTCAGCTTAAAACTCCGACATTAAAGCCTCAGCTGGAACAGCAGGAGGAAAAGTACAGTCTGGCATCTTTAGGTTTGGCCAGCTCCCAATGTCAATGGGAACCCAAAGCCATTACGCTCTGTTCAGAGACATGGGTCCTGATGAACTTTAAAATCCACAATGCATCCTGAACCTAGTGAATCTATATCATGAAACAGGAAATGCTCACTTAAATTCCAAGACAAATTGGAATAACTAGCTGCAATTAAATATTGTTGGTGGTTCTGTTCAACTCAACAGACAATAGATACATAGATGATTGATTGATTGATTGATTGATTGATAGATAGATAGATAGATAGATAGATAGAAGATAGATAGAGATATCAAAATAATAAGTAGTTTAAGGCCAGAGAAAACAAAATAAAGCCCAAATTGAGATATTAAGGTTCCTATGGCAGTACAGTTTTCTAGATAGAAACAGCAATAAAATATCTTGTATAATTTTATAATTATTTGAGTTTATTGTTGTGTAAGGAGAGGATGAAGCATCCATGGAGAAGAAGACTGAGCAGTATGTGGAGAAGCAGGAGGAAGAGAAGGATGGATAACTCGGCAGAGGCAGGCCCATATGGACACATTTAAATCCAGTCAACAAGTTTGTTAGCTCTATCTACATTTCTTGGTGTTAGAATTTGAATGAAAATTTCAGACTTCTAATCTAGAAAAAATAACCACACAGTCATATCTGTGAGGGAACCATTGGAAGTAGAAGAAAACCTGGAGGTGCTCACTCTTCCCGTGCAGAGACAAGCCCTGAACTGAAACGACAACTTAAAAAAAAAAATAACCAAAAGGAAGCTCTGTGGGTCGAATTGTTTCCATTTGAAATCTTGAAAGGAAATCTTTCCACATTTATATGTGCAACTATTACCCTGTCACATTTTAGCAACGAAACTGCGTCACTAACATTTTGTACAATAATTTATCCTGCTGTGTACAAAAATAATTTGATTTCAGTGAAATTTTACTTTCTATTCAGTCTTTGTATATTCACAAATATCCAGAAGGTTGGAAAAAACTGAGGAGGTATTTGGTGTCCAAATACACACACACACACACACACACACACACACACACACACTATATTCTCTTTCAGAGATATTTTTAAGGATCAGTTTTGGGTTTCAAACCAGTACCTAAAATAAAACAAATAACATTTTGAAACCTTGTACACGTGAGAAAGATACTCACTAGTAGAAAACAAAAACTCAATATAAACAACAACACTAATTTAAGTGATGGAGAGAACCAGAGTACCAGTGTAAACTTGGTAAATTGAGGCATAAAAATAATGGATAGCCCAACGAAAGTAGAATTGAATGAGGTAGAAATGAGTGCCTTTATTCTACGATTGACTTACTGTCTCCCACCTTCACCCTGCCTGGACAGGATATTTGGCAGAAAAGAAAAGAAAATGTATTTCTAATCACAGTTATTATCAATTCTCTGGCATAAAAATTTTTAAAATATCTTAACATTATAGGATTTATAAAGGATAGGAAAACATAACATGATTAAAGTAATATTCCAAATACTTTCATTAATAAATTCATACCATGAATAAAATGCATGGACAATGATAGCCCTCAGATTTTGTTAAACACCAACTCTCAAATTTCATGTAAACTTAGAGTTGTTTTTGTTATACACACATATACATTTTTATAAATACATATATTACAATTTTCACATTAAGTACAATTTTTACAACCATTTTATAGACATCTATTTATCAATATCAGAAGATATTTAATAGTGTATTATTAATATTTGAAAGTATATACATAGCGTAATCTTCATACTTTTTGTCTATATGAAAACTCTATCCATTACAACATGTAGAATATGTAGTATATATAAAACACTATGTGCATATTTGTGTATGTTTATATAGACTCACATAAATGGGTATATTATAAATTATATGAATGTAACCTTTGATATCAATAAGTTTTTCTAAGTGGATTAAAAGACTGATTTTTAGCTACTATAGATTTTCTAACTAATTTTTCACTTAAAAGGTAAACACATACCTTAATATCAATTACGTTAAATACTTCTTAGTTTAAGGAATATTTGAAGATTTAAAATATTTAGGATAGAATGATGAGAGCATTCTTTTAGACTAATTTAGATTGCTTCAAAGCATAAAAGAAAAGAATACAAAACCTTTTTTAATTTATGCATGCTCAGCAATACAGAAATGTTCTCCACCAAGGAACAAAAAATAAAAATATTTAAATTTGAGCAAATTTACCAAAGCACCTAGAATAGACTCACGCAGGCCAAGTGACCTCCAGATGTAGTCTAATCCTAATAATGGGGAAGGATGATTTATACTCAATTTTAGAAGTAGATAGAGCTAAACACTGTAGAATTTTCCTGATTCAAAATACATGTTTTCTAATAGAATGTGCTCTTACAGGGCATTTTAACTAAAATATCAAAGGTAAAATACCAAAACTACATAGGACTTCATTTTCTACAAAATACATTTTGTTGGCCATATTTTATTAGTTTTCTTTTTTTTATTTAAAGAAACAAATGAAACAGAAAGAGGGTAGAAACAATACAAAATTTCAAAAAAAACAAAAAACAAAAACCAGTAAGAAATCACTAGTTGATAATTACAGATTTTTCTCTTAGAAGTAGTTGTTCAAGTTACAAAAGTAAAGAATACAAAGTAGACATTTAAATAGTGAGACTGCAATCAGCTCTGTTCATCTATCCAACAAAAACTTAGTAATATGGTTATCAATCCTACACACTTAAACATACATGCAGTTATATCCTTTAGAATACTTTCTTTTCCTCTCTTTTTTTACAATAACTATAATCAATTCTCATAAACTGTTTAGAAGTTCTACACATGTATAAGTCTCTACATGTATACCTAGCCTTTCTGTATTAGAGGGAGAAACAAATCAAAACAAGTCAGCAATACAAATTCTTAGAGAAACACGAAATGAAAAGGACATATAAAACCACAATACTAGGTGGTCTACAGTAGTTACTATGATGTCTCTTGCTATTTTCAATAAAATTGTCTATATTGTCAGGCATAGTATAATTAAACATAGCAGTACATAGCACTATTAATAAAAACCAAACATTGGACATACTATTTCAAAGGCAGTCAAACCAGAATGGGTATCCTATTGAATCTTGTTATCTTCAGAGTAGTTGCCTCTACTCCCAGCCTTGATACTCTCAAGCACACCAGATTTGAATAAAATCAGTCAAGACAAAACAGCAATATAGCCAGTCTTCTCTGCCTCATCTCTGCTACGTTATTTTTCTGTCATTGTTGTTTACTTTTCTCCTTCATTCCACTGTTTGCCCCTTTCACTAAGGCCTTTCTGCCATTGTTCTTGTAATCCTGGTGATTTTATTCTCTCTCTCTAGAATGTCCTTCAGTATTCTTTGTAGGGTTGGATTGGTGGTCATGAACTCCCCCATGTCCTCTTTGTCATGGCAATATCTTGTCTCTCCATTAATTTTGAGAGATAGTTTTGCAGGGTACATCAATCTGGGTTGGAGGTTATTTTCTTTCAGTGCTTGGACTACTTTGCTCCAAGCTCTTCTTGATTTGATAGTTTGCATTGAGAAGTCCACTGTGATTTTGATGAGTTTTCCTTTATAGGTGATCTGTTTCTTTTCTCTGATCACTTTTAATATTCTGCTCTTATGGATTTCTGGGATCCTGATTATTATATGTCTGGGTGTAGATCTGTTTTGGTAGTAGCTGGCTGGATTTCTGTATGTCTCATATATCTGAACATCACTTTCATTTCCTATGCTTCAGAAGTTTTCCTTAATTATTTCTGTGAATAGCTTTTTTATTTCATTTGTATTTATTCCTGCTTCTTCATTCACAATTTTTATTCTTAAGTTATAAATCCTCTTGTCATTTTCTAGCCTTTGTATCGTTACTTCCTGGTTCCTTGTTATTTTTAAGAGATCCTTCCTTTCGTGATCATACATTGCAAATGTATCTTCAAGTTTTGAAAGTCTGTCTTTAGTTTTTGTTAAGAAGTTTTGCCAGCTTTCAGTGAGTTTTTAATTTCCTGATATTCTCTTTGGATCTGTTTCCTGTATTCTAAACTTTGTTTATATTCTTCATCAAAGGCTTTTCTCCTTTCTCTGGGTTCCTCCATTCTTCCATTTGTGTCTTCTTGAGGAGTACCCAGCATTTCTTTTATTAATCTTCTTTTATCTTGCTTCACCTGAGTTAGAATTTCAGATTTAAATTCATCAATTAAGTCATGGAAGTATTTCTTTATTTCCAATGAGGCCATGTCTGATATTGCATGTTTGCTCCCCCTCAGTCTCCTCTGTAATTACCTCTCCTGTACTTATTTTCTCTGGGTTCAGCAGTTGGAGGCCTTTTATTGTTTCTCTGTCTTGTCACATTTCTGGTTTCTTTCAGACAGGTGAATGGTGGAGGTCTCCAGACCTTTTCATATTGCTTACAGTCCCCTGCAGCTTACTGGCTAGGGCAGTACTGCTCTCTCCTGTTTGTTGTTGATCTATAGGAACACACAGGGGCAATGTGGGCCGGCCCCTCCCCTCTAGGCCAGTGAGTGTCTTCAGCACATTAGTGTGTGCCTGCGGATGTCACAGGTTTGGGACAGCCTCGTCCTTCGCTATTGGGTCCTGACCAGGGGCATGGCCCAGCCCAAGCAGATCCCACCAATCTGCTTTGGGCCAGGAGCTGCCAACTGATGCCACCCCAGTTGTCGATTAAAGCCTGTCCTTCCCAAATCCAATATGCCATCTAGCCATTTGTCTGGCTCTGAGGAATCCAGTTCCCAGCACTCTCCAAAGTTCATGCAGCTTGGTTCACCGTTTCCACTCCCTGTTGTAGCACCTCCTCCTGCCAAGGGTCCCAAGCTCACCAACCCCCGCTCTTGGCAGGGATGCAACCTCAGCTCGATCGTGAGTTGCCTGACTCTAAGATGTGCCTAGCACAGCTACCAGAGCATGCCCACCTCCCCATATTTTATTAGTTTTCTAACTTTTCTTTTCAGAATCATAGATTGACATGCAATTGAAAGAATTATTACAGAGAATACCATACAGGCTACCATACAGAGGTCTCCAAAGGTAACTATAGTTGGAAGTCAAGGCCAGGAAATTAATCAAGTAGAACCCATTGACTGCATTTAGATCTCACCAGTTTGATAAAGAATGGGTGCTGTGCACATATGTACATAATTCTGTGTAACTCATCACATGAACACATTGACTTCAACTGCTCTCATGTTCAGGACACAGAGCTGGTCCCCAACAAAGGTCCTCGGGCTACACTTGTTCCAGTCACAGCCATGGTTCTCCTCCCAGTGTCCTGACTCTGACAAGCACCAATTTCATCTTGATTCCTACAATATTTGCATCTTATAATACTACAAAAAAACAGAATCATACAGCATTTTGTTTATTGTAATTGGCTCTTTTCACTGAGTGTAATTCTCTCAAGATACATCAAAAGCATCACAAAGATCAACAGCTATTTTCTTGCTGAGAAGCAAGAATAATAATATCTGCACAACTCGATTTTCCATAAAAGATATTTAATTTGAACAAGGTGACCTATAGAAAGTGTGAATATTTTCTAAACTGTTTTAATTCAATACCAAATAAAGCAAGTATCAAAAATAACAAAATCAGTAATGCTTTCAATTAGCTGATTATGCTCAATTGTATCAAGAACGTTGTTAAAAAGACTATTCTTTCACTAACAATTCTTAGAATCAAATCAGAATAAATAGGTAGATACATCTAACACTTGAATCTATTATGGTTTATAATCTTACTAAAGATGCTTTTACTTTAATTGCATCAATTAGAAATAATCTTATTACCATGAATTAATTGTAATTAAGAGTTTAGATCTAGTATGAAATTAGAACTTTGTAAATCCTTCTTTTATGAATGACTCAGAGAAATAAAAACATTTTAAAATGTATAATTCTCCCTTACAATAATCTTTTCAGTCTGTAATAAATTTCATACAAGCCTAGTTTTGCCTTTATGTTTAGAGACCCTTGATTTCCAATGGAACCAGAGCTTTGGACAGTAGATTCATTATTATTAGGTCTAGAATAGTATTCTTAATGAGTGGTACATAAAATATTGGTCAAGAGAAATGTTCTAGGGGAAAAAACTGATTAGCCCATAATATACTATACATGAGGTATGATCACAAAATACAGTGAATGCTTACATTAAAAAAATATAGTACCAGAAAAGACACACTGCACTAATCTACCTCAAAATACTCTCCTCATTTCCAGACCTTTCATTCTTAGCCCATCATTCGTGCTGCTCTCTGAAGCAGTTCTGGGAGTCCTCTTTTGTATTGTTAGTTGTGCTGTCAAAGCTGCCTCAGTGACTTAATTCAATTGAAAACATTGACCTTTCATGACCATCCTGACTTTGGGGAAAAGCTCAAAGGAGCACAGTGCCAGAACCAAGGCATTCGGTGGGTGAGGACACAGGGCACTGTTGTAGGAGCTGGCTTTTCTGTTGGATGGCACATGGCAGCAACATGCACGGAACTTTTTATTGCACCACTGTTAGAGCAAAACTGATGGAGCCTGGGAAGAGATGGCACCAAGGAGGTTTAGGAAGCAGCTTATTATAGCAGTGGGCCTGACTGGGAGCTCTCCCAAAGAGTCAGAGATTCCCCCACCCCACAGAGGGCTTTGAGTTTTTTTATAGGAAGAGCAAATGGGAGATATAAAAGTAGATTTGGTGCATTATGATTGGAGGATTGGGTGGCATCTCGGGTTACCTGGGGAGTTTAGACATCTCAACTTACATCGCAAGGCCATCAGTTAAACAACCATGGGTTACATAATAGAAGAAATGCACTGTTATCAGGTTTGTCTAGACATGTCCACTTGGTTTTAGTGGGCAATCTTGGCAGGCTTTTATTTAAAATTTTAGTTTCCCTTTCACCACAATTAAACACCTCAGGAATTGTGACAAACAGAAACGCCTCTGGACTCATTAACCTTTCAGTTTCCTATAAATCATACCATGTAGCTCAGTCTATAAAGGAGGAAGAATATCTATCCAAAATAATGTTAGATCATTGTGGCTTCACTCAATTTCAACGTTAGGTGAGAATTATTTCAATTTAACAAGATTTAATTTTTTCTCACATATGCCAAAAATAGCAAGAATGTAGCATCTTACAAACTTCTTCACTAAATCAACATGACAATTTTATATTAATGAAAATTGTCTATTTTTCTTTTAAAAACTTATTTATCACATATTCTATTATAAACTATCCAATGAAAATATTGCTTTAGAGCTACTTTATCATTTGCCCTAAGCATTCAATCCATTATCCTACTATTTCACTGGCCTGCCAAAAATCAAATTCTTAACAGGGCATTTGCTTCACTTTGTTTTTCTCTGTTTGTAATAATGAAAAGTTCTCTTTTCTTTGTACATGAATATGTTTATCATGTGGTGTTGGCACACACATACAACACATCTTCATTCTTTTCCTATTCCCTTCCTCTCTTTTTTCTCCTCTCTACCTCCATCTCTTTGTCCAATTTTATTCACAGAACTATTCCTTTTTCCTATTATCAATCATTTTATCTTGCTCTTTAATGCTTACATTTTGGATTTTCCATATAAGCAAAAGCATGTGATACTTAAGGCTGTAGGGTTGATTTATTTCACCTAAAATTATGATTTTTGAGGTGTGACATTTGTGAATGCATCCCTATTCCAGATGCTAACACACCAATTTTCACAGGAAGCTGTTTACTGTTTAAGCAATAATGAAGAGATCATCTGTCAGTATAAAGATGATGTGGTGACACATGCCATATACTATCCCAGCTACTTGAAGCAGGAAAATCACAGTGTGAGGCCAACTTAACAAAACCCTGTCTCAAAACAAAATGAAAATGTAAAGGGCTAGAAGTTCAGTTCAACTCTTTCTGGATTCAATTCTAAGTGTCATGAAAAAGGTCAAAAATATTGATTTTTCTAAAAAGCAACATTTGGTTTATATCTTGTTTTTTTGTATGCCTCTTAATTCACATAGTCATTTTTATATTTGCTAACTCTGGATGACAACTTTTCTGGCTTATTAACTAATCAAGTAAATATTTTATATCTTTAAACATAATACATATAAAAGAAAAATGGATTTTCCTTTTATACATGTTTAAACATTTAATTTTTTCCCAGACTGTCTGAGAACATTCCTCTCAACAAAAGATTAATCATCTGAAGCACTGGTATCTTAATGTGATAACAAAGTTTGAAATATGGCTAACATAATTACGAGGTAAAACTTAATCTTATGTTCCTTAGATACATGAGGAAAATTCTGGTACATTTCATATTTTATTTTAAAATCACATAATATGCTTTCCCTTAGCCAAGGAATTGTCTGTGTTTTCATCTAAGAAAATATCTAGGTCTCTTCTCATATATACAGATGTAGAGCAGATCACTTCTTTAAATATTCATGAATAAACCTGGTAAAATTTTCAAAAATACAGGTGTTGAGACCACCTAATTAGGAGGAACTTGTTCAAGGAATTAAAGATTCTGAAGCAAAAAAAAATTATTACAGCTTATAAGGAATTCTCTCCTCTGTTATTTAAAGACAAAGCCTTGATTTTTTTCCTTGTTATTGTACCATACTTTCTCACCAATGAAATTAACTCCGACTTAACCTGCATCATGGCAAAATTAGCTAAACATATTATCCTAGTATTCAGTAACCTCACCTTGAACCAGATAGTCTTGATAACTCTTGGCACCTTCAAATTTAAAAATGTGTGGATAATAAATTGGGTAGCTGACACTATCAGCTCTAGAAATTCTGGGTTTCATAGTTCCTCAACAAATACAAACATATTTTTACCTTCACTTGTAAATAACTCAAATGTAATGTCTAGCTAGGTTTATTTGACTTTCATTTGCAATAAACAAAAACTTATCCAACTACTTCAAATCATTTAGAATTTTTAAAAATAAATGTTGGGATTCATGCATACTGAATTGTCTTCTCAGTTGCTCTTCTCCAGAAGCTACCCAGCTTTAACAATGATCCTTACTCTATTGTAAGCTTCACTAGATATCTGAATTCAGTATCTGAAAAAAAAATTCAGTACCTGTATCCAGATATCCAAAATCATTAGGTACTATCAATCAGATATCTGAAACACAAAAACAAACAAACAAATAAATTCTTGGGATAATCAAATGTTCTTCCCTGTGATTTAATATCTTTAAATTATAAACAGTCTCAAATTCCTGAAAGTTAATCACATTAATGACAACATAAGGGCATTCTAGTTAAATTTTGCCTTTTATCTCTAGTAGCTCAATTCAATGGAGTATAGAATATATCACAATAGGTATGTATTTCTTCATTAATCATCATAATCAAAAGAATCTTAACATATAGATAGATACATACATACATACATGCATACAAAAAAATGAAAAATTTAAACACCGACTGAGAAAACCTGGAAACTTAGATATTGAATCTAGGGAAATGACTCCCAGATTTCTACTGCATTGCCCATAATTAATAAATCTCAGCTAAATTTTGTAGTCGTTATTTGGGTTGATTTATGACAGTACTTTCCAACCTCTACTCTAAGGACTTATATCTTGATGTCTCCCCAAAGCCTCGTGTGCTCTGGCTTTTGAGGTCCCTGGACCTAAGTTATGTGAACATGGATAAAGGATATGTTAATATGGATTAAGGGTGTGATAATTGAATTAGTTCACTGATTAGTTTAACATAGTTCTTGGTGTAATATGAAGGCCTATTCTGGGTGTGCAGGGCACCACCCAAAAGGCTTGTGACCGGGGTGGGGTAAAAGGAAAGGTGGACTCTCTGCTGCTGCTTGCTGCCATGCTACTGCCTGCCTGCTCTTCCATGGACTGTTTCTGTTCTGTGTGATGCTCTACTATGCCGCTCTGCCTTAAAGACAGACAAATAGGGCCTGAAGCCTCTACAAATTGTGATCGAAAATAAATCTTTACTCCTTTAACTTTAGGTATTGGATATTTTGTCTCAGCAGCATAAAAAGTAACCAGAACAATTACTTTTTTTTCTATATAACATTGTGAATTAAAGCAAAATCAACTTTTTGGAAACTTTGGGCTATAACTTCTCATAGTCCTAATTTTCTACCTTATGACTTGCTTTTAGTGTTCATTCCCATTGATCTGTTTTTGTTTTCATAATTTTAGTTCAATTTCTAAGAAGAAAAAATTCCTATTTCCTTCCTAGGTTGCCATGTTTTGATTATCAATCATTGGAGTGAGTGGTATTGACTTACCTAATGATCCCTTGTGATTCAGCTAAGATTTAAGAGCATGATTTAGTGAATCCATTTTGTCTAAAATTAAAAACATAACTGGCTTTCTAAATCCTGTGTAGTATAATGACAAAAAATTAAAATTTTAACAGCCTTAGACTTAGAAAGAGTTGGATGTATAGAAAATTATTTTACATCTAAAATTAATTTTACCTTAAAACAGAATGGCTCCTCCATAGTTACAACTATTCCTGAAATTGTCAGATGCTAAAGTTTTAATATAATAATAAAATAGAATACATTTTCATGGGAACTTAAGACTGGATAATTTTACAGATAAATTACACTAGTAGCTTTACAATAGATATTTATTCTATTTTATTTTGTTGTCACCAAAACCTTTAGGCTACCAAAGAGCTCTGTTTGTCTAAATATAATATCTACATTATAACCAAAAACTGGTGTAAAAAATGCAAGAGACCTATTAGTGTAGACATTTGTCTTTTTATTTAGGAAGAAAAATGCCTAAATAGTTCACCACTGCAGAAATCAAAATTGTCCATCTCTACAATTGATATAATTAATAAAACTTTGGCTGAAATATACAGCTACTTAAATCCTGTTGGACAAAAAAGTAGCAAACTATATAATTTATTGATAAATAAAATTTATGGGATGCAACAAAAGTAATGCTGAAGTGCAAATTTATAAAGTCTAATATGATTTCCTACTCTAGCAAAATTTAAGAACAGAAACAAGAAATACAAAAAAGCAAGTATTTGTACTGCAAATTATTGAGCAAAAGGATATCACATGGTCATTCATACATGTAATGGAAATTAAGAGGTAAAAAATTAGTGTTCTCTTCTGAATAACATAGGAAAATAAGATAAAAAGCCACAAATGCCTTGAAAGATCTAGTCACAGTGCTTACCTCAGCAGTATTAATTTCCTCAGAAAATGGAGGATTATAATTGGAAGGCTGGAGTACATAGGTGGAGTGGGAAATGTAAAAATATGGTCTAAGAATACCAATATTTCTTACATAAGAATACCTAGCTTTGGGGAAAAATATCTGGTTTCTTTACAACTGCACTTTAGATCTTTTAACCTGAAGAACATTCATGTATCCAAGTATCTTGTTAACTTCAATAAATATTTTTGTAATACAGATGAAAAAATAAATATCATAAATCTTAAATTTATTATTATTTATGTTGTCTTGCTTCAGATAAGTAAATATCTAAGAGTATTACAGAACAATAAAACAATAAGTTAAATCCCAATGTGCAAAAGTCAAATTGCATGTAGATAATTTCTATAAACTTAGTCTGCCCCTGAAGAAATCAAAATTCTCCATCTCTACACTTCAGATAATTAATAAAACTTTGCCTAAAGCATAGAGCTACTTAAATCCTGTTGGACAAAAAATTAGCAAACTATATAGTTTGTCAATAAATAAACTTTATGGAATGCAACAAAAGTAATGCTGAAGTGGAAATTTATAAAGTCTAACCTGATTTTCAGCTCTAGAAAATTTTAAGATGAACAGAAACAAGAAATACAAAAAGTAAGTTGCAAGGTCAAAAGTGGGTGGAAAAACAGATAGAAATGTAAGTATATTATTTAAATTTTCAAGTATAACCAGTTTTTTTAGAAAGCTACAGTTATCACACTTAAGAGAGTTAGAGCTAAGGATGTTATAAACAGTCTTCACTGTTTTTTAGCAGGACATTACTAGCTTGCATGTTGTTAATAAGTTGTGGAAAAGAGAAATAATAATTTCATCTAGTTGTGAAAAAAACTAAGAAAATAACTAAATATAGATCACTCAAAGGTGGTTTCTCTACAGTACAGTGCTTTACATTTCAGAATAACTAATCAGATTTATTTACCTCAACACTTTGCCTTGATAAATTTAAAAGAGAGTTTACCCACCTGCAGCCCAAGAATCAGCCACTAAGAAATTTCAGGTGGGGCAAAGTAACTAATCAACTATTTCTCTGAGTCATAGGCACAGTTTGGCCTTGTAGTAACATAACTAAAACTTGCTCAAGTGCCTCTGAGAAAACAAACAATTAGAATCAGGAAACATAATTTATAATATTATTTTATGATAATCATTCAGAGTAAAACACAAGAAAGTGCAGGAAATCTGTCCATAACACTAAAGACCCAAAGTATTCAGCCAAGGGCCTAGATCCCACAGAAGTGTCCTGTATGAGTCCAGATAAAGACCTAGAGCCCATGACAATGCCTCCCACAAGTCCGACTGGAGGTCTAGAGCCCACAAGAAGGACTCACGCCAGTCTCTTTCATGGATCTGTACTGGGAAGGCCCAAAGTTCAGCAGTGGAAGCTAGGAAGTCTATGCCAGTGGGGTGAAGGAGCTGTGCCGATAGGTTGAGGGATCTATGCTGGAGCCAAAAAGTCACTCTCAAAATAAGAACCAGAGCTCCCCTGAAAAGTACCACAGCCATCCTCAGTGACAAGGAGGTCCTGAGCTCCTCAAGCAATAAGAACAGTCAAGTTCATGCCAGGGAAGCCAGTGTGAGGAGTTTGTCCTGGAAATTAAATGGCACACATCTTCCCCTCCAGAGCCAGGAAGTGATGCTCCACATAAGGACCAGAGCTCCCCCAAAGTGAACCACAGCCTGTCTCACCAACAAGGTCCTGAGCTCCTCTGATGACAGTGGTCAAACTCACACTGGGGAAGCATCAGTCTTGGTGTGGGGAAGGCACTGGTAACTTTGGAGTTCGAGTTTAATTAAATGCTGGCACCAGAAGGCAGATTGAAAGGAGTTAAGTAATAAGTGGAGCACAGAAAATGTGATGATAGAGATGGTCTTTACGAGAATAAGAAAGGGGAAAAGTTATAGATCAATAAGTGATTTTCTTTTAGACCCACAAGCATGTTGAGGCCCCTCTGATCCTTCTCTGTCTTCATTCTTGGCATCTTTCCTTCACATCACCCGTACTCAGCCTTCACTGCTGTCATTTCCTCCTTCTGCATGGCTTAGTATAATTATCACTTATTCTAAGAAATCATGACCTGGAGATGATGGCCTTGCATAGATGCATATAGGATCAGGTACATATTTATAGAAATAATCATATTCCGTTTAATCATGTGTTTCTCCTAATTTATTCTAAATCCTGTATGGCTGATCTCATACCACCATACTTCTAGGGTATGGACAGTGCTCAGAACAGTCAACTTGCTAGTTTTTGAAAGAAGAAAGCAGTAAGTGAGTGTAGGCAGGCCTGGGGATTTAGCTCAGTGGCACAGCATCTGCCTGACAAGTGGGAAGTCATGAGTTCAATCCCTGGCACCAAAAATAAAGAAATGACTGTAGACATGCTTTGCTAAGAACCTATATTGAGAATTTTGAAGGTTCTCAGAGAGGAGGTTTATTTATTTTTCGTTTCAGAGGGGAGGAATATATTGAGGAATATATAGGTTGCTACTTCAAGATAAGAATAGCTTTTAAGCTTTAGCCCAACAGAGACAGCAAGGGAAATAACAAAGATGCAACTAAGACACGCTTGGGGAAGAGATTCTCTGCAGAACTGTTTCGGAAACTTGGACCTGGACAGAATGCAGTGTGTGTTTTCACACAGATCTGTTTCAGGTGGTCTGGCATGCTGCTTGTGACTCTAGATTTCTGAAAGGATTTCAATTGATAATGATCCTATTGGTCTGGGAGCCAGACTTTAGGAACCCTGTGCCAGAAAAGGTAGGAGGAAGTGGGTCCAAATTAGCAGGAATAGGTGTGTGTTCCCTGGCAAGGAAGAAACATTTCAGTGTACACAGTCACAGGTGGAAGAAGGCAAAGTTTTTTCAAAGGTGAAACAGGAAACAAACTATTCTCATTATGTCCTCAATTATATCCTCAATTCACCCCAAATACATAGGTGGCACATTACTTAAGTAGGAAAAACTTTGAGAGAGACCCAGACTGGCACAAAGGAGACATACTTTAGAACAGGTATGTGACAAATTCTGTAGGGTGGGTTCTGAGCTGCCTAACCATTAGACTCCTCTGAGAACTTTCAAAAAACTCTCAGTGCTTAGACTCCACACCACACCAGTCAGAATCTCTTGGAGTAAATCCAAGATGTCAGCTTATATTAAAACTTCCTTGGTGAATCCACTGATTCACCCAAAGATGAGAGTCACTATTGTTACAGATTACCCAAGTCAATCTGGAAGCTGCCTATAATGTGAAACAGGTGTAAGCTACAGTTCTACTCTCCTGGAACCTCACTGTTTTTTACCACGTCACTCTCATACTGCTGTCACCATGAATGCCTCACACTGAATTTCTCCAGTTAGGAGACAAAAAAAAGAAAAGAAAAGAAAAGAAAAGAAAAGAAAAGAAAAGAAAAGAAAAGAAAAGAAAAGAAAAGAAAAGAAAAGAAAAGGAGGAAGAAGAGGAGGAGGGGGAGAAATTAGAGCCTCGTTGCTGAATACTAGGAACAATTTTAACTTTTTAACTTTTCAAGCGCTCTAACTACAATCTCGGTCACCTGGACTGAATCAACGAATATTTTGCTGGGATCACAGAACCTTCTGTGTGGATCAAGAAACACAGCCCACTAGCCAGTGAACGGGCCAAGTCTTACTGGGATCCTGGATTAGGATGCTCTTACAAAGCTCTTGGTTTGCTGTGCACTTTAGAATTCCATAATCAACTAACAACACCATTACATTTTTTAACCAATCACATATATTGTACAACACTAATTTAGATAACGAAAATTTATTTCTACTATTCCTTACATTAATTAACAAATTCTCTAGTGTGAACTTAGATAACGCTAATTGAATGGCTTGCTATACCTGTGGTCAAAGTGTGGACCTTTGATTAAAGCCTTTCATCTGCGAATTAACCACCTTGAATTATAAACAACACATTCTACTACTTTAAACATAAAAGTCTGATTGAAGTTAACTTCAGTGGTCATCATCTTATCTCTGTCTGAATGAGGGCTGTCTCAGTCACATTCCTCATTACAATACCCAACACACATTAAGCTAAAAGAGGAGAGACTTATTTTGGCTCAGCATTTCAGAAGTTTCCGTGGATACTGGCGGACTCACACACACATATGGTGAGTTGGAAGGCCCTGCCTGGGAGGAAAGGTATCCACATGATAGCGGTCAGGAAGCAGAAAGAGAATGAGAAAAGGGAAAGAGAGATGGTGCCCTCCCACAGCACGCCCCAACCACTGGCCTCTTCCAACTGGCTTCTAATTCTAACAGAACATTCATCTATCATCATCCATGCAAGAAATCCACTGGTGAGTGGAGCACTCCAATAATCTAACCACATTCCCAACACCTGAGACTCTGGGGGGACATTCAAGATCTAAACCATGATGAGAGAATGTACTAGTTTGGACTTTTGGTTGTCACCAATACATGATTGATAGATGCTTGAGAACCAGTGTTGCTAAGTCTCCTACAAGACAGAGGAATCTCATAAAAATGATCAAACTAAATCCCCTGCAATTCAAGTTATCTATTGGACATATGACCTAGTAAGTGAGTATCACACATGTACACACACACACACACACACACACACTGTTCCTCTATTATTTCAGTAAACACTTACTTCTGCAAGAAAGCAGTTGACGTGTGAGTCATGGGAGAGATTTTGTGTTTTTCAAATCTTCAAGTGTTGCTAGAATTTCAGAAAATAATGACACCAACAGCAACATTGCTTGTACTAGTTGAATCATGAATAAAATACCCATGTCCATCTATACAGCTATTACAATCACAGTAATATTAAACATGGGTGAAAATAGCCATTTCATCCTGCTTTATGCTATAAGTTGTACATGACATTTTAAAAGATAAAATACATTTAACTTTATTATAACTTTTTATTTTATTTTTATGTAACAGCCATGCTTCACACATGTTACAATAATTCAATTTTTTAAAACTCTGTATATGAGGGCCAGGGATTTAGTTCAGTGGCATAAGTACTTGTCTGGTAAGCTCAAGGTCATGAAGTTGATCCCTGGTACAAAAAAAAAAAAACAAAACTGTATATGAGTAGGTCATACCATTTATTAGTTTCATAATAAACAAAGAATTGGAAATATTATATTGTTGGTCTACACCAAGCTAATTTAAGGTATATTATTTTAATACAATAACTTTGAACAAAACCACTCAATAGAACTATGCACATAGTGAGAACTCAACAGAAGGGAGAGTGCGTGCTTTTGAAGTGGAGCTAATCACATTGCTTTATGATGTTTTTCCATTAACTCTCATTAATTGGTCCATAAGCATAGTTGTTCCTAAAGATTATGACAGAGAGAAGGGGATGAGAATCACTTTGACCAAAATTCTCCTACTCACATGACATAATGAGGAAGCATGTTAGATGTAACAAATATGCAGATTAGGCTGAAAAAAAATTTTAAGTTATCTTATGTCCAAATAATGAAATAAAGCTGAACAGGTAAGACCTTATTCAAGGCCATTGCAGTAAAAAGTGAGACCAGAAAGTGGTATGAACTCATGGCCACTGAAATAGTGGGTGAGTGTTTGAAATTTGTACTTAAGGATTATAGATGAGTCATTTTGCTAAACTGATTTAACACAAAGGTAAAGAAATCATTTTCCTACCTTTGTGCCAGGAGGTAGTTTTACAACTTAGAGCAAAGCACCCATGAAATTAGACCTCTAGAAGACAGGGGACCATCTCTTTTATGATTGCCATTTCAGAGATGGGAACCGGGATTGCAAAAACAGTAAAAAACTTTTCAAAACCTATGTATCACAAAGAAGGAATGTACAATAACAAATGTCCTAAATGAAAGGCAGCAAGAGAAGGGAAGTCAGTACCTAGATCACAAAGAAAACTGACTAAGGTTAATCAGCCAGTGAGAAATGACAGGATCTGCAGACTAATCACCTTGGGAAGCATAGGCACCCCATGATGCTGGAATTGGCCCCAAGAAACCTTCAGTTCTTCCTTTGAATGAGAATAGGATTCCACTGATTCGGCATCTGTTTCCTACTTTCCACCTAATAAGATTTAAGGAATAGGATAGAGATCGATTTCCTCAGACAGTCTGTCAACTATAAGGAAACACTTTAATGATCAGATCCATATTGATGATAAACTGACATGAGTCTATCAAAAATTGTTACTGCACTACACCTGTATCTCATCGTACTTGGTGACTGTCACTTTGTGTTAATCTATAAGGACTGTCTCGCATGCTATAGTTTCATCTTGATTTACCCTTTTAATATAAAAAATATAACCATTTAAGTGACTGAGCAATATCATAATTTTCCTTTATAAAATTCAGATTTACAAATGTGTACCAATACACATTTGTGTACCTCTGAGAGCTGATAGACTTCTGCAATACTTTTATTTTTTAAAAGATTTTCATTTACATTGCTAAAACACAGAAGGCTTACTTCAAAACTATGAATTACATTTTTAAATTATGGAAATATATTCAAAAAGCTTATTGTCTCTACTTGAAAATGTCTGTTTTTGTAAGGCATGAGGCTGAACAAAACATTTTCTTAATAAGTCATTAAGCAAGGACTCATTTGTCCCTAAGGATAGAAATACTTGTATCTGTGTAGACCTGGCTTTATAATAGATCTAATATTTCTAAATCTTCAGATAAATTACATTTGAGTTTTCTCTAATCATATCCCTAGAGACCAATAATAAGTATCTCAAAAAGAGACTGTTACTTTTCTCTTTCTCTTTTTTTAATTACCTATGTGTATCACCTACCTTTCCTATGTGACCCTAAGTGGCTGGCTTAAACACAGTTCTTATCATACGACATTTGGGAACCAGAGTTTATTTTCTGTGTAAATGGGCAAAGAATAAGCATCTTCTCCTTTCAATTCCTTGCTCTTGATTTTTCTTATTTATTATTATTAGAATTATAAGCAGACATAATTCTAAGTATCCAAATATTGAAACCTATTTTAAAGAAGCCCAGTGGACAACTTTAAAATGTAAACACATAAATAAGGTGACAATATTTGTGATATGCAAGTACCTGCTAAATTATGCAAAGTGAGATTGTTATGCACTTGTACAAAATAGCATAATCACTCTTTAAAAGCTAAGTTTATTCATCCTCAATTTCCCAGGAATAATAAAACAAAAATTGCTGAAAGGTAGTCAGGCCCTCCGTGTTTGGAAAGAAGTAGCTGTAAGAGAAGTAGAATGATTTCTCCATATCAGCCTCCTGAAGTAAAAAGAAAGAAAAAGAAATAGATTTAGAGGAAGCAGACCAGACAGGTATGAATTGAGATTTCAATCATTTACCTTTATCACACACTGCTTATTTCATATTGGAAATAAAGAATGAATTATTCTCTTTCTTGCCTATAATCAAATATCTGTATACAGCTAGAAACCTGCCCTCCATATTTTTCATAGTATTAATTATATCATAAATGTTCATTGCTTAACCTCTTCTAATTTACAGTCTTTTGATATTTTTAATCTATCCAATTTTGTTAATTTTTATGAACCTCTTCAGCTTTGCAACTCACAACAGAAATGTATTAGTATGCATAAAACTTTTAAATCAGATAAATCAGATACTTATGAACTGATTGGTCACCTTTCAATATATGGTATAGTAACAGTTTCTGCTTCTAATGTCTCCCTTTATCCAAATTTTCCACAGATTCTACCTGTGGAATAGCAGATTTTTTTCCTTGCTTCTGCCTTTCTCTATTTTCCAAAGTTTCAATATGCCTATGTATCAGTGTATTAATATATCAAGTCAGAAACCTCATTATGTTTAACTGGGTGACAAGATAGCAGTAGTACTATAACAGCTTGAAAGCAAACAGACAACAATTTTCCTTGCTTTAGATCTCCCTTCTCTGTAAGCACCCAACTCCCTCAAAGTCTTCCCTGATAGATTTCACTTTCTTCAGAGCAGTGTCTCCTAGCCACTCACAAACTATTTGTCTTGGTTATTACCTGTGTCTGTGATTTTCCACATTCCATCTATGCCTACGTGGTGTCTAGTGCCAAAGCTATCAAGATTTGCTCCAATGGCAGCAGAACACACGTTCACGGTGCCAACAGCCTGTGTACTCCTGGAATTGAAGCTCGTCTGAGCATACACTGTGTGCTACACCTGCACTTCCAGAGTTGCCCTTCAATCCTGAAAGACATGTGCAGAGCCTTCAGGGTCTCATGTAAAATTAAAAGGAACTGCCTCCAGGGCTTTTCTTTTCTTTTAATGAAACTTTCTCTGGAGTTCAGATGTGTCCATCAGTGTGGGCCACAGGAAATCTAATGAGAGCTAATAGCTTTATCTCAAATCAGTCATCATCAGATGCTGAGGCCATGACTTTAAAATAAACATGTAGTTCTTCATTCTTTTATTTTAGGGAGCCCTCCCCAACACCCCCCCCAAGGCGTTTCTCTGTCCTTGTGGCAACAGTGTAGAGCGAAAGATGTGACACCTCTCTTCACTCATCCTAAGGGCCACAGCTGACACTCTTGTAAAAAAAATACATGTTAACTCCATAATAGATGTATTTAATCAGAGGGTTACACGGCATAGAAGGCTTCAGAAAGGAAGACCCAGAGAGCCAGGGAAAACTCATTTGCATGCTTTGATTCACTGAAGAGCTGACAGCAGTGTGGACATGTGAATGAACACAGGGTCTAATCCACTGGTGCTGAGGTCTAATTCAGTGATAAAACACAGCCAGCTGTGGCACATGTGTCCCAAGTTTGCCACCCCTGGAAATGACCTCATGGGCATAGGCTGAGGTAGGGATCAGGCAAGTCCTGTCTGTTCGGATTTTTCTTCACTTCCCTGTGTAAACAGTCATCCTACCTTGCTTAGGGTAGGAGACCTTTGGAAAAAGGATCTTAGGAACCAATATCAGTCAAGGTGGGTCAGATAATTTCTTTATGACCAATTCCTGCATAAAACAATGGGGAATTACTGGTATAGTGTTTCTAGGGTTTATGACTTATTTTTTGGAGAAAGGAGGATCAATTGCCATGCTCCACTTTGGAAAGAAAATTTTAGTTTCTTTGGCTAGCCCAGGAGGAGAGAGGAGCAGTGGTAGTATTTTGTTAAGGATCTTTGCAAAAAGTTCATGTGAGATACTGAATTAGAGCATCTGATGTTGCTTATATATTTCATTTTGTTTGTATTTGTTTCTAAGTATTTTCTAATGGTCCTTTTGATTCAGTACTTATACTGGTTTAAGAACATATTTCTTAATTTTCACATATGTATGTTTTCCTAAATTTCCTCCATTATCAATTCTAGTCATCTTTGATTGGTGTCAGAGAACAGATTTTATATGAATACAATCCTTTTAGGCTTACTTAGCCTTGTTTGTAGTCTAACATATGTTCTAATCTGAAGAGAGCTCCACCAGCCTGTGAGCAGAACATGTATGCTGCTGTCTTGCAGAATGACAACATACTGCTCAATCTAGTTGACTTCTGATATCTCTCAAGTCTTCTGTTTCCTTATTGATCGATCAGCTGCCTACTTGTCCTATTCTTTCTTTTTTTCTTTTCTGAAACAAAAGTTGTCTATCTCTTCCTTCAGATCTGTGAATGTTGGTATCATTGGTATTATTTGATAGATGTGTTTGTGCTTATGATGATTATGTCTTTACACACCAATTTGTTTTCTTTTGCAGTACATATAGGCCTGTGTTTTGTGTATGCCAGACAAGTGTTTTTCACTCGGCTACCATCTCAGTCCTGTGCTGAGTCGTACCATCATGAACTTTTCTTTTGCACCACTGGGTACATTTTGAATATGTGGCTTTGAGCAGCTCTAAACCCATATTTTCCCTCCAGGAACTGCTAGGCTTCTAGATCTCATGTCTGCCACAATGGGACAACTTGTGGTTTTTCTAAACTTCCAGATACCTGTGGAAATGAGCATGGAAACAGTGCATTTTAAAAGTCACAATATCGGTGTTTTTCCTGATATTGGACAATTTTTGCCAGTGCTTTAGTACCCTTTATAGAAGACTAGATTTTCACAGGACATGAAAAGTGAAAAATGTCAAATGAGATAATCTTTTATCAGTTTATCAAGAGCACAAAGATAGACAGCAAGCTTGGAAGCCTTTCAACAGACAAGACACACTACAAAACAAGAAACGTTACATTCAGGCTGAAGACAACATTTCTCATTCCCTCTGCTCTGTTTCTTTCTCTTTTAGCATTTTTTTCTTAAAAAGCCTTCAATTTTTATTTGTAAGCCATGCTTAATCAAATCAAACCAGGGTGTTCACGCATACTACACCCAGATTGGCAGCCATTACATTACTGCTAACACAAAAATAGCTAACAATTGTGCCTCGATAAGTAAAACAATCTAATAGTTAAAAACATTAACAAGTTTCTACCACAGAAAATTTATTTGAATAACTTTCTAACCTAAAAAGAATGATTAGGCAGTTTGACTCAGCACTGCTTCGTTTTCTTGCAATTAGAATGCTGCTCTCTCACGATTCTCCTATGCCTGATATCTAGCTTTCTCTTCCATTTCCTCTTTATTGATACGTACACCTACTTTCTACTTCACTTTGCCCCAACTTTGACTTTTATCATTTTTTTAAACAACAGGCGTAAATTTAATCTGTCACCCACTATTGCCAACTTACATATTTTCCTCCACAACCTCCCTTTGTTTTCCAGACTCTCATTTCTTATTAGCAAAAGCTAACATGCATATTAATTGTGGAGCTCCAAGAAGCAGTGTAATATAAAGCAGGCCTCTGAGCAGTGGTGTGGTGGCTCTTTTTTATTAGTGCTGTTTGCACTACATGAGGAATACATTCATTGTGGGTAACTGATACTTGTACATGACACATTTAAATTCTTTTCATGCCTCCCTCACAAACATCTTTTGATCCCCTTTCCATCTGCAAAGAAAAACTATCCCCTATCTCACATCATTTATGTTGCTCTTTAATTTACATATACTTTGGGTTTCTCATGAAAGAGGAACCATATGGAATTTAAGCTTGCCTATCTCATTTATTTCATTAAACTTTATAGATTCAATATGTGTTCTTTCTCCTACAAATGGCTCAAATGTAGCATGCTAGTGCTTCATTGTATATAAATATCACATTTTCTTTATTCATTCATGTATTGGTGGACATACAGGCTACTTCCAAAACACAGTTATTGTAAATTGTGCTGGATTCAACATGACTGAATAGAGAAGGAGTGTAACCGGAGCTACTCAGAGAAAATCAACTAAATACACAGGCAATTAAAGAGAGGGATGTAAATAATGATGCCAAAATCAGTCTGAAGTAAGACTTGTAGATCAAATAAAACACAGACACAGGACTTTATAAAATGGTGAAGCAGCCTCCAGGATTGTCAGGGGAAGAGCCACATGAGCATGGAGCAAGAAGTGCCATGCTGGGGTGTTTCCAAAGAACAACAAACTGCAATGGCATGACTAAATCAAGCCCCACAGCATAGATTTAGGACATAAAACCCCTTGCCCCCTTTGGCTTCCTCCACACAGAGGACACTGAAGCCTTGCAGCAGCAAATTTTGCTGGCAGGCAGAGGGGGAAGTAACCAGAAAACTACTTCTTCCCCAATGGGCCAACAGTTTTGTTTTTGTTTTTGGTAGTATGCTTTTGCCTTGTGCCACACTGGCTAACTGGAACCCCTAGAGACCACAGGTTAGAGACACAGTGAAGGTGGTGAAAGTAGTAAGTGGAACAACAATAACCCTTCCTGCTCTGCAACCAGTGGCTTGAGAAAAGACCTGGATATAAGGGATTTAAGCAGCTTTGGGCCATGGAAGCAACAAGTGAGAGGTCAGCCCTTGCCTCCATTGGAGAAGAGATCGAAGGGGTACTGAGCAGCCTTGGGCTGTCTGCATGGCATGAGGGAGAAGATTTAAACAGAGGAGGCTGTGCAAGAACTGGGGAGAGCCAAATATTGCTAACTGTAGCACGTTAGCCAAAGAGGGTGTTACACCTGTTATAATCAGTTGTTCTCATTTCCATGACAACACTGTGATTGCCTGGGGTCATAATCAATACCATAGTCAAGTATGAAAGAACTGAGTGCCAGTGCCAGGCATAGTGGTAGACACCTGTAACCCCAGTACTCAAGAGGTTGAGGCAGGAGGATCATTGCAAGTTTGAGATCAGCCTGGGCTACAAAGTGAACTCAAGTTCAGCCTGAACTGCATAACAAGACTCTGTATCAAAAAAGACAAAGGACTGGATGCTGAACCAAATAGATAGCAAATTCACATCCCTAAGAAACTGGGAAGGTAGGATCTTGCAACAAAGACCAAGAACTAGCTACACCCAGAAGACATCTCTGAATAACAGACATTTCCTAGACAAACCTCAATATTAGTGATAAAGCTACATACCATATGAACTTTTCAAATATCAACACAGACAATAAAATAAAATTTAAAAAATAGAAAATGACAAGACACAGAAGTAAACTACAATCCAGTCCACCCAGTCTACCAGTCCAGTCCACCCAGTGTAATTCCAGTAAACAAGATAGTGGAATTCAGAGAATTACTCACATGAATTTTTTGAAATGATAGCAGCAGAAGTACAAATAAATAAGATGAATAAGGCTATTGATAAAATCAAATTAGTTGTAATCTCTCAAATGAAAAAAAGAAATGATGATCAAAATGAAGGACTTGCTTAGTGTGTATAGAGTAGACACAGATTAAACAAATACAGGAGCTTAGGAAAATGATGGAAACTATGAAACAGATTCAAACAGATATTCAAGATATTAAAAATTCCATTGAAAGTATATACAGCTGTTGTAGACAGGGGTTGTGAGGAGAATAACTACATTCATGACACAGAATTTATAATATTATTTTATGATGGTCACCCAGAGTTAAACACAGGAAAGTGCAGGAAATCTGTTCACAACACTAAAGACCCAGAATATTCAGCCATAGTAATGTCTTGACTCCAGATGAAGACCTAGGGCCATAATAATGCCTCCCACGAGTCCAACTGGAGGTCTAGAGCTCACAAGAAGGACTCACACCAGTCTCTTTTATGGATCTGCACTGGGAATGTCCAAAGGTCAGCAGTGGAAGCTAGAAAGTCTATGCCAGCAGGGTGAAGGAGCTGTGCTGGTAGGTTGAGGGTTCTAAACTGGAGCCGAGAAGTTACACTCAAAATAAGGACCAGGGCTTCCCTGAAAAGTGCTGCAGCCACCGTCAGTGACAAGGAGTTCCCCAGCTCCTCTGACAATGAGAACAGTCAAGCACATGCCAGTGTGTTAAGTTTCTCCTGCAGATTAAACAACACACATCTTCCTCTCTGGAGCCAAGAAGCAATGCTCAGTGTAAGAAGCAGAGCTCCCCCAAAGTGAACCACAGCCACCCTCACTGACAAGGTCCCAAGCTCCTCCAATGATAATGACTGAATTCATATCAGGAAAGCTAGCCATGATGAGCTCCTCCAGGAGAACCAGTGGCTCGAAGCAGCAACACTTAGGAGAACCCACAATGCCTCGTTCTTCTCCACATCTCTATTTATGCTGGCAACTTTCCTCAGGTGGCCATCTACACTCAACACCAGGAGAACCAAGGCTCCAACAGCAACATGTAGGAAAACCCACAACACCTCAACACCTTGACACACTAATGCACTAACAGCTTCTCCTTCTCCACATCTCTATTTCTTCTGGCAACTTTCCTTAGGTGGAACATCTATGTTCAGTGCCATGCTGATGTAATCCAGCTGGCATTAAGTTGACCACCAGTTTTTAATCCATAACATATACCATGACCAAGTATGATTCATTCCAGGAAAGAAGGGATGGTTCAACGTATGCAAATCTATACACATAATACACCATATCAACAGAGCCAAAGACAAAAAAGCACATTATAATTTCAAAAGACACAGAAAAAACATTTGACAATGTCCAACACCCATTCATGATAATAAAAAAAAAGAAAATTGGAATAGATAGTCTTTACTTCAATCTGATAAAAGCCAATATGACAAACTAACAGCCAACATCATACTAAAAGGTCAAACACTGAAATCTTTCATTCTAAAATTAAGAACAAGACAAGGATATTCACTATCACCTCTCCTATTCAATAGAGTTCTGAAAATAGCCAAAGCAGTTAGACAAGAAATAGAAATAAAAAGAATAAATATAAGAATTTCAATTTCAAGTATTTGCAGAACATAATACTCTACCCAGAAGACTCCAAAAATGCCATTGAAAGACTTCTAGTTTTAAAAACCAAATTCAGTTGCATAACAAAGTCAACACTCAAAAGTCAATAGCATTCCTGTCCACAAATATCAAATTCACTGTGACAAAAATGGGAAATGATACCTTTCACAATAGTATTGGGGAAAAAAAGAGAAATACTTATAAATCAATTTAATGAGGAAGTTAAACATTTTTACACTGAACATTATAGTAGTCTGACAAAGGAGATCAAAGAGGATACAAGAAAATGGATAGATACCCCTTGCTCTTGGGTAAGAAGACACAACATAGTAAAAATGACCATATTCCAAAAATTGTTGTGCAGATTTAATTTAATCTCATTCAAAATACCATTAGCATATTTCATGGAATTAGAGAAAATATTCATAAAATTCCTTTAGAACCAGAAGAGACCTCCAACAACAAAAACAATTCTGTGCAACAAAGGCTAGGCAGGAGGTATCACAATCACTGACTTGAAATTATACCATAGAGTAACTGTAATAAAAACAGCATGGTAGTGGGAAAAAGAAAACCGAAGGATCAGCAGAACAGATTAGAAGATACAGAAACAATTGCAAACACACTCAGTCACCTTATTTTTGACAAATATGCCAAACATCTTCACTGGAGGAAAGACGTTTAATTAATTAATTATGTAGGTAAAACTGTTACAGTCTGTGCAGATTTAGTGTTTCTGTTTTAATATTTAGATCTTTGATCCATTTTGATTTTAGGTTAGTGTGCAGTGAAAAACATGGTTCTAGTTTTAGTTTTCAGCATAGGGAAAGTCAGTTTTTCCTACATAATTAATTAAATAAATATATGAAAAAGTGTTCAATATCTCTGTTCATTTGAGAGATGTAAATTAAAACAATTGCTGAGATTCCATCTAACTCCAGAAAGTAAAGCTATCATCAAGAAAAGCTATCATCAAGAAATAACAAATGCTGTTGGGTTTGTGGGAAAAAGGAACCCTTTCCACTGCTGGTGAGAGTGTAAACTGGTGCAATCCCTGTAGAAATCACCTTGAAGATTCCTCATAAATCTAGAACTAGAGGTCTCATGTGACCCAGCTTTTCCTCTTCTTGGTATCTTACCAAAAGAATTAAAAGCATCATACCACAGTGAGATTGTACTGCCAAGTTTACACCAGCACAGACTGTAACAGCTAAAACCCTAAAATAACTCAAATGCCCATCAACCAAGGAATGGATAAGATTTTTTTTATGCAATAGAGCACTACTCAGCTATAAAGAAAGATATAAACTTGGGATATTTCTATGTAAATGGATGCACTTTGAGACCACACTCTTAAGTGAAATAAATCAGACATGCATGTGTAAATACTGCATTGCTTCTCTGGCATGAGAAACTGAAAGTGTAAGTAAGAACCAAAATGTATAGAAGATATTGTAAGACAGGATGTAATTGTTCAAAAAAACAAAGTTGGACTGGGAAGAAGGGACAGAGAAAAGAAGGAAGAGAAAAGAAAAAAACAAGAAGGAAAAATGGAAGCAAAGCTTTGTAAATAAGTGGGGGAAGACAGGTAAATAGAGGGAGGGAAATGAGAAAAAAGAAGAATGAACATATATCAAGTACAGGCACAAATTATGAAGAATGTGATTAATATATATATATATATATATATATATATATATATATAAAATACCAATAAACAATTTTTAAAAATTGTGTTCCTGTAAATAGAAGTGTGCATGTATACATGTAATATGATGTCTTTATTTCCTTTGGAAAGATACTTAGAAGATGAATGACTATGTCCAGCAGAATTTCTATTTTTAGTTTTTTGAGAAATCCTTATGTTGATTTCCATAGTGGTTGTACTAGTTTACATTTCTACCAAGAATATAGAAACGTTGCTTTTTCACCACAGTCTCACCCTTATTTGTTATTATTTAATTTCTTGCTGATAGTTATTACTTCTGAAGTAAGATGGTATCTTAGCACAGCTTTAATTTTCATTTCTTTAATGGCCAGAAAGGTTGAACACTTTTATTTGTGCTTCTCTTAAGAAATGTCTGTTCATTTCAGTTTCCCATTTCTGGACTAGATCCATTATTCTAGGGGTTCTAATTTTTTGGGGGGGGTGTTGGAGACCACTACAAAGCAGCTCTGAGTAGGATTTAAATTTTACTAGTTGGCTTTCTATGTTTATCTGTGACTCTATCCTAGGCCTTGGCCCCTTGCCTGGCGATGGAAGCTGATTCACAGTAAGTGAACCTCTATGAATCACTGATCATGGCTAAGATTTGTAGTAATCTGTGAGGCCAGAGATACCTCAAAGTGCAAGGTAAGGCCACAGCTGCGGACACTTGGCTCAAACATCAATTAAGTAGATAGAGACCGCAGATGCAGAATTTACTCCTACTGTCTCACTTCTACCATGCCTTCATGATAAGACAGTTCCAGTGAACTGACTTGATTCATTACTTGGAGACGTCCTTGAAGTGACCCCAAGGTCCTGCTCATTGCCTGCACTTTTCTCAGTTTCTCCACCTTTTGTCTTTGGACCTATAAAAAGTGAACTGATCCAGAGAAGTCTGTCTTAGCCCTCAGAATCTCGAGCTTAATTAAAGGGTTTTGACCCTCCTGGAGCCCTAAGAAATGATACTGTCTCTTTTTATTTACCCACCACCATACACTCGTTTGGGAGATTGGGGATCTAGGGCAGAACCCAATAGGGGAGGAGTGCAATTGTCCCAGCACCATTTGTTAAAGAGGCTATCTTTCCTTCAGTATATGTTTTTGGACTATTTGTCCAAAAATCAGGTGCTGAATATGTCTAAGGTTTGTATGTGTCTCCTCTATTCTGTGCCATTAGTGTCCATGTCTGATTTTGTGGTGGCGCTATGCTGCTTTTACCATTGTATCTTTGAGAGATGATTGAAGGCCCAGAATTATTATACTTCTTTCTTCGCTCTTGTTACTCAGAATTGCTTTCACTATTCTGGGTGTCTCCTAGTTTCACTTGAATTTAGGACTGTTCTCTCTAGTTCTGTGAGGAATGCTATTGGTATTTTGATTGGAATTGTTAGATAGATAGACAGATAGATAGATAGATAGATAGATAGATAGATAGATAGGTATATCAGTTTGGAGAGTATGGCTATTTTGATAATATTTATTTTGCCTATCCAAGGTCTGAAGATTTCTTTCCCTTTACCAATGTTCTCTTTAATTTCCTTTTCTAGAGTGCTATAGTTTTCATGATAGAAGACCTTCACTTAGGTTAATGCCTAAGTATTTAACTTTTCTTGGGGCCATTGTGAATGACATAGTTTTCCTAATTTTTTCACAATGCATTCAGAATTGGTATACAGGAATATTGATTTTTGTGCATTTTTTTAAATCTCACTACATTTCTAAATTTGGTTAGTCTGGGATTGTTTTGGTGGAAGATTGGGGGGTCTTATAAAGGACGATGTCACTGCAAAGGATGATAACTTGACTTCTTTCTTTCCTGTATATATCCCTTTTATTTCTCTCTTGGGCCTGATTGTTCTGGCTAATGTTTCTAGTGTTCCAAAAACAGGAGTAATGACAGCAGATAGCTTGTCTTGTTCCTGGTTTTTGTTGTAAAGCTTTCAGCTTTTCCCCTTCAATATGATGCTGGCCATTAGTTACTCTTAAATAGTTTTTATAAGTTTGAAATGGGCCATTGTATACCTATTTTCTTCAAGGTTCTTGTTATGAAAGGATGTTGGGTTTTGTCAAAAGCTTTTTTTTTTCCATCTATAGAAATGATCATATATCTTTGTCCTTCCTTCTGTTTCTGTGGGAATTTTTAAAATGAAGAATTACTCTACTTTATCTTGTGGTAAAACCAAACTCCTAACACTAGCCCTTCTCAGTAAGGTGTTGAGGTTCTAGTGCATGTATATTCCCTTCTTCTAAATGCTCGCTTTCGTGCTGTATTTTTTACAGACAGGGTCAGCAAGATGTGCGCCCTGGAACACTTTTGCACCAAGATGCTAATTTGGAATGAAGTCACTGATAATGTGTTTCCTGCCTTCATTGTTTCCCCTTAAACAGGAAGTTATTCTAACTTAGGAATGTGACTCACTGGTGGAAAAGGAGAAAGTCTTCTGGGAGGCTAACACTGGAAATTCAGCCTCAAGCTATGCATCAACTCACATACTCAAATATGATCATTAAACTTCTGAAATGTAGATCATAAACTATTTTAAATATTTGATCACAGTAGAAAAATAAAATAAGATAGTAGAAATTAAGCAACTATTTGTAGAAAAAATTTTTTATTAAAAGAATAATGTTAACCAGCAGAAGTTATGCCTATAAGATTTTGGTTTTTAACATTTTTCATTTTTTTATTTTTCTCTTGGTACCTCTTTGTGGTATATACTGATTACATTCTCTGTGGGGTATTGGTTCCCGGTCACCATACGTCTTAATTCTTCTTTTATCCTCTTCATCTCTCCTCCCTGCCCCTTTCCTTCCATCTCTTGATAGACTCGTCTCTTGGATCTTTTATTTTTGCAAAAGATCTATCTCTCTATTTCCCATTATCTAGCTTTAATTTTACCCTATAACTTTGTAGTGAGCTTTTCTGGTTACTTCTCCTTATTGTTTTCATTAGTAGTAAGAACTTAATTTGTTCACTTTATGTAACAAATTTGTTGGCATATTCAGTTGACACCCTTTAAACTATACAAATATAGTTCAATTTATCTCAATTATTTTCCCAATTTGCCAACTCCATTTGTCTATGTTATTTTTTTTCACAAATTGATGCTTTTCCTTTTCTTGTGAAAACCTAGTTTTATGCAATGCTTTTGGTGCAAAAGCAGTTAATTTCCTGTTCCCAAGGTTTCCTACTATGTTTCCTAGTAAACATTTACTCTTCCATAAATCTTGCAATCTGTTGCTTTGCTCTTTGAAAATCTGCTCAGAAATATTACAATCAAAATTGATAACCATTATTTTTAAAAACTGAAAAATAATCAATTCAAAAGTGTTACTTCATTAAAAATTCATAGTATGAGACTTCCATCCGGAAAGTGGTATATGAGAGCAGTTACAAAAACATGGTTTTACAGCAAATACAATGCACTTCCAAATTTTGAGGTAACTATAAATGCCTTTGACATAGAAGAGGTAGTAACAAGTTTCCCTGGACTCATTTTTAATAAAATTGAGGAGAGGAAAGGACACTTATCCTTTCATAAGGGTCAAATATAGGTGCTAATTAGTGAGGAGAAGATGAGCATTTTTTTGCAGATCTCCTGGACTATTGCTGCAGATTTGCCATGCACACCAACTAGAAGACTAGCCAGGAGTATAAGCCTTGTCTCAATGGCAAGAAAATGCACGGAAAGAACTGTTATTTTAAGGAAACAGCCATGCATTTTTAAAATAGCAGGACATGCAGACACAGACTCAGCATCCTGGGCTCACTGGAGACTAAGCATGTTTTTGCAGCACCAGGTTGGAGTCAGTTGCCATTTTGCGTTGGATCAAATGTTTAAAATCAGATAATATCTCAAAAACATCCTTTCCTTTCAAAGGAAAAAAACAAAAAAGTAAATCCAGCGTGTTTAATGTATCAGATCTAGATTATCCACTAGTTAGGGCCACAAAGATATGGAGAAATCAGACTTCAAATGCAGGTCTTTTCTGCTCCCATTTTATTCTTTAAAACAGGAAAAGGGGGTTAATCTTTCTCGTGACTGCATTCCCATCGTTAGGAAAGATAACTTCTTGTCCTGCAGCCTAAACTGTAGTGTGGATCCTAAGTAGATAGACCAAGAGATAATTATTAACCTGTGGTCTATTGTTGTTTTCTCTTCTCCATTTGGAGCAGTTCACAATCATTCCCAATGTTACATGATCAGACTCTCTGTTATCTTTGTAACCTCACTTCTAAAATCACTTTTTCCTTGAACCCTGTGCCTTGCAATACCTGCGGACTGTTCCTTAGAGAGAGGGCCTTTGCAAGTATTCTCTTCTCAGTGTAAGATGTGCTTCCCCCAGATATGCTGGGAGCACACTGTTTTACCAGGTGTTCAAATCTTTAAACACAGATTATCTTATCTATAAGAACATTCTTGCCTATCTTTTGTAGACCTATCCTAACCCTAAAAATCTTTCTCTTGTTCTGTGCTTGTTGTAGTCAGGGGTTGTGAGGAGAACAGTTAGAATCAGGACACAGAATTTATAATATTATGTTGTGATGGTCACCCAGAGTTAAAATCAGAAAGTGCAAGAAATCTGTCCACAACACTAAAGATTCAAAATATTCAGCCAAGGGCCTGGATCCCACAGCAATGTCCTGCATGTATTGTCTCTAAAAAACTGAAAGAGTAATAACATCCAAAAAGTACAATAAATATTGTAATAATGAAATGGAAAGAAAGTGCTCTAAAGGATATAACTGCATGCATGTTCGAGCGTGCAAGATAGATAACCATACTACTAAGATTTTGTTAATTCATCCAACAGAATAGTTTGTACTGTCATTGTTTGATTGTCCACTTTTTATGCTTTGATTTTGTAACTTGAACAACTACTTCTAAGAAAACAGTATGTAATTTATCAACTAGTGATTTTTTTACTGTTTTTTTAAAATTCTGTGTTATTTCTACCCTTTTTTCTGTTTTGTTTTTTTTCTCTAAAATAAATAAATAAATAAAGGCAGCATAAAAAAAAAAAGAAAAGAAAACCCTGAGCCCATGACAGTGCCTCCCATGAGTCCAACTGGAGGTCTAGGGCCCACAAGAAGGACTCACACCAGTTCTTTTACAGATCCACGCTGGGAAGACCCAAAGGTCAGCAGGGGAAGCTAGAAAGTCTATGCCAGTGGAGTGAAGGAGCTGTGCTAGTAGGTTGAGGGTTCTACACTGGAGCTGAGAAGTCACTCTCAAAATTAGAACCAGGGCTCCCCTGAAAAGTACCACAACCATCCTCAGCGACAGGAAGGTCCTGAGCTCCTCCAACGATAAGAACACTCGAGTACATGCCAGGAAGCCAGCATGACGCGTTTCTCCTGGAGATTAAATGGCACACATCTTCCCCTCCAGAGCCAGGAAGCAATGTTCCATGTAAGGCCCAGAGCTCCGCCAAAGTGAACCACAGCCACTCTCATCAACAAGGTCCTGAGCTCCTCTAATGCCAACGGTGGAACTCACTGGAGAAGCGAGTCATGACAAGCTCCTGCAGGAGAACCAACAGTTCAGAATAGCAACACTTACAGAAACCCACAATGCCTCACTTGTCTTCTCCACATCTCTATGCTGGCAGCTTTCCTCAGGTGGAACATTTACGCTCAGCACCATGCTGATTTAATTCAGCTGATGTTAAGTTGACCATCAGTTTTTAATCCATAACAGTGCTTTATCTTTTTTCACCATAGTCCTTATAGTTAGCTGGAATACTAATCTAAAACAGTGTCTGGAATATAATACATATTCAATAAATATCTAAGGAAAGAATTTCTCAACACATACTGTTTCTCCTCAGGGTACTCATTTCTCCAACTCCCTTCAGTACTCAACATATGTCACTGTTGTCAGCTGTAAAGAAATATAGAAAATGAAGAGCTAAAATTTGTTCAGGCGCTAGGAGAAAGTACATCAGTAAAAAAGACAAAGCAACCTATCTTTGTCGGATGGGTGCACATAACAGAAAATGATCCATAAACATCCAAGATAATAATTCTTCTCTGCACTCTACATTGCTCTTGATGGCATAGAGTTAAAGCCTTTCCCAGAACTCTAATAACAAATTTAGCAAACACCAGTCTCCACAATTAGTCCTCCTTATTTTCATGTTGTAGTGCAGGGTTTGCTTCCAAGCTGATCATAAGTTTCTTAATATCAGAGACTACGCTACATCTTTGTTTCCCTGAAAATAATGGCTTAACCATAGAAGATGTCAGTAAGTGTATAATCAGTTAGCTTAAAGTAGACATCACAGTGAAAGGAGGATGAGAAGGACTCAATAATACTAGAGCCTTCACTTCATCTCTGTGGCCCCAGTGCTCGGAACGAAGCCTTTGTACAAGGGACAGCAGGGAATGGGAGGCAAAAAAATAAGCTAGTTAAGGAGACAGAGTCAGAAAAAGGCAAAAGTTCAGAGGAAAGGGAAATTTTATTGATTTATGCCAAAAAAGTGAGGGAGAATACTTTTGAACCCCAAGACAAAGAGGTAGAGACGCTTATCCAGGAAGAAACTGAGACATAACACTTTATTACCTTTTTTCTTAAACTTTGTATGGATTCATTACAATTAAAACAGCCAGTTCCTCATCATTAAGAGTTCTTCACTTACCTGTCACGTGTCTCTGCCCGAAGGGTTTCACTCTTCCTTTTGTCATGGGAAAAATCTGTAAGCTGAAAACATATCATGAAACTTATTTCAATTAATATATTTCCCTAAACACTCTCACTGGAACTTTATTTTACAAATAGATTAATAGGACTTAATTTCTATGTATGACTCTTAATACTTCACACACAGATATTTGTATAATTCTAATAATATTCACCTAAAAGAAGCAGTCCATAGATACTTTAAACTGAACAATTTTAATTTTTTCAAACATAATATAATAATTCATTACTATCAAATTGCCTATGTAACAGAAGTTTCAACCACCAGACTTTTTATTAAGAAGCACAACAATTATTTTATAAGGTAACCCCTGGAAATCCATCATTGTAAAAGATGTTCGTTAACCACCGTATGAAAAGATAAGTGTGTATAGGCACTGGAATAGCTACTTATCCTGAGAAGCCAAATCCCATAAACCCAGCTAAACTGACACTACTGAAACTGATTCAATCAGAGAGTCACTTACCAAGAGTCAGTGGCATTTGTACTACTGGTAAAAATAGTATCTTAAACTACTTTCAAGCTGGAATCAAGGACAGCAGTAGGAAAGCACCAACAATGAAGGATTCTAGGTCATCCCTCCTAGTGCTTCTAAAAGATGTAGACTAACATTATTTGAGCTACTGTACATATAAAACACTCCCCAGTAAGAAGTTAATGGTGAATGTAAAAGCATTTAATAAGTGTACATAGAACACGTGTTAGGGTTTTGAAGAGTTACTATATATAATGTTTATGTACCTAATTAATATTGCATATATACATCATATAAAATTATAAAATGCCAAAAAACATTCAGATTATTCTAGTATGACTTTCTAGTTTGCATTTATTTCATTAGGTTGTTTTCATTACAGCTGATAACATTTCTTAGTTGTCCTTGGTGAGAGTCGTTATGGTAAAATGCTTTACACAGTTATCACATTTAATCCTCATAAGAATCCTTGGACACAAGTTTTTATTTCCCTATGGAGTTAAACAAACAGACACAGCAGAACTAAGATACAATTTCTGCACATAATATCTTTACAGATAACCGATGTTAACAGGCTGATACAGTTAAGTTGGAAAAATGTGAAAGCAAGACACAATTCAGCGCTAACTGGAATTTGGCAGAAGCTATTGGGGAAGGGAAGCCACTAAGTAAGGAGGGGGTCACAGATGATTAATGGAGAACATAAACATAAGTTAGGACAAATTGATGCATATTGATATATTTTGATAAATCCTGATATAGAATGATAAATGATTATCAAATATTGATATATATTGATTAATTCACAGGGAAATGGGAGATATTTGAAACAACAGAACAACATATTTATAATTAAAAACAGACATTAGAATATAGTGAAACAAGAAAATTTTCAGAAGTAATTTCATTATGTAGTTTTTTCTTCAATAGGACACTTCTCTTTCATTTAGAACACTGTTCTGTGAAATGTGTCAAGTAGTCAGTATTTCCAAATCTTTGTGTCTATATCCAAAATCTTTATTTATGGGGTTCATGTCTTAAAATCTTTGTCTTTTGATAACAGTAGTTTGTGGTCTTTCTTCATCTTTGAGTATATAACCAAATATAATCTTTTCAACTCAAACTACTTATAATCACATGGGTTTATTCACTTTCTGTTCCTATAATGAAATACCTGAGGCTAGATACTTTATAAATAAGAGAAGGTTTGTAGTTTGAGAGGCTACAAAGTCCAAAACTGGATGAACTCCCACAACCTTGGCTATGTCACATGATGGCAGACAGCACAATGGAAGAAGACGATACAAGAGAGGCCAAGAGAGAGATCACAGACAAGCCAGCGAGACCATCAAGGTATCTCCTTTTGTAACTATCTCAGGAGAAGTACTCATGATAACTACATCCAATTCTCCAAGGACAAAACTCTCCCATTACACCTCACTCATGAAGTTTTGCCACCTTTCACTACCGGCATTCTGGAGACTTAGCTTTCAAAACCAAAATCCTGACAGGGAAGATAGCACTCCTCCCCCAGGGATCCTCTTAGTTTCATGATTTTTTTAAAAAAGAAGCTAAGCAACTCGCCCGCCGCCCTCTTGGTAAGTGCCTCCCTCTGAGGTGAGCCAAGAGGAGAACAAGAGAGCCGCCCCTGAGACCCGGCCACCGCCATGCTGGAACCCAGGAGGCTGCACAAAGAGGCAATTCACCTGCTGCCTCCTTGGTAAGCGCCTCCCTCCAGTGTGAGCCAGGAGGAGACCCAGTAGTGTCTCCTGTGAGCCTACCGGTGCGCGGGCTTAGAATCAAACATCTCCCACCCCCCAACCCTTAGCAACTGGGGACAGAGGTCCGACCGTCTCTTGGCAGGATGGCTGTATGTAATATAGCAAATATGGGGGGGTCTCTTCTGTCTTCTTTTTGAAAGCAAGTGTTTTCAGTTTTGTTTCATTATGATTAATTGCTTTACTCTATTCAATATTCTCTTTCAATTGGTTTTATAATGTTCTGTCTTTGATCTGATTTTGCCATACCTAATTGACTGGACAACTATTGTGAAGATGATGAGACATACTATGGTACCTATTACTGTTATCCCTGTAACCTGCTGCGAAGTTCTGTACCAAATTCTCTGCACTATCTCAATTGGCTTTGTTCTGTCTTGTTCTGTTGTATTTCTACTACCTTTAAAATAAAGTAAAAAAAAAATAAATTTAAAAAGAAGCTAAGCAAAATATAAGCAATTTAAAAACATACCAACTGCTTAAAGATGGAAGAATATTGTTTATAAACTGCTTTAAAGAAAAACTATATCCTTAGAAATTTTAGCTGCTGGATAAATATGTTTAAAAGGCAGTGAAGGAACATAATGTTTTGTTCATGGATTGTTGATTGTTTGAAAAGCTTGTGTTCTTTCCTTGGTTATATTAACCATTTCAAAAGAACACAGTTCATCCTTAAAGATAACATTTCATGTTTCCTTCGAGAGATCAAAGGCCCAGTCTTCTGGTAATCACTGGTACTTCTCCCTGGGATCTTCTACTGTACTATAAGTTATTATTTCATTGGGAGCATAACTACCTTGAGTTCACTCAAAAATGAGACTCCTATTATTTCTATACTGAAAGAGTGTTCTTAAAACTAATTGCGTCCTCTGCACAACTGACCAGTAATTTCTTTGTAGTTTCTGTAACAATCTTCTTATATATTTCACTTTTAAAAACTGCTAGTATTTTTGAGTCCTGTCATTGAAGCCAGAAGTTTTAGCTACTTTTCTCTTGTTGAGACAAAATGCCCAAGATCCAAAGTTCAAGAAAGAAAGGTTTATTCAGCTCACAGTTTGTGGAGGTTTCAGTCCATAATCAGCTTTTTCCAAGGCTCATTCTGGAGATAGACAGTGAAGCAATGAGAAAGAGAGAGATAGAAAGAGAGAGAGAAGGAGATGGAGAAGAAGAGAGGGAAAGGAAGAAGTGGAGAGGGACAGAAGAAGAAAGGGGGAGAGGGAAAGGGAAGATTTTTTTCTATCCCTTATATTGTGTTATTGATTAAAAACTGGTGGTCAACTTAATGCCAGTGGAATTAAATCACCATGGTGCTGAGTGTAAATGGTCCACCTGAGGAAAGTTGCCAGCATAAGTAGAGACATGGGGAAGGAGAAGAGAGGCATTGAGGTGTTGAGGCATTGTGGCATTGTGGGTTCTCCTGTGTGTTGCTGTTTGAGCCATTAGTTCTCCTGGAGGAGCTGTGGTCCTTACATTGAGCATCGCTTCCTGGCTTCAGAGGGGAAGCCCTGTGCCACTTAATCTCCAGGATGAACTCGTCATGCCGGCTTCCTGGCATATACTCAACTGTGCTTATCATCAGAGGAGCTCCAGGCCTCCATGTCACTGAGGAATGGCTGTAGTGCTTTTCAGGACAGCCCGTGTCTTTGTGAGTGTGACTTCTCAGCTGCAGCATAGAACCCTCAACCTACCAGCACAGCCAGCTCCTTCACCCTGCTGGCATAGACTTTCTAGCATTCACCGCTGACCTTTGGGCCTTCCCAAAACATGGATCCATAAAAGAGATCAGCATGAGTCCTTCTCGTGGGCTCTAGACCTCCAGTTGGACTCGTGGGAGGCATTGTCATGAGCTCTGGGTCTTCATCTGGACTCTTATGGGACATTGCTATGAGATTCAGGCCCTTGGCTGAATATTCCATGTCTTTAGTGTTGTGGATAGATTTCCTGCATTTTCTTGTGTTAACTCTGGGGGATCATCATAAAATAATATTATAAACTCCATGTGCTGGTTTTAATCTTTCTCCTCACAACCCCTGACTACATCATATCATATGCAGACTGCCCATTCTAGGGTGGATGTAGCACTCACACCTTTAATCCCAGCACTGGACCATGAGTCAATCAGAAACTCAAGATTCACTCACCTCTGCAAAGCCTGCCTGAGGCTTTGGGGGCATCTAGACACAAACTCTAACACCAACCAAATATCTGCTTGCGTTGAATGACAGTGTCACATAAGATTTCAAAATGATCTACCCTCAGGTACCCCTGCCTCATGTACCTTTAATCCTCCTTAGCAACCCTCATTAATAGTCTGTTTTTCAGGGTGTAAGTGTGTGTTTCTGTGTATGTGTGTATAAGTATTTATGCGTGTGTGGAGGGGTCTTCTTCAATTTATCTGAATTCTAACATTCCTGACATCATTTTTACTCCAAACTGTGGAAATCACATTTTGTATTTACCAAGATTCCCTGTGAACTAAACTTATACAAGGTCCTATTTTTCTCCCATTTCTTGGCCTCAGCTGAAAATTCTTTCCCTGAATCCCTTTCCAGACTTTATGCTTCATAATCCATTTGGCAATATCGATTACTACTTACTTCTCAAGCTCTGCCATTAACTTACATTCTTATTAGACTAATGATCTCTGGAATATTTCCAGTGGGAAATAGAATTTCTCTACATCACAAATTCCAGCACTATTCCACCAGTTTAACAGCTTTAAAGTCTTAATTTGTTTAAACTTGGATGTCATCATATTAAATCATTATGTTTGCATCCTAATTTCTGGTCAGTGCCCAGATCCGTTTGACCTCGCCTTTATTCTTGTACAACTTGCTGTTCCTTGAGAAAATCCAGCTCATGGTCATCACTCTATCTTTTACAAACTACCTCCTTTCTCTAGAGTATATGTGTTAGTCAAGATGATTTCAACTGCAAGTAATGAAAAAATACAAATTGTCTTAAACAATAGGGCATCTATTGATTAATATGTATTCAGCCAGACGGAATTCAAATTTTAGGGTTGGTTAACTCAAAGCTCAAAAATGCAATCAAGTCCATAAGTTCTTTCTGCCTTTTGGTTCAATCGTCCACCATGCCAACTTCACTCTGTATCTGGACCTCCCATTGCTAGGATGTCAGCCAGTTGGAATCAATGGGACGCTTTCTCTCCAACAGCTAGAATTGGATTCTTGCCACCCTCCAAAAGAGCTATCAATTTCCCTTCCAAGAAACTCTTAAAAAGCCTCTTCCATCTTATTCTTCAAGAGAAGAACAATATGCCAGTCCCTAAGTCAGTAACTGTGGAAAGACAGACGAGATTATTTTGATGAGTTCACAGGAATTAGGATTTGACCTTGGAATCAGTCATGGACATTTGGGGAGATACTTACGTATGCACAGAAAGGAATGATCCTTATGATAAATTTTCATCCAGTACAGTACATATTCATCCAGTATAGTGTAGTAATTGAGCTTAATGATTAACTTAAGGACAAGTAGGATTTCTATGATCCTTCTAGCAACGATGTGCAAAACTACTTTTTCTTAGTAAATTACACTTTACAAATGAATGTTCTACAGATATTAAGAGTTGTCAGATCAGATCTCTCTTTCTTGCAGAAAATATGTTAGCAATGATTTCTCATCTACTCAGGAAACTTCTTAAAGTTAACTTTAAAACTCTCTGGAGAAATCCAGAGACTCCACAGAGTAACATTAGAAAATTTCTGTATTATGTTGTTTTGTTTTGTTGAGCAATGTTCAATTATCTTAGCCAGGCTACTAAATACAGCTGGCCATTAGCTAATACAAGAACTGTGTCTCAAGTTCCCTGCTATTTATCCAAAAACAATCTATGCATCCTAAATATCAGGACTGCTGTTCTCATAGTTGACATTTAATTATGAAAAGAAGGAGCTCATTATGATTCTACTTCAAATACAGTACCATCATCACTGAATAAAAATACATATCAGGAATGTACAAAGATAGACTCTCTGTACTTTTTATGAAGCATAATATGTATTCACCTACATCAAAGTCCAGCCTGGAGTTTGTCCTAGGAAATGACAAAAGAAAAGTCTTACTTGGATCATTTAATTCAGAACCATTATCTGGACTTCTTTGGACCATGATTGGTACCACTAGGCTTTTTTTTAATAATTAAATGCATGACCATATTGAGCCTGAATGGCTCATTTACATTTTGAGTTATTTACATTTTGGAGTCTTGAGACTTTGATTAAAAGTTTAAAGATCAAATCTGCAAACACCTACATTTCCTGCATTATGCATTTTCACTATTCTCTTATTGATGAGATATGGGAAAAGGAGAGAGTAAGTGTCATGTATTTTTAGTAACCAGGCCAGACTCCCTACAAGGATATTGCCTTTCTTAGAAGAATAGACAAAGATCAGTCATGTGGGGGAGTCCAGGAAGTATATTAAACTCACATATTGGAATTGTTTCTCTGTGATATACCAAGTCTCAGACTACTGACCTTATCTGGAATGATCTCTGTTATATAAGAATAAAGTAAGCACAGGATTGTAGCACTTCTGAAAGTTCCTGGTTTCCACTTCTTGGACTTCAGAATTTGTACAGAATTTCTGCTTTGTTCAAGTTACTCAATAGTCTGGATAGAAGTGAAAACAATATTATATTTCAAAGGACAAGATGCTTAGTTTGGTTGTTATTGTGTTGGTTATTTGTTTGTTTCTAATAAAATCAATAAGAAGAATAATGAGATACAGGGCATGTGTAGCACATTTCTCATCTCCTCGTTCATAGCAGGCATCATTAATCAGAGTTGGCCCTTCTAGTACAACCTACTTTCCTGATTTGATGCATTCAATATAAGTTAAACACTGAGATAACTTTGAGAGATATAATAACTAAGAGAGACAGAATAACCATGGAAACCACATACAGCGATGGAAGATGAGTTGCTCAAAAGAAATAAGGATGCAAGAACTGATGAAAGACATAAGGAAAACCTGAGAGAAGACAACTCATAAGCAAAGGAAGATATCACTTCGAGAGACCAAGATTTAAAAATTAAATGTATAATATAAAAACAAACAAATACAAAGTGAAATGGAAAAATAACTTTAGATACCAAGAAAAAACAGAATCAATCAAGTTTATCAAAGGAAAAGAATAAGAACAACCATTTGAATGCAAATTAGACAACTGTAAGATGATGAAGTTTTAGAAGTCAAAGAACAGGAAGGAATGGATTTCAATGCTGATGAATGAAAGGAAAACTAGGGCATGATAAACTCAGGTTGACAAACACAACTGGCCCTTGCCTTGTGCCAATCATTCTCTCTCTCTCTCTCTCTCTCTCTCTCTCTCTCTCTCTCTGTGTGTGTGTGTGTGTGTGTGTGATCTCTTCACAGTGTACAAACATGAGTGCTTCCACTACACCAAGGAGTGACTATATAGAACCTGACCCTAACAGCACTGATCCCACGGTGACCGCATGACTGACCGTTCGTAGAAACAAGTGGGGCACAGCACACTCATGGGCCCCCATCTGGCCTGCCTTCCAGGTGGTCTCTAAATCTCCTCCTCTCACTGAAACGCTTTGATTCCTGGTGCCATCTTTTCCATTACTAACCACAGAGGACTGCACATTCTTTCTATCACAGAGAAAAGATCCAGCAGAACCACCTCAGAATTCTGCCGTCAAGTCCACAAACACTCCTGCATCTGTCTCCATCCTCTCCTAGCATTCTGCCAATGGGCTCCCTGATTTTTATCTTAGAGAAAATTACTCCACCACCGATTACTCCCTTTTTCTCAGAGTCCTCAAACTGAATGCAATTATGAAGCCATAAATGCATTTTAGCCTTATACTCTCATTCTATGAGAGTATAAGGCTAAAAACCACGTCTCCTAACAGAGCTCTGCTTTAAAGCTTCTTCTCCCTTCATCTTCTTACTCTGAGCCTCATGACACATTTTCTCAAAAAGGCTTCACTTCTACTCACACTGCTCACCTTTCGGTCTGCTGTAGCTATTGCTCCAGAATGCTGCTACCAAATACAAGAAATTCTTTGCCGAGTAGGAGTAAGCAATCTCTCTCTCTCTCTCTCTCTCTCTCTCTCTCTCTCTCATAATATCCTTAAAAGGAAAGAAACAGTCTCCTCAGCTCCCTGCCTTTGGCTGGAATACATTCACGACAGTACAGATGGCTGCAATACAGACCTTGTTTTGAGATTAACACTTTCTCCGGAATTGGTAGAAAGACAAATGTTTTTAAGTTAAGACATGGAATCTTAACTACTCTGTGTCTGCCGAGGACTCTCAAGTCTATGTCTCCAGTCATCCTTCACATCCCTGTATTCAACCGTGGAACTGGTAACATTTAGAAATGGACAAATTAATACATTCAGGATGTAACTTTTGATCTCCGTGGGTAAACTTGATTTTTCTCTCACATTTCACTCTTTGAGACTGAAACTGTCACCTGCTGCCCACTGAGTTATGTTGAATGCCTCCCAATTCTGCACATTCTTCCTCTCATCAGTCTATATCCTTTCCTATTGCAAATACATCAGTAAACTATTTCTCCCTATTTTTACTGCCACTAGCAATAGGCCATCTTGTCTTGGGGGGACTCTGCTAGTACCTTCAGCATGGACTACAAGGGTCTGCATAATGAAGTATTTTGTGCTTGCCAGACTTTTAAGAAGACATTCTTCTTATTCCTTCTGTGCTTCCTCTCCCAGGCTTCTGTGATTTCCTCATACCTGCCAGACTAATGGTCTTCTCCAAGTCTTTGTCTAAACTTCCGTGTGGGACACTCTTCTCTGCTACATATAGGCAAGTGCTCCACTGGGTAGGTGAGTACTCTTCCATAACTAGCTTTGCTTCCCAAGGGGAAGCCCTTTTAAACTCCTGGACCAGGGCTAAGGTACATTACTTTTTATGCACTCCCATGGCCTTCTAAAACTCTAGCTTTAAACAACACTCTTTGATTCTTTTTTACTTATTTAAAGTAATCATCTATGCAATTTTTTACCTAGAGTAGCAAGAGCCATATCTGTTCCATACTCCAAACCAGCACTTGTCAGACTCAGCCTCTGGGACCCACTTTGGCACTCTGAAAACTTTTGACTTCTGATTTCAAAAGTGATGAGTAACAGAGAGCAAAGTTGAAGAAAATCCTGGAGTTTTATTTCCAATACCTATAACTGAGTCCTAGGAGACGCTGTCAATTATTAGACTGACATATTGACTTGTACTCGTTCTCTAGCTTGCGTAGAACACTGAAACATCCTGGGCTATATATGTGAAAATATAGTGCAAAAAAGTTTTAATTTTTTCCTTCTGCTGTAAAATGTTGATAAGAACTCTGTCATCTAAAATGCAGCGAGTACTGAAAGAGTATGAATTAAACATACTAAAGGAGAAAGACTACAACAAGGAGAGATCTAATGAAGACTATTTGCTTTTTGATGTTTCTCAGATGTTTAATCACTGAACTGGGCAAGAAAATTAATGACAGAATGATTTTTCAAAGTCCCATATATTTCTCCAGTTCAGCTTTTGCTAATAAGTTTTGTGGTTTCTGATTTGCTATTGTTGGTTTTATTGTTTATCCCGTCCAATTTCCACAACTCAATTCTGGGCTCAGTGTCAAACTGAAATATAAAATGAATGTTTTGTGTCTCTAATATCAGCAACTTTTATTCTACAATTGTTCGTGTATTTGTGTCATCCTGGTCATGGAATCAATATGGAAACTCTTACTGCATTACTGGTGCACCCTTTTTTTTTTTCTTTAAGTAATGGCTGTGTGCTTAAGATTTCAGATATATTCTTATTTGGGAAAAATCCATTCACTTTTTTGTATTAGGGGAACAACTGTCTAAATATTTTGTAACAATTCTTTAAAGAGAAATTCTCCAGTCATGGCACTCAACAATTAATTCATGTGTGCACACATTGAAAATATTTAACTTTATTCATTCATTTAACTTAACTCAAAAGTCACTAAAAATCACACTCAGCTCTCCAATGTCATAGGAAAACTTCCTTTTAAAAGAAGAGAGCTGACTCTGAAAAATAGCCAAGGTGGTTTAAATTATTTCTCTTCCAAGTAAAGGACCATTGAGGATCCGAGTAAAAAGTTAGAATTGTTCCACCTGATCAAGATCTGCACACCATAGACAGTTTTATCTATAACTGAAAAGAAAGCCTGTTTCTTAAGTGGACAGCAGCACAAAACAAGTAGATAGAACTAATATGTGATAGCAGTTTGGGATTTAGATAAGTGATAGAAAATAGGCAAAAGGATTAGAGATAAACTATAAACACACACACACAGAGATCTTATCTGTAAAGATCACACACATTCATCTGCCTATTCTGTTAACGTGGATCAAAAATTGAAATAAGAATAGTGCATGAAACAAGTCTTTAAAAAGTAAACATTAATTGATTTTGAATAATCATTCTTTCATATTTCTGCTTCACAGTTTTCAAACTATTCCAAATTTCATCCTGAAAGACACAGCAAATTCATAGCCAGGTCTTCGGCTCAGGGACTTATTCCTACAAGTGCTGGCTTTTCTATTTCAAATTTTTAGTCTCACTTGGGTGCTGTATGTATTAAATGCTATATTAGACAAGAATCACATAAAAGGCAAAGCTTTACAGAGTATCTATAAAGAAGAACAAGTCATGGTGCATATAAAATACACTTCAGGAAAGACAGCTGGGGCAAAGATAAACAACCTGGCCCACAAGTTCTCTCAGGCGGATGCAGAGGTCCTCCACCACTGACAGAACATGGGCCCGCAGGACACAAGCCTATCAGGTAAAGAAGATTACATGCATCTAATGATCTGCAGTCATCCTGGTTGCTAGGGATGGTTTAAATGATTATATCCAAACTCATTTTAAAAAATAACTTCATTTTTTCCACCCTCATATCTTTTTTAACGGAGATATCAACAAGTATAAATTGACTGAGCTTTAGATCCTACAGGTTTCCCTAGGCACTCTGGATAAAATAATGTTAAGAAAAATTTTAAGATTCATTAGACTCTTGTCTGCTCTCCCCAAATATAAAGACATCAAAAAGAAAAGTAATTTATTCTTAACAGCCAAAAGGAAAATCCTGAGTTTCCTCTTTTTTTCTATGAAATGAAAATTCAGACAATCATTCCATGTGCTGAGGGGACCAGAAGAAAGAAAAGATGCAGAAATCGTCACAAGCATAAAGAACTAGGCGAATGTAAGTGCTAGTACTGCCATATTTGCTATAGGCCTCACGCTATTGTAAGTCACCTGACAAGTGATCGGATGACAGAGGATGGAAGAGTGGTCCATGCTGGAATCCCAGCTACTCAGGAAACTGAGGTAAGAGGATCATAAGTTCAAGAACAGATTGGGGAACATAATAAGACCCTATCTCAACATTAAAAATGAAGAGCTAGGAGTGTAACATGGTTCCCCTTGGTTCCAACTCCTACTTTTTGTATGTACCACCTACAAAAATAATCAGAATTATACTCCCAATAAGTGGAGGATACAAAATTTGTTTTTGTTGTTAACTGTATGAACATTTCACCAGCACAACCTCATCTGGTTTTAATCAACTGAATAAAAAACTTAACAGGCTTTCTTTTTCACAGCAAAATTGAGGAAAATGCCCCAAACTTTCCCTTACACTCCTTGACCCAATGCATGCATGTTCCTCTTCCCCTTTCATCTCGAACTAGTGGTTCAAGTTTGTTATAATTGATGGATTTATGTAAGTATTTCAACATCCCCCCAAATCCACATTTTACCTGAGGGTTTGTTATGATTGTTGTACATTCTATGGATTTAGATAAATTTATGGGATGTGTATACTGTTGTAGTCCTAAATATCCTCTGTGCTCTACTTTTTCACCCCTCCCTTAACCTGTGACAACTTCTGGTCTTTCCAGTGTGTCCCTAGGCTTGCAGCTTCTAGAATATTATATAGCTGAAGTCACATGTTACATAACCTTTTCAGACAGACGTCTTTCCACTTGCCTTCACATCTTATCATGGTCGGTTTTTTAAGCACTGAAAGTCCGCTCTCTGGATGTATCACAGCATGAACATGGGTATCCAGAGTGACATCTTGTTTGCTTCCACGTTTTGGCAGCTATGAAAGCAGCAGCTGTAAACAGGTATGAATGGACATCAGTTTTCTTTTCCTTTGGGTAAATACCAAGGGCCACGCTTACTACATCATATGACACAAGCACATCTAGTTTTGTAAGAAATTGTCAAAGTGTCTCTTAAAGTGACTGCATAATGCTGCGTCCATCTCGGCAGTGAGAGTTGTTTTTGCTATTTATATCCTTGCCAGTATTTGGCATTATCATACTCTGGATTTCCAACAGTAATAATGGTGTAGTAGTATTTTAATATTGTTTTCATGTGCTTTTTCCATGATGACATGGAGCATCTTTTAATATGTATATTTGTCTGTATATATTTGTTGGTAAAGTGTTTATTAAGGGCTTTTGCTCACATTTTAACTGTACTGTTCATTTACTTTTAGTTGTGAGTGGGTTTTTTTTATATTTTGCATAATAGTCCTGTGTCAGACATGTGGTTTGCAAATATTTCCTCTAAACCTATGGCTTGCTTTTTTATCCATTTGATAGTGTGTCTCAGAGCACTATCCTCCACTTATTGGGAGTAAAATTAAAATTAAAAAAAATTTTAAAAAATTTAATTTTAATGAAACTCAGCTTCTCAAAAAAAAAAAAAAGAAATTCAGCTTCTCAGTTATGTTTTCATGGATAGCATCTTTGGTATTATATCTTAATGGTCATCACCAAACTCAAGGTCATACAGACTTTTCTCCTGTGCTACCTCCTAGAAGCATTATAGGTCTGAGCTTTGTACTTGTCTGCAATCCGTCTTGAGTTTGTTTTGTGAAAGTAATAAAGTCTGTCTCTATTTTCGCACATGGATTTCAAACTGCTCCGGCACCATATGTTAAAAAGGTTACCTTTCTCTGTTACATTGCCTTTGATCCTGCGTCCAAGAACAGATGACAAACTTATGTGAATATTGTTACAGTTTTCATTTGGTTCCATTGATCTACTTGTCCACTATTGAGTCAGTGCTACACCATTCTAATCCCAGTAGCTTTGTGATAAATCTTGAAATTGGGTAGTGTCAGGCCGCCAATTTTGTTCTTTTCCTTAAATATTGTGTTGGCTCCTAAGGGTTTTTTGACTCTCCATGTAAGCTTTAGAATCCATTTGTCAGTATCCATGGAATAATTTCCTGGGATTTTGGTTGAGATTACATTAAACCTATTGAAATTACATGAGGAAAACTGACATCCTAAGGATGCTGATTCTTCCTAGCCATGAACATGGACTCTCCATTATTTAGTTCTATTATTTGTTTCATCAAAGTTTTATACTTTTTTCCTGTATACATCTCATACACATTTTGTTAGATCAATAAGTAAGTTACATATTTTTGGAAAAGGTTACTAATACAAATGATTTGTAGTTTTAATTTGAAAGCCCATGTGTTCTAAGCTAACACATAAGTATGTGATTTACTAGTGTCATGAAAATTAATATAATTTTTTTAATTTTAATAGTTTTCTACTTTGATGCTTTTGGATTTTCTATATAGATAATCATGTCAGCTGAGAACAATCATAGTATTATTTCTTCTTTCTCAATATATAGAGCCTTACTTTTCTTTTCTCCCTTTATTGTAATAGTTAATGACCTTCAGTATAATGTCAAATATTAATTGAGAGAGGAGACACCCTTGCCCTGTTCTTGACCTTTGTTGGAAACCTTCACATTATTCATGATCGTGTATGTTGTTAACTATAGATTTGGGATAGATATTCCATATCAAGTTAAGAGAGCCTACTTCTATTCTTAGTTTATTAAGAGTTTTTATCATGAAAAGTATTGGATTTTCTCAACGGCTTTTTCTGCATATGTTAATATGATCATGTGATTTTTCTTCTTTAGTCTGTTGTGATGAATTTTTAATCTGAAATGTTGAACAAGGCTTGCATACCTGACATAAATCCCACTCAGTTATGATGTGTTATTCCTTTTATATACTGGCAGATTTCTTTTGCTAATATTTTGTTACGGATCTTTGCATGTTCATGTAAGATATTGAATTAGTTTCTTTTCTTGTAATGTCTATATGATTTTGGTGTTATAGTAATGTTGGCCTTACAGAATTAATTGGGAAATATTTCTGCTTCTTCAATCTCCTGAGAGAGATGGTAAAAAATGGGTATAATTTCTATTAAAATAAAATTTTAATTTAATAGTTACAGTATTCAAGATATTATCATGAGTAACTAATCAGTATTTCCTTAGTAATTATTAGGTGGATAATTTTGATTCTGAATAATTTCTTCTGAAGGAGTAAATTGTAAAGATGTATTAATCAAGATAAAATATTCCTTTATCCACAGTAGCTGTAATTTCTTTCAGTGTACATTAAAACTATCTTTACAAATCATTTCAAAATATGATGTTTGAGGGGCAGGGGATTTAGCTCAGCATCATAAGCACCTGCCTGGCAAGTGCGAGGTCATGAGTTCAATCCCCAGTACAAAAAAAATTATATATATATATATATATATATATATATATATATAGAGAGAGAGAGAGAGAGAGAGAGAGAGAGAGAAAGAGAGAGTGTTGTAGCACAAGTTAATTTTTGGCTACTCTGCATATGAATCTCTTTGCTATGTTTAAAACCTAATCCACCAAATAGGTCTTGATGAAAAGCAGACCCCATCTCCAGTTACTCAAATGAGATACTACAAACTGGTTTTCCTGGTCTTTCCAGCAGTTCAGCCAAGATGACGCATATTAAACAGAAGCCAAAACTCAAATGTGATGAAGAGATCTGCAGCAAGTGGAGCGCAGACAGCACAGTGTCCATCAGTGTCCGGGTGTTAGGTTTTTGGCACAATAAGAGAGAAAAAAATATAATATAAAAGTAGCTTTTATTACGAGGACGTAGAGAGAACTCCACGGCTACAGAAGCCTGGCATCCTCTGACTGGAAAGTGGGGTGCTGGATATATTTATAAACTCTGACGGGGTGGTGCTTAGAGGGCTATGGGAGCCTTTTTCATGCCACTGGGACAGGAAAAAGGATGTTGTCATATGGGAAAGAGGGAGTGGCTTTAAAGTAAACACCCTTAATGCCGCCTCCACTGTGTAACGCCACGCAGGGCAAAATCCTTTCACCAGGGCCTGACTGGCAAACACAGCCCCCGCTCTTCTGCAGCAGTAGCACTGCATCCAAAACCAGCATCAAAACTTTAGAAGCAGCCAAGCTTTCTCTGCCCAGTTCTCTTCATTCATGATTTTGACTGTGCCTCTGTGATATGTCTATGTCTATCTCATTCTTCTGTTTTTCACAGTTATTCTTTATTCTGTGAAGAACTTTGTGTCACTTTTAAAAATCCCAGTCATGCAAAGTTGACTGTTGTAGTTGATAATCTGCTGATGTACAGACAAAGAAGAATGCTATTAAATCTGGAGAAATAAGACAAGGACTAACTTAGGAGTAGAACATAGAAAGGGGAAAAATGATTTTGAGTAAAGTATATGATGGCATAAGATAATTAATAATAAATCTGTAACTAGTTGATTACAGAATAATATGGAAAGATGATAATCATCTTTACTTATAGTGTCATGTACCAGGTGTTCGGCCAACCCCTGTATTAACATCTCTTTTAATCTTCATTAGAGTCTATGAAGTGGATAATAATGTGGTATGAATGAGAAACTTGAGGCTTATAAAGGTAAGATAACTATTTTGTCACATAGTGACTCTAAAGAATATAAGTGAATTTGGGTCTGACTGATTCTCAACTCCAAACTCTAAACCACTCTAACACTCCCATTATAGTGTACTTAGAGCTAAATTGTTCATCACTATGGTTACACATAGAAATGTCATTGTCGCATATAGTAACAGTAATTACAGTAACAAAGTAAATATTGTAAGTAACAGATTTAAATGCAAATTTTGTCTAAGGTGCCAGAATTTAAATGACCCTTGCAAAAAATAAAACCTTTCCAATTCTCCAAATAGTCACTGTGATAGGCTTATTGGTAACTCTTTATAAGATGATATGTAGTGTATTAAAATATGGTGACTTGTAAATTTTCTTTGAGTGGATTTATGATGCAATAAAAAAACAATTGAGCAATTTTCTATTCTCCAGTTTAAAACATGTTTATTTGTTTATGGGAAGGCATACATTTTAAGTCAATCAAAAAGTTTAAACTGTTCTATGTGGTCCATTTCTCCTTTCATATGAAATTCTTTCCATCTTCATATACTATACTGTGTCTCATGGCCCTAGAACAACACAGTGATGTACCCAGCACTGTTTCCCCCATAGTTTCTGCTACCTAATGGCAGGAAATGATCAAAATACCATACAAAAAACTTTGGCAAAGTTACATCTGTAGAATTTGCCCCTGCTCTATCAGCCTCCATGCTGCTTTGACCAAATCTTTCTAACATTTCTTTGTTTGTTTATTTGCTTGTTTGTTTCTTGGTACTGGGGATTGAATTCACAACCTCACACTTGCCAGGCAGGTACTTACACCTGCTCAGCTAAACCCCTAGCTCTCTTTCTATTATTTCAAGTCAGCCAACCATGTTGGACAGATTCATTCTGATTATTACTGGTAATATTTTTGTTAATAATGACAAGAAAATAGAGCCTTGCTTAGAAGATCAAAGCCTTTCACTGCTAAGTGCAGTGCAAATATTCAAGGCATTTACTCCAATCTTTAATTAAATCCTATTCTTACAGGAATTTTTAACTCATTATGTTGCAAAAAGGTTGTGGGGATTGTGGAGGGTGTGGCCCTCTGAGGCCCACCACAGTGACTGAGGGGAGACATCCAGAGTCCCTGCAATGCCAGTATGCAGGGTCCAAAGTCAACTGACTCCAATAGGCAAATAGACCTTGCTCCCTCATCCTTGCTCTTTGTATTTGGCATTCCTGATCCGTTCAAATATGGTGATCAGGTACAGAAGTGAAAAAGCACGATTTCTTTTTCTGAAAAAGACAAATGTTATTGTATACAAATTAAATTTATCAAATTTCAATGTTTCCTAAAGAGCACGTATCATACTTTTCAAACTATTATTGCTTATTCCTGTGCTCTGTAGACTTAAATCTGTATTTGGATGTGAAAAAGGCTTACTTTAATGCTGATTCTTATCATGAGTGATCAGTTTGCTTCAGAATCAGCCTCATGGATAACATTTTTAAGATCTCATTTTATAACTGACTCTTGCTGGATTTGTCTACTTAATTATTAGTCTTATGTAGCAGACATGAATCTCAATTTCATAGGTATTTAAAACTCAAATTGACGACAATGTGCAATGTGTATATTATTGTTACTCCCTGATTGATGTGTTTTGAAATTTTGTTGTAGTTTTTTTCTTTTCTTCTTCTTTTTTTATCCTTGAAATACAATGGATTTGGAAAAAAAAAAACTCAAAGTCATCTTTAAGATGAATTTGACTTCACTACCACAAACTAATCAATGAAAATATCCTAGGTTGCAAAGACAAATCCAGAGGTGACATCAAAAACAACCCTCAAGTCACCTGTTTTCATTCAGCTACATTTGAAGACCAATTGCTAAACTTTTTTTCCAATTGCTAAACTTGAACCTTTGAAGCTGAAAGCACATAAACCTACAACTCATGCTAAATGGAATTCATCAGAACTGTCCTATGAACATGAAAATAAGCAGAATGACCATTATTATTCCTGACTGCAGAGTGAAGGTAGAGTTGTCTGTCATACAGTAATGATGTTCATACTACCAGGGTTTTCAAACAAGCCTTAGAATGAGAGGAGTCCCCTGGAAAAGAACCTGGTTTCCTGAGCTCTCAGAAACAAATCAGTCACACTTAGAGAACTTCTTGCTCATTATTTAGTGGCTGCAAAATAATTTTTCTGCTTTTTTAGGCTCAGATATTCTTTTAACCTGCATATGAAGCCTTAGGTGTCAAATCATCTGGTCAAGCAGTCACATGTATAAGCTTTGTTATTCCGTCACAAAGCTTTCCTCTCCGTATCTAAGACATGACAGCGCCTCAGAGTGTGTGCATGTGCATGTGGGTTCCTATGCATGTTGGGTGATGGCTGTGTGTATGAAGGTGGTTCTGTGTGATAATTATAAGCTTCTAAAGGCAGAGTGTTCCAATTCATAGAGTTTATCAGTATTCCAAATTTGGTTTTATTATGACTTTGGAATTTATAAAAATTTTTCTTACATTCCACTAAACTTTTTTTTAAAAAGAAAATGCTACTTTACATTGCAGAAGTTACTCAGGACTTCAAACACTTTTCCTGTTCTTCACTTTGTTTAGGCTCAGGCTTGGGTGGGGGTTCCTTGTATTGTGTAATTTTGTAAAAGCAAAGGACAATGTTTGCGTATGGCTCTGTTACACTGAAATTAAGAACTCTTAGTGTACTGGACTTCAAAGGCAATCCTCATACAATTCTTTATATGGTCAAATTCCAGGGACACTACCCTTAGCTACTCTACCTTATTTGAACTTTTCTCCCCATGTTGAATTGAATTAATATTGAAGTGGTGGTTTATAACTTTGATTTTTTTTCCTCACCAGCATAAAAGACTTTCAACTGTTCTGTCACTCTTCATATGAAAGGACTGGGCCCTCCTCTTCATTCTGATCATTTTGTCTGTTCCCAGCATGGAGCTCACCAACGGTGCAGTGACCCTAAACCTTCCCTGTGCTCCAAGAAGGCCACAGCATTCCCTAGAAGAAAGACGTAAACTAAAGAAACATCCAAAGTTGGGCTTCCTTTCCGCATGTTGGTGGGAATGGGTAGAAATGGACTCGTTTGAAGACCACCACTGTCTCGTCACTGCTTTCATCTAATTGGTGTATTACGGACCAATTAATTTTAACACAGAAACATTCTTTTCATTCATGTCCTCATTTTTGTTCTCCCCATGCGATCGTTGGCACTCAGGCTTCTTGCATCTCTCACCTGGGCTGATATTCCAGCTGCTGGGTGGATGTCTTTTCTTCTAGCCATACCAACCACCTCCATTTCCATCATCAATACATAGCGGAGGATGCTCCCCAAAACACTGACTGCCACATACCGAACAAGTGATATAAGTGAATGAAACGCCCAACCTAGATGTCCGAGAGCTTGTGTTCTCTAAAATCGAATAATGAACTTTAGGAACAACAAAGGTGAAGAGTAGAATATATTTATTGAGAGAAAGCTTCTGTCTGAAGAGAGACAGAAGTGGGTCCTGAGCGGGTTGCCCAGGACTCTGTCTTTTCCAAGGATTTTTATAGCGTAACACCATGGGTTCAAGGTGGGGGAAGACTGGGAGCTCACAAGGCAGATGGGCATAAGGTGGGACATAACTATAGTTAGCCAATAAGATCAATAGTTCAGGTAAAATTGATTACATTAGGGACAAATGGGACAGCATTCTTGGAGATCTGACCTTTACCCTAGAGGGATGGGATAGTGGCTCTAGAATAAGAGGGAACTAATTAGAATATCAGTCTCCAGGATGCAAATGCGTTTGTTTGATCCCTTGTCTTGAGATCTGGCCGGCAGCAAAAGGTGTGTGTGTCACCTCCAAGGTCATCACACGTCTGGTCCTCTGTGCCGGCTTCTTTGAGGGCCTAGCCCTGTCTGACTGCCTATAATATTTCTAACTCGCTCAGCAGCCTGTAACACAGGGGCCACGGCTTTATTCATCTCTCCTACACCCTCCTTCAAGGCAATGATTGATTTTCTGTTCTCTATATAATCGTGAATTCAGAGGGCACAGTTAGTTTCCCGAGGGTGCCTACCTAGCACGCGAAAGAGCTGGAGCTGATCCATAGGTTTGCTGGCCTCTAAATACAACACGACACAACAACGCGCTCCGAGGGTCAGAGGGTCATCCTCCAGCCTTACCAGCCGCCATCCACCTCCCCATATGGGACATGCAGCCATCTGGGGTTTCTTGAGCGTACAGTGGATTCTCCGTTATACAGGCTGATCAAAACATACGGTGAATGCTATCTTTTTTTTTTTTGTCTACTAAAGTAAAAACCATATTGTCATTAATTCCCTTAAAAATATTATCCTGCTCTTCTAACACACTTTTCCTGTCTTTCTTTCCACTTTCTGCAACAGTCCTGGAAGTACTCTACCATGAGTGTCTTTATAAAACATGATCAAAAATAAATGAATGTCGCCAACGCGTAGTCAGGCTCATAAAAGTATTACATCATCAGGCCTGTCGTGATGGCACGTGTTTGCAGTGCAAGCACTCGGGAGGATGAGGCAAAAGGGTCACCGTGAGTTTGAGGTCAGTCCAGGATACATAGTGCGCTCAAGGCCATCCTGAACTACATGGTCAGGACCTCTCTAAACAAAATGAAACAAATCAAAGCTATTATGTTATGTCCTTACCCACTTTCTTCACCAATCTGGCACTGGGTGACTTCTGGCTCTTTCTAAGTCAAGAGGCTACCAATGGTAAATGTTTTGAATCAAGTGAGTGCACCGGGGTAGTCATGACAGTGCAACCAAATTTACGAAAGAGGACCCCAAGAATTGCTTCGGAAAGTTACAAGAACGTGGGGTACGTGCATTGGAAGCAAAGTGAGGTATTTTGCAGAGAATTAATGGCAATGCATGTTTTACGTTAGTAAACATGTAGTAGTTTTTTATTAAGTACCCGCTTTTAACCATACTCTCTGGCCGCTGCATCTTTTCTTCATTTTTTTTTTTTCTGAAGGTGTTTCTTTCCATTCCGGTGGTGAGGAACCCAGAAGCGAGGTGTTGGCAGGGCCTCCCCTCTCACCACCGCGTCCGTGTTTGCCGCAGCCCTCCGCATTCTGTCCTTCACACTAAGCTTTGACTCTGTGCTCCCCTGGCCTCCCCCTTCCCTCTGTCATAGGTCTTTGTGCGCTGTCTGCTGTGAGCCACCCTTTGCCCTTTCACCTTATAAAGACATCTTTGGTTTGGGATGAAGGTCCAACCCTACTGAGCCACAATGAGGGCGGGAAGTGTAGAATGGTTTGCCAGTCACAGCTAAGCAAGGAAACAAGTCTTCAGAGAATTTATACCTTTATAATCATTTGCTAGGTCGCAGACCTAACCCAATGGCACAGAGCACGGTGACATTTCAGTGTTGTAACAACACGGTGCATGTTCCTTCCAGAGTCTGGCTATCTGGCCCACTGTTTCCAAAACAAGGCACACAGCACTCCTGGAGGTCATGATGGCCTATACCCCATGATATCAGAAAGCAAAGAATTTGTTTGGTTTGGTTTGCTTGGGGTTTTTGTTTTTTTGAAACAGGGTCTCACTATGTAGTTCAGGATGGACTTGAAGTTAATACATAGCCTGGGTTGGCCTGGTACTCACAGCAACCCTTCTGCCTCAGCCTCCAAGAGCTGGAATTTCAAGCATGCACCACCACTCCCAGCTAGAAAGGGGAACATCTTTTAAAGACCTTTCCTCCTTGGGCTGGAACCTGTTTTAGACTCTTACATGGGTAAGACCCCTGAGGGAACACTGATCACTTAAAAGGAACAAGAAAGACATCTTAGATATCAGTCTTCCAAATTAACCCCTAAAGGAAATTCAATAAGCAACATAATCACCATAATTCCCTGAACCCCAGGCACCATTCTGTGTACAGAAAATGATGTCTAGACTTGCACTCAGCGAGATAGCTTTGTGACACTGCCCACCTTTCCCGCTGAGTATGGAATTCTGTATCAATTTTGCAAAACTCTACCTTTACTGCTACACATCCTGGGTTTTTACTGAATTCTTTCATGAAGAGTACAAAGAACTGGGACAAAGGAAGTGAGGAACAAGCTGGCCACAGCACAGCCTCGGGACCTGGCCTCCCTGTGACATTACATCTTAGTTACATCTGTTAAGATCCTGTTTCCAAATAAGCCTATACTTACAACTTCCAGGTAGAATTTCCACACATGTTTCTGGAGACACAACCTCCATGGTAACAATAAATAATAATAAAATAATCATAAAGTTTTGTTGACACAGTGACTAATAAATCCAACACTCACCATCAGCTGGTATAATTCCATTGAAGTGTTATTTCCCTGAACAATTTCTTAGTACTTCCCTTCCTTCTTACACTTAAGGCAAAGATAGATACCGTTTCCTTCTCACTCTAGACATTTCTATTTCTATCACAGTAGTTAGACAGGTTACAATTATCTATGTACAGATATCTTCCTTTCCAGAATGGTATCGGAGATTTTGTTTCATTTGGCTTTTCAAACTTAGCACCTTGCATCACGATTAGAATATAGAGGTCATGCATTAATGACAGGTAGTTGCCTAATTAAATGGATTGTCTGCCACATTGTCACATTGACAAATATCATAATGCTAACAGGCTTGCATTTACTGACTACTTACTACGTGGCTAGAAATTGTCAAAAACTGTAAAAAGTCTAAGTTTTTTTCTTTTCGGTGGGGACTGGATTTGCACTCTAACAAGTTACCCTGGCATAGTTTCATCAGTGCTGGCAGAAAAAAATGCACTTCAGGGTTACAGAAAAAAGATTTTATTCCTCATGGCACAGGAGATAGTATGAACCTGACTTTCCACCTGTTCTTTATCCCCCCAGTATCCCCAGGGATGAGATGGGGGTAGCTCTTCATGGATGCTATACACACAGTAGGTTTTGATTACAGCTCACAATCTTCAAGTTTAGGAAACTGCAATGTTTTAAAGCAAATTGCTACCAAATTTGCTAAGTCTTTGTGCTAGAAGAGGTCTTATCTTAACAAAGATGATAATCCTATCTCTGCCAATAGTGACGACAGTCCTTGTCTCTCTCTCCCAAGGCTCTTTCCTCTGAACATCCTTGAAGTGTATTCCAGAACAAAAATTAATACAAAGTATACAGGCGGGCCCTGGTGAATTTTCTCCCAATAATAAGTGGTACATATTCATTAGCTCACTCTTTATTGGAACCTCATTTTATCTCCCTTTATAGACAAGCAAACTAGCACAACTACATCATTGTGTAGACAGCAAGTTGCATGATAACTTAGGGATTTGATGAGTTTGCTTTGCCTGACTTATTTATTTTAAGGGTTTTAGAAAAACTCTATAACCCAACATTTTGATCTGATATTTATTTTGTTCCAGGAAATACCTCATGTAATTTTATCCTCCTGAAAATAACTATAAAATACAGATATTAAAGATATGAAAAATTTGTCTCCTCATGGAGTTTGGGTAGATACACGATGAATTCATATCCACAGTTGTCAGTCTTTGTTGAGAGATCAATCCACCATAGGTACTGTGGTCGATTATAGCTTATAAAATGAGACAGAGAATAATTAGATGCTCATCCCAAGTTACAAACATATAGGCAGCAAAGCTGACACTTGGCCATAACGTGTGAGACCTCAAGCCCATCTCCTGGACACTGCAGTGTAATGGGGATGGTTCATTGTGCTTGCATGTCCTGCTCTTTGTTTTGCCTCATATCCTCTCTTCTGAATGAGATTTTACTCCCCCAGAGACCTCTGATCCTGGCTCCAAGTCCCCTTCTCCCTCAACTCTTCACATGCCCTGATGTTCCCTGTGCAGAGACACCAGTGCTTCTCAAGCTGTGAGGCGCAGACTCCGTGAGCTGTGAAACGAGTCCACTGTGTCAGAAACAGCATTTTAATGAAACAGACTGAGATGGAATAGAATCAAACAAAGCAAGAGATGTTTAGAGTTGGAGTTAGAAATGTGACTGCATCTCCTAGGACAGGCACACAGTATGTGTTTGTGTGTGTGCACCTAGAGTCTCGGTGTAAACTGTTCAAGGTCTGAAAGCCACTGAAGTAAGATCACATATGTAAAATATCCTTTACTGGCAGAACCTTTTCATTCTGGGATCTAAATTTCTGGTCTAAATATTTCATTTGTTATTTGCATTCCCTTTTCAATTTCTTTTTAAGACAGAGGTAGACAATTTAATATTACAGTAGCAATTACATTACTCTAACCTACTTCCCTCCTCCCCAGTATTATTGCCCATTGACAAATTGCTAGTAGAGAGTCTACCTTATAGCACTTTAGACAGTTACTCAAATATTCCACCTACTTACAAGAGCAAAGGTAAGATGTTGATCTTGTAAGAAGGCTCTAAAACACTGGTTTATGTATTATGACAGTCTAAGAAAGTCTTAATTATTAATAAGAAAAATCTACTATCTTCCTTTTCTTAGATATAAGCACACAAAAATTCATTCTAATACAACCTGTTCTCCTAGAACAACAGAGAGATTGCTGCTTAATGAAATTCTTTGTAATTTCCTTATATAACAAGATCCACCCTGAAGGGCGTTTACTTAGTTGTCATTAGGAATTAATTAAGAATCATCAATTAAGCCAGGCATGGTGGCTCACACGTGTAATCCCAGCACTCGGGAGGCTGAGGCAGGAGGATCATTATGAGTTCAAGACCAGCCTGGGCTACAAAGTGAGCTCAAGGCCAGCCTGAACTGCATAGAGACCATGTCTCAAAAAGGCAAAAAAAAAAAAAAAAAAGAATCATCAATTAATCTATCACTTTTCCAGTGCAAATATTTCCTTTGATGGAATAGTCGTATCCTCCACACCTATATCTACCCTGATGAATACAGGAGATTCAAGACAGGGCAAAACATGGACCTCCTGACTTCACAAAATGTGGATACAGGAGGTCCACATTGGCTTAACACGGGTAGTTCAATGGTGCCCTGAGCTGAGGTGAGACTCCAACAGGCTTTCAGAATGTGACTCTATTTAGAGGTAATTAAGGTAAGGTGAAGTGATGAGACATCAATCCAATATGACTGGAGTCCTAATTTAGCAGAAATAAAGACCAGAACAGAGATAGAAAGAAGATGACAAGAAGACAGTGAGGTTAAAGATGCCCTTCTGCAAGCTTGGAATTCATCTCTTACTCTAGTAGTGACCTTTAAATAAATAGGGACCATTGAACCGAGGCATGCTACATACAGTCTTATTTATCTTTTTCAGAAGTAAATGATGCACTAGGGAGATTTCATGTATTAGGGTGAAAGCACCCCCTTCCGGGGAGTCCTAATGGATGGGCTCAGCCTCCGGTCCCAGAAGCCCAGTTGGATGCTGAGTGGTAAAGACAGGAAAGGATGTCTCTTCTTCCTGTGATCCCACAGGGGAGCCGGAAGTCCACAGAGTGACAGAGATGCTCACAGCAGTCTCAGAGTTAACAGGAGGAAGGAACAAAGGCTTGGGTTGGCAGCTCCCACGCTGAGCAATCCAGATCGTCTTGGTCTGACAATTTCTAAGTCCATCATTACCTCAGGCCGTGCAGAGCTACATTGAGATGAAGAGGACCACTGTTTCTTGGGAGACAATTTCAATACTGGTCATCAGATGTTCGCCAGTCAGACCTGCTGTTAATGGTATCCAAGGTAACCAGGGAGGAAGACTCAAGAGAACTCAGAAGGAAGAAAAGTCAAAAGGCAAAATGGAGTCAGAGAAACAAAACGGAGTGAGTTGGGTCAGTGACCTTGATCTCCTTCAATGCTGTGTCAGCAAAGCCTAAATAGCCAGAGTAGAAATTTGATTTCCTTATGTAGTGATCTTTACAATTAGATGTGTTATGCCTTAGTATTGCATAGTCTTATTCAGGGTATGTTATTGCCTCATGAATAATAGTTTCAGTACTAGATGTGTGTGTGTGTAAATAAGATTCATATACGTATATATATGTATTCACAGTATATATTTATTCAGTACACATATGTATGTCAGTGCACTATATACTTTTAATGTAAAAAAGTAATCATTTTTTAATTTTATTATATTTAAACACAAATACATATGAAAATGTATGAAAACATATGTGACTTATTACATTTATACAAATCCCTATAAATTTGCTAAAAAGATAATTGGAACTAGTATGATGTTGAAGAGAATAAGAATTCATTTATAGATGACAGAAAAGTAATTATGCTATGGTTAACTAAAGAGTACAGTTGTATAATAATACCCAACATGAGACCTCAACCTGTCTCCAGCTAATAGAGAGCCTCTATTTCTCTTCCTATGAGTGGTCAGTGATGGCCTAAGAAATGAGGAGTTTCAGGGCTTCTCTTGTTATGAGTGAATGGATAGACAGATAGTTGTCAACAGAGAGATAGCAATATTTTATATAAATCACTACTCAGCATCATTAGAAGATATGGAAAATGGCAGACTGATCAGATCTAAGCAAGAAAGCATGATCAAAACATTTAAGAAAGAATTGTTTTTTTAAAAAAATCACTTCCACGTCTTTACATAACACCATACAGTGTAGTAGCACTTCTCTCCTTTTATACTGTACAAGTATTCAAAGGACGTAAATTCTTTGCTCTGGAATGCAAGCAACAAAACTGGAAAGTCCAAGCAATTTAATTACTATAAACGACAAGTGAACAAAACATCACCTATGTCTGTTTAATGGTAAGCCCACTTATTAAATAAAGGAGACTTTTCTCTCTTTTCAAGCAAAATCTGCTGTCATTGGTAGCTACTTCCACTGAACACTCAGAAGATCGAAGGGCCCTGCAGGAATTCTCTGCTAAGCACCGGAGGCCTTCTGGGTAAAGAACTGCTAGTTGTTGCTCTGCTTCAGTGTCAGCTGTGAGAAAAAGAAAGATTCCTAGATCCTTCCACAGTGAGCCACCACAACAGACACTAGTGAGCCACAAGTCATAGACTAGAGTCTGTAGCTCCATATTATCCTGTGGGGCCAACTGTACAGCTTTGCCTCCTCCTCCTCCTGCAGAATTCCAGTATCTTAATCATCATGCTCTGTGATTTATCTTTACCTCAAGATTTTGATCAAGTTCAAAATCTTCCACCAAAACTTCTTGGTTTCCTAAGTCATAAATCATCACAAACTCATTGAACTATACTTACACAGCTTGTTACTTAATCTTTTCTACTTCTTAAAAGAGATGTTGCATGTAAAATGTACAATGTTGGCTGAAGCTTAATAGACATTTGATTAATCTTAATTACTATTACTATGACGGTGATCTTTTGATTCATCTCTTCTCTGCTTAGTACAGTGTTTTATACATGGTTGATCCTCAATAATTACTTTCAGTAAAAGTGTATCTCTTGTCCAGAAATTGAAATGAAATAATAAAAGCTGAATATTTAGCTGTTTGAACAGTGAAGGATGAAAGAAAGCTTAAGTATCTGATAAAACATATCTGGTAAATAAATTATTATCCCACTACAAGTAACTAATTGTGATTCTATTGATTTATTTTTTAAGCACTCCATTTATCATTTAATTGATGATGGTTGGTGATCATAGAAGGCCTCAAAGGAAAACAGATTATTTTCTTAATTATAAATGCCTTTTCAGTATATTATATGTTAACAATTCTCTTTGTGTATAACTTTTGAAACCATGAGAATTTTAATGTGCAATTACAATATAGGTTAATCTTTTTGGAGAGTTACTGGGAAAAAATGAGTATGTCTTGGGGAAGAAAAAATAGTGAAGCGTGCAGAATAAATAATAATTTTGCCATAAAGGCTCAGTATTGAATTAAAACAAACTTTGACCTTATAATTATGATTTTGTGGCAACTGTGGAGATGGGAAAACATCTCTTTCAAGGATCAAAGCAAATAGAATAGGATCATGCAACATAACTTACAGGTAGTATATGATAAGTTTTTAATTAAGTCAAAGCTTACAGGGTTTTTCTGTTTGTTTTTGAGACAGGATCTTGCTACGTAGTACAGACTGGCCTCCTATTCGCTATGTAGCTCAGGCTGACCTCAAACTTGACAATTCTCTTCTGTCTCAGCATCCTGAGTGTTGGGATTTCAGGCACGTGCCACTCCATCTGGTTATTACATTTATAATTTTTGTGTTTTATTTTTTAAATGGAGGGAGAACTGGGCATTTTCTAAGGCAAGATTATAAAAACATGGAACACCTGGTAAAAGAAAACAAAAATAATATGTATTTCAGTATATATAGTATCAACAGAAAAGTTGTCTCAAACTGATATGCAAATTACAAGTAAGGAATAGTAGTAGATGAACATTCAGATAGACATTCTTGTTAATAACACATGTAAAATAGCATTATTATTGTTGGGATTTCATATGTGGACTTTATTGTTTAAATTGATGTAAAAAATAAATAGAAAATGGATGCAACTTGTGGCCATAATTTTAAGTGAAATAAATCAGACACATACTCTATGGTTTCTTGTGTATGAGAAACCTAAATTATAAAAAGCAAAATAAAAGACAGGTAATGGGAAGTGAGGAGAGGAATCTTTCTCAAGTGGGAAGAGGGATCAAGAGATGGAGGGAGGGGGAAAGGAGAGGGAAAGGGGGTGAACAAAGGAAATAAGGCATGGTCCATGTATCTGCACAAGGGATGTGAACATTACCCTCATTTAGGAATGATATAGGACCTCCAAACAATACAAGGAAAGTATTATAATGCCCAACCAGCCAGACATCTGATACGCCAAGGAAGGGTAAAAAATCACAAGGCAGACATAAGGTGGGAGAAATCTATGATCAACCAATAATATTACAAGTCTGGCTGGCTGGGTAAAGTGGAACCAATGGGGAAGCAAGTCACGTAGCAAGTGAGCGTGGGAAGAACAAAGACCTTTCCTGGAAGGGTGGGGTCAGCAGGTCTGGCCTATGTAGAAGATCAATCACTGTTGTTTACTCCTGGGGGAAGTATGTGGGTGCAGTCATTCCAGCTTTATCTTGAAGCCTGGCCTTCAGCAAATGCATCTCCACCCACAATTGTGCTCTGCTCTTATCTTCTGCACTGACTTCTTTGAGGGCCCAGCCCTGCTGGCCGCCTCTAACATTTCTACCAAACTTATCTGTCTATGATGATATTGCAAACATGTACTAATATAAACAAATAAATAAATAACAAAATATGCAGTCCAGATATTTGCCTCTAAACATATAAACATAACGATCAGATTATTCATCTTAGGGAATCTGTACCTGTGCCTGATACCTCTTTTTTTTCTATTCCCCTACACTCCCTTAAACCTCTCTTCACCTCCCTCTATAAAAATGCATTGTTTCCATTTTTCCTTCTTTTCTCCTTTTCTCTTTTCCCTTTTTTCCTCTAAGCACATTTTTTAAAAGTCTTAAGTTTTTTATCCAAAATATTTATCGAGTGACCATTTAAATGTCTTTTCTTCAAGAACAGAGAAACACTATTAACTAAACTGAAATATGTCTTTTCTGATAAAGCAAAATATGATTTTTATAGCCATTACTAACATTAAATTTAAAAATTACATTTCCTGTGTGACAATCAAGTATACAAATTGATACATGTGCTTATTAATCATTTTATCAATTTTGCTTTCTTTTATATATAATTCTGACCCTAAGAACAATATCTTTAAGATCATACAGTATCTTCTTTTTAGCATTTATGTTGTCATTTTAAATAAGATCATGCAAACTTAATAACTTTCACCTAAGTACGCCATGATCCTGAATCATTTATTTGCTGTCATATAAATACAATTTCAAATGTTCAAAATAACAATATTTCATCTATTTAGAAGATTTTAAGAATAACAGTCAAAACAGAAGGATATTCCATACTTTGTCAAGTAGAACTACGTGTCTGGGTTTACCTGCATAACTGTAGACTCAAAGTACCTCTGTAGTATCCATACCTCAAATTTTCAGTTTATGGCTTTATAATTCATTCATTTATTTTTAGTGCTTTTACTATTTAATGATATCTAAAGCTTAATGAAAGCTCACTACATGCCAAACACTATGAAAGCATGATTTCAATGCTTACATTCACTTGAGAATTACTCTCATTATGTAGGAGACAAGAAAACTACAAGACGAAAATGGTCATCCTCCTTAAAGTCATACAGATAGGAAGCTGGGCAATTCAATTCTGAGCCCAGGGCTGCCTGACTACAAATTCATATGCTGCTCTGTAGAATTTTCTTAGAACATTCATCTCCAAGTGAAAGAACTCTGAAGCAGCTTCAAAAAAGGAATAGTGAGAGGACGGGGAGTTAGCTCAGCCGCACAGTTCAAGGTCGTGTATTCCATCCCCGGTTCCAAAAAGTTTTAAAAAAGAATAGTAGAAAGAGACCAGGCTTTAGGCACTAGAGATTTGATGAAGTTTACCTCGAGGCTAAGGAGACTTTGTGCCTGAAGCAAATTCAGAGTGGGGTTTTCTAATCTCAATTCTATCAGAGGCCCCATTCTCTCCTGAAGACTAACTTTCTCCTTAAGGCATGGGGTGGGTTCAGGAAGGATTTGGCCAAACCTGTCTCCAATTTCTTTTACACAACAGAGATCACCAATGAGTATATTTGACAATGACTGAGGTTTTACCTAAAAGTCACCAAAGTAGTTAATCTTTCCTCTTCCTCATTCCCAACACAAAACAAGATTAGAGGAGATGCTGGTATTAGGTGCAGTAAGCCACTGTGAATGTCAGAAGGGACCCTCAGGTTAGCAGTGGAAGCAGACTAGGTAAGAGTACAAACTAAATTTCAAGGAATCTGAGATCCATTCAGACATTATAACTGCCTAGCTGTGATTTTCACAAACTACTTGCCCACTTCAAGCATTCATTTATTTATCTAAAAGTAGGGGTATGAAACCTAAAAGAATCAATGCATAAAAACATAATGTTAGCAACAATCTCAAGAACGACAAGTGGGTATACAAGCTAGACAAGATAATAATTTGGCTCATATTTAAATTGATAACCTTTAAATATTTATTTAGCCTTTATTTAATTGGGATAAAGTAAGTACTATGTATCACTTCAAATTCAGGTTCAAAACACCAGACATACTACATGCATTAAAATAATATAATATTAGTTTATTGGAATTGTGTTTCAATTTTGTTTACTGCTAGTCTCTAGCATTAATATGGAGTTTAACTATGAAGTGTGATAAAAATATTATGGATATTTATATCAAAATTTTTATTCTAGTGAAAGACATATTGCCTTTAATCACCTTCGAAATACACTCTCTTCCAACACACTTACCCTGTAGTTCTCACTTTCCATAGCAGCTCATGAAGTCCTCTTCCACAAGCATCTTTAATTGCACTGTCATGCCTGACTTCATGTTGAGTTGATTCAAGATATTTACCTTCCATAATCATTTTGACTTCAAGGAGGAGCCAGAAACTCCACAGTGCTAGATCTAGGATGAGGACACACTGTAATGTTTGTATTTGCAGCAGCTGCTGTAAGCCTTTGGAATTTTTTCTGGTTTTCTGGGAAAATAAAATTCCAGTGTCTTAGAAAAGCATCTGAGATTTCTGTTCTTTGGCCTTTGCACTTTCCACCAGGATAATTCCTCCCTTCTCCCAGTATTTTATACATATTCCAAGGGCAATAGAAAACATTTGAAATTCCTGGAATGCTCCATGATTGTCTCTGTTTCATGCACCTGTGATAACCTCCTCCCCACTCTGTTCATAGGAATCATTTTCACTCATCCTTTAGAGCTCAGCTCCTAAGCGGCTACTTTCCACCCAACTGTGCCAGCATGTGCCTACGCCAGTGGCTGCTGGTGTTCATCTTTAACTGGTTATGTGGCTGTCTTTCATCGTCACCTAGACTAACTTGGAAGAAACTGCCTCTTTAGCCTTTGTATTTCTAATTCTTACCTCAGTGGTTGGCAAATTGCTGAGTGAATCATTTGCTATTTAAATAAGCAACCGGATTGGATTAACTAATTTCTCCCTGATCCTTAAAAACAAATTAAAGGATATTCTTACAAAAGACAGAGTGAGGAGACCATGACAAATACCTGGAGGCAATCTATCCAGTGTGTTAATAATTTGGAATATAAGTACAGAGAATTATTGAGGACACTATAACATTTTACTGTGTGTCCTCTCTTGAAAATGATGCACTAACTTGGGTACGTAGCAAGAGGTACAGTGCTTGCCTTGCACACATAATGCCCTTGGTTCTATTCTCAGTATTGCAAAAGTAAAAATGCTGTGATTCAATATTAATAACTTCTGAGGACTCGTACACTCCCTGGAAGCATGCTGTGCATGCTTCTATGTCTTTGCCTTTGTCTCAGGCTGTTTCCTTCGCATGCGAATTTTTAGCCAAAGTCTCTCTCTACTTCACAATATCCAATCTACTGCCCTTGTCTGAATTTCCACAGAGCTTATCAGATATAACACTCACTTCATTTTCATCGGTACAAATGTCTCAGTTTGCCACCTGGACTGCAATTTTCCTTGATTACAAGGAAGAATTTTTATCTTTGTCTTGCTCGGGGTTATGATCACCTTTAGGCACCGTGGCTGTCCACAGCAACCGGTTCTCAGCAAGTATGCACTGGCACAGTGATGGTGGGTAGTAAAGACTGCTGACTTGTTGGTTAAAGTCAAGGGTACAACGTATAGATAATTAGGATTAACAATGTTAAACATCTGGAAAGAAAACTTAAGAACTAAAATTGACTTACATAAAAAGGCTTCTCAATTAATAAAAGTGTAAGCATACTTCGCTCTCCTCTGAATTCCCACATGTGGAGAAAGTGAGAAAAAAACACAGTGGTTGGAGGTAACACAAATGTACCATGTTATGGTTTTAAAATCAGAAGTTGGCAATGGATCTCATAATGTCCAAGGTGTCAACACAGAGACGAATTCCTTTTGGAAGCTTCTAGATTGGTTTTTCTGCTTTTTCCACTTTCAAGAGACCACCCATTCTCCTCGGCTTGTAGGCCCATTCCTCTGCTTTTAGAGCTAGCAAAGTCAGGCCACACATTTTTCATGCTACCATGCTGCATGCTTGTCTCTCTTCTGGGTTCACCCTCTATTTATAAAGACCCTTATGAGTATCTTGGGCCTACCAAGATATTCCAGGATAACCTCCCAACCCCAAGGTCAGCTTTTCAGCAAACAGTTCCATCTGTAACCTCAGCTCCCCTTTGCCAGTTAACTGAACATATTCACAAGTACCAGGGATTTGAACCTGGGCATCTCTGGTGATCATTATTCTCCCCACTGCAACTAAGCATGGTAGACAGAATCACTGTTATGTGCAGGGCACTGAAAGGAATGTAAACAGTTTCATAAACAAAAAGAGAGCCACAGAGAAGCAAACAGTGATGGGTTATGAAACAGTGTCTTTTGCCTATAAAGATCTGTTAGGAACAGCTCAATGGTTTTTAATTAAAAACACAAACAACCATTAAAAAAAAGTCAGACTCCTTTTTTTTTTTCCTGCAAAGATGCCTCAGGTATTATGTTAATTTCCCCCATATCATTCCCAGGAGTTTTGAATCCTTCCTGCCAAGAAGATGAGGGGGCAATTTTATAGGGAAAGGACAGGAACAACAAAATCTTCATCACCCTGAATTTATGTCACTAAGATGAAGCATTGAGCTGATTCCTCTATAAGCAAGTTTGAACTCCTCCAAGATGACCCCTTGTCTGTCTAGTACAATTGATCACTTTTAAACAGTAACACTGATTGCTTGGTTTCTGACTTAGTTTCAGATTTCCACCAAAGTGACCCATCCATATTAAGATATTTTTTATGAAAATATGAATGTGGCTTCAATAATATTCTGTCTCTACCTCTTAAATCACTTGCATTTTTTAAAGGGATGGTCTTTATTGCGGGACAAGACGTATTTTTACAGGAATTTAAAACTGTAAGTGAAATGAATTTTGATTTTAAAGCTTAATTTCAGGCATCAGTGAGAGCTGGGAAATTCACTCCCTGTCTTTTTCATAAAGGCTTTGACTTGTATCTAAATCTGAAGACCTTTTAGCTCTGTATTCCATTTTACATAGTTAAAATTCTTTCTTTTTAACATACATTATTTTTACCTAATCAATCATCATTTTTATCTAGGAAAAAGTGTCTAATATTTGTCTTTTATACTAATTTTCAGAGTCTAATCATCCCTGGATGCAAAATCACCTAAAAATAAAACAATAATAGTTTAATACGCACTTATGCTGTTTCATACAAAACTGTTCCTTTCTTCCTGATTTTCTATATTAAGACAGAATGTCAAGATATAAAATAATATTTTCTATTGTATGATAATGATTATAAAATATATTTTAAACTGACGACCTTAAAACAAATATCATTTCAGATGTGTGTCTCTCTTAAATGATGCACTTATTTTCTATAGTCAAATCTATAATCCTTAATCCTACAAAACAACAACCTGTTCACATTTGTTTTTGACAAGACAAAGGGGAGTCCCAAGGTTGAAGATGAACACAAAAAATGTATTCCCGTTTTGTTTAATGTCTTCGCACAAATACTTTAAATGTTACTGTGACTGTGACACACTTTACTTACCGATGAAAGAAGTAGGGCAGGCAAACTCACTCTATCCTCTTTTCTTTTTCCAGGTCTTAAGAATGATCCCCAGAATGTTTTGGCAGAAGTTAAAACTGTATTATTCCCCAGACAGAATCCTACAGTCCTATTTTATGATGTGGATACACACACTGACAGATGCCCGACATGATAAAATGTGTTTCAATGTTCTTATACTTCATCATCATATAGTTTACTATGGAAACAAAAGTGTTTGGCAAGCTGATATAACTATATTTCAATATTTATTTTTAGCTCATTCAGTGCACAATTGTCAAATGCCAGTTATACGTCAAGTTCTAAGTACAAAGGAAAGGACTAATAATTTCTTGACTGAAAGAATCTCACTGTCATGAGCAAACACGAATGAACAAGTATAAAAAGTAAAATTGTACACATAATCATTTGATGAAGCACATAAAAATGTCCTTACTATGATGCTTCTCTGATAGATTGTTACTTTGCAGACTCCCTGCCCCTCCTCTGGGAATGACAAGAGATTTCTTTCACAACCTGTGGGTGTCATGTGTGCCCACACCTCTGATTTGCTAATGAAACACGAGAAGTGACGTGTATTACCCAGGAACAGTGACATGTGATACACAATATATGTGATATACTACGTGATATACGTCACAGGAACAGGGAATTTGAAAGCTGACAAGTGGTTTATCATGTTTTCTTTCCTTCTTCCATATGGCTGTTAAAGTTTTCTCACACTGAAGTAAAAGTTACTTGCAGAGTCAGAGCTGACCTGGAATGGTCATACAATGCTTTGCTTTGCTTTGGGTTTTTGTTGTTTTGTTTTGTTTTTATGAACTACATTTTTGTTATCTTGATTGGTATGTGTTTGTACTACATTATGATTACATTCCTTATGAAGAGTTGACCCTTGCACAGGACATTTCTCAATTCCTTTTTTTAACCCTTTCCCTTCCCCACTTTACCCTGTACCTCTTGAAGCTTTGTTGATGAGACACAAAATCTTGAGAGTTGTCACTGCAGTGTAACATATCCCATCCCTCTGATACACTTCCTGAAATTGTGTAGCACAGCTTTCAAGGAAATAAAATCATAAGACTGAAGTAACATTGGAGCCTCAAATCACTGAGAGAGCCGTGGCTTCCACCCAGGGTGTAAGGACTGCATTTGTTCACAGAAGGGTGGACCAGCGCTGTCGAACTGAAGACGGAAAGGCGAAGGAGTAGGAGATAAAAAAACCTGGGTACAACCACAAAAAGTAAAACACTGCTTACATGTGAGACTACAAAGGGTATCCAGGCAAGTTTTTACACATCTTGAAAGTAATTTAAACACCAGCATGTATAACTAGATCAGCAGTGCTAGGTTTCTGATACATAGTTACAGAAATGCTATCACCAACCGAGCAAAGCACAAAATAGACATGAAATACAAGCTAAAGAAACAAAAAATTCAGGGCAAGATGACAATCCCCCAGTGTCTCATTATTTCTACTTCCCTGCATAATTATTCCATCCCTGCCTATTGATGGACTGCTATGTTTTACATTGGCAAGTTGTCTGATTTGAAGCTATGGATTGGTTCCTTTTGCCTTGGAGCTCAAAGACCTGAAAAATTAAACAAATACAAAGCAGCAGATAGTTTATTCATTTTAATGGAATTACTCTGGGAATATTTTACACTTTCCAAATGTAAAACTACTCCCAGAATTTAGAGCCATTGCAATAGAGCAATAGAGAACTACTTCTAATGTATGTATTTCAACAAAGCCTGTAAGAGACAATGCTATTTATTTGTTTGCAGTCATTCATAATATCTATTAGGGATTGGATCCAGGAGACAAAATCCATAGATGCTCTAATCTCTAAGGTAAAATAGCACAGAATTTGCACATAATTTACTCAGGGCATCTTGTGTACATTAAATCATTTTTAAGCTACTTATACGGACTAATACTGTGTGAATGTTATGTAAACAGCCGTCACACTGTATTGTTTATGGAATAACAGCGAGTAAAGCAAATCGGTATGTGTTCAGTGTAGATGCGTGTTTCATCCAGGGTTGGTTGAATCTGTAGATTGTAAAGGCCAACTGTATCTTTTATGTCTTCAGTTGCTCTAGTGGTTGAAATGTTCAGATGGAAGTTGGAGGTAATGATAGATGGTGCTGTCTATACATAGTACAGCACAGTAATATACTAAACAATTACCACAGATAACTTTCCACAAGTCATGCATGTGGTAATTCATTGCTGGTACTGCTCTCATCATGGTTTCAGATGCCTGTGAGCTATTTAAAATTTCATGTCTTATGAAATAGGAGAAAATCTAAATTTGCAATGCAGACGTGACCTCTTCCTTCTCCTGGAGAGTAAACCAGTTCAGAACCCAGTGGTTGCCAGGCATGGTGGTGCACACCGGGAATCTCAGGAGGCTGAAGCAGAAGGATCACTGCAAGTTCAAAGCCATCTTGGGCTACAACACAAGTTCAAGGCCAACCTGAACTACAAAGTAAAACCTTGTCTCAAAAAGACACACAGAAAAAAAACCAGAAACCTAATTGTCATGGTTTATGTCAGTGGCACCCAAGCCTAATGCAATTATGGATGCAACCAAACCTAGCATTTGTGATTGGTTCATTGTCAGCACTCGGATTGGTGGTGTGAGTGCTACACTCGCCTAGGGGTGGAGCCAGCATATGATATCATGGCAGGAAGGTGGTATGTGTCTCTCTCTCCTGCCTGTTCATGCCTTGCTGTTAGTGGCAGACATGAACAAAAGCCCATGCTACCCTGCCAACTGAATATGGACTGAAACCTCCAAGAACTGTAAGAAATAAATATTTCTTACCCTAAATTTGGGCATCAGGTATTTTGTCTCAGGGATGAGTAAAAAGTAATGAAGACACTAATACTTATGTCTAATATCATATGTTTGTACAGTTGTCACTTGTATGTGGATCCTATATTTCCCCTATTTATGCATTCTGTCGGTAAAATAATGTAATAATTCAATATTAGAATTCACCCGCCCAAACCAAGAAAAAATGTGGTTCAAATTATGTTTATATTTTATATTGACTCTCAACACACTATTTGATCTTTCATATAAGCTAAAGTATTTTTTTAGTCACTTCCAAAGTATTTCTAACCACAAAGTAAATTCTAAATTTTATAGTTCATTTCACAATCTTTGAGACCTTCATTATAGTAAAGTACTACAGTACAATGTCTATAGTTTTAACTATATGGATTACAATTTGAACTTATAAATTTTAATGGTTTTTAAAGCTAAAAGGATTCTGTATGACCTGGAAGAAGAGAAGCAGGATATCACAAAGATGAACATTTTTAGCAGAGACAAGTCTAGACCACTAAGAAAATCACCTAGGCTCATATCTCCTGAAAGAACTGAGTATGGGGGAGGGAGTCAGGAAATCAAGCAGGTGATATTTCTGCATTTGAAGTTGGTAATTCAGAGTTCAAGCTTCACCTTCCTTCCCACCTCCTGTAAGGGTTGGTAATCAAGGATAATTAGCCAGATTGTAGATCCTGACTGGGAAGACAAATGAACGGAAGGAGGACACAGCTGCAACATCAAGATGAACACTGCCTCTCTAGATCCCCTGTGCCTGCAGAGCACCTGGGGATGCTTCTAGAATACCAATTAAGACTCTGCAGGCCTGGGCCTAGGCCTGAGGTTCTATGTTTCTCACTTCATACTCATGTGGCTGCTCTTTGCATCAGTGTTTAGGGCTAGATTGGCCCTGAATAGATCCAGTTTAATATTTTATCTGTGAGCTACTTACTTGCTCAGTTACCCGGCTATTCTCTCCATTGTACAAATTAGTCACAAAAATGAGAAAATAGTGACAAGAATACAAATGTTTTATGTGTCATATTTGTTTAGTTCTTTGATGTGAGAGAGAGAGACAAAAGGAGAGAAAACAGAGAAAGAGGCCTTTATTGCTGTCAAGGGAGGGCTGCCAAAGAGACCTAAACACCCTCTGATGGAGACAAAGAAAATCGTGGGCTTTTATTTGCTCTTGACAGAGGGTGGAGTTGAAGGCGCGGGCCGAATGACGTATCGACAGCTGATTGGGGGAGACTTGGCAGGCGCGTGAAAGGCAGGAAGTTCAACTTTTGGGTTTGTAAGAAGAACGCGGAAGTCACTGCTGCAGGGAGGCACTGTCTGGCGCCATGTTGATTCTGAAGAAACGCACAAGGGAAAAACCCATCAATATTAATTGACAGTTTCAACTGAGCAGGGTGAAAGTTGGAAAACAAAATTGAGTAAGTAAAAGATTGTTCCTCAAATAACCATTTAAGAAAAAAATATGCAAGCAGAAAGAATAAAATGACCATACCCTTACCTTAGTGACAGCTTCTTCGTTAGATCATATAACATTTTCACTTAAATGTATAGAATAATTTATGAAACAGTAAGTGTATTTGGTCTTATCTAGCTACTTGTCTTAGAGTGATAAAACAAAATTTATGTCTCTATTTGTAAGGTGAATAAATTGGGTCAAATTAGTTTTGTTGAATGAAAACTCTGTAGGTATAGAAGAATCCTTTTATACCTTTCTTTAGCACTAATATAAATATTATTCAATGGATCTAATAATATCAATAATATATGATCTAATATATCAATAATATATGATTTACCTTCAAACCATAAATAAAAAGTTAAAGGAAGATTGAAATCTGATAGCTTAATTAGAAACATTTAATAGAATACACAACAGTAACACATTTGAACTACTTCTACTCCCTGACAAAGGGATTTTATCTTGCCTCAGTTTCGCATTCAATAAAAAGGGGTAGAGGAATATCAAAATTGTCCCCTAGAGTTCTTTTGAAGGTTAAACATTGTAGAAGCAGTTTAAAAACTGTGCCTAACACTTATGAAGCTACTTATTAATAAATTATCAAAGCTAGAAGGTAAATAAGCATTAGAAGTGGCTGTACAAAAAATCAAAATAATCATAACAGTTTCCAGTTATAGTTATTAAAATATTGTACAAGTCTCATTAATTTTAAATATGACCTGACATTGACTTAATTCTTTAAATTGCTGATGACCTAAAAGGGCTGAAAGGCCTGGAATTTAGCTCAGTGGCATAAGCCCTTACAGACATGCCGTTGTGAGTTAGATCCTCAGTACCAAGAAAAAAAAAAGGAGTGTATAATAGGGCTGAAAATAAAAAAGGAACACAGCACGGGCAGCTTTTGCTTTTTAAGAAATATCTCTGACAGAATCCTCTAAAAAAAATAGCAAAAACTCCAAAATCCAACATCATTTGTACATTAAGCCTCACAATACTGAAGTGTAAACAAGAATTCTCAGGTTTTAAAGCACTAGTTACAGCCAACTACAACACTCTTCTAAAGAAAGGAGGCATTCTACATAGAGGCATTAATTTTAAACTTCATTTCAGGAAAATTTTTTTAAAAATAATATTATTTGAAATTCACCTTTTGAATGATATGTGTTCAAGAATAATCATACAGAGCAACCCCACCTCTGTTTGTGGATAAAATGAAGTAATACTGAAAAGATGTGTTGTCCTGCCTGAAAGAAAAAAAAAAAAACATTAAATCAAACAAAACAATGAATTTTCAGGACACCAGAAATCTTGCAAGCAAGGACACCAATTCCTGAGAAACAATAAATAAGAGGAGGCTTACGATTGCTCTGGTAAATCTCCATGAATCCAGATCTGGAGAGACTCTGGAGAGAAAGCACAGGAGGAACTTAAAGAGTTCCCTGATTTAAGCAGATGTGGGAGAACTAGGAGGGAAAGGAGTTCAAGTTCTCAGGATATGGAACAGAAAAGACTGAAAACAGAGTGCTTTAGAGCTTTTACCTGTTTGAGTTTTCAGCTGAGTACAGATCAGTGTATGTATATAAGAAGTCTACCTATGACTCCTGAAGGAACTACACAAAAGGTTTAGGACTAATCTACAAGAGCTCACATAAAACCAGAAATAGTTCATTTTATCAGTTATCTGAGTGGGAAATTGACTAATTTTGATGAATTGCTTTCAAGTTTTTTAAATGGCTGCACTTGTTTCAAATTTTTTCTATATATGATACTAGGCTTTGCAATTCTTCTACCACTATGCTACCTCTCTAGTCCTTTTTTAAAAAGTCATTTGTTTTTTTGAAACAAGGTTTCAGAAAACTGTCCAATTGTCCTTGAACTTGTGACCCTCCTGCCTCGGCCTCCTGAATAGCTGGGGTTACAGTTGTGCACCACTGTCCCTAACTTTTTTCAATTTTGATTTAAAAAAAAAAAACTATAAACCCACATATTTGTAATGTTGAATAAATTCTAAACATAAGCAACAGGAACCAAAGTACCCCAAGTTACATTTTAAAATAGTACTATTTTACCATATAAAAGGATAAACTTGAGTTGTTTGTAGGAAAATGGATGTATCTTGAGACCATGTTATGATATAAATCAGTCACACAAGCTTAAATATTTCATAATTTCTCTTATATGAGAAAACTCAAGATATAAACAAATTAAAATAAAAGACAGATAATAGGAAATAGGGAACTAGAGCTTTTCCAGAAGTAAAGGGGACAAAGGGATGGACTGAGTGAGAGAAGAGGAGGTTGGGGAGAAGATAAAAAAACAGAATGTAGTCATCATGCAGTGCAAGCATGCACAAATAAAAATACAATTTAAAACAACAGTGATAGAAGAAAATAATCCTCAAAGCATCAGCAGGGAAAAAAAAAAAGACATTGCATTAGGAGGAGGAAAAATAAAGATGCCGGCAGAATTCTCACTGATAACAGCACGAGTCACAAGAAATTACACTAAACTCCTTAAGGTCTCCAAGAAACCTGTCAATCTAGAACTCTGTGTAGAGAAAGTAAGTTTCAAAACTGAAAGCAGAGACATTTTCAGACACATAACTGACAAAAAAAAGTCATCACTGGTTGTCAAAAAATTAGGTTGAAGCAAGTGCTTCAGGCAGAGAAATGAAAGCTCAGGGAAATTCGCATCCATGCAGCTGAGTGAGGAACCCTGAAAGTGTAACTGTGTGGGAAAACAAAGAATTTTGCCCATAGGGTTTAAACTGTTTAAAATATCTCTGGCTGTTTAGAACAAAAGTGATGACATCTAGTGATATGTATAACATATCTAGTAGTGATGAGGACAACAGTCAGTAAAGAAGTGGAAGAATGATGTCTTAAGTTTCTTATGCTATAAAGAAATTGATATAAATTCACCAGTATAGAAATTGAGGATAGACTCTGACAAATTAAATGTTTATATTTTAAACAGTGGGATAACAGCCAAGAAAATAAGAGTTATAAGTAATAAAGAAAAAGAGTAAATCATACAAGCAGTCAGTCTAACGGAAGATGGAATGAGAGGAAAGCAGGGGGACAGGACAGATCAAGTATGACTAGCTAGAAAATTCCATCAATCCACTGAGCAGAACTGGTTTAAAAGGATCCTTCTGGCTGCAGAGTTTAGACGAAAATCAGCAGGAGTAAAAGCAACAGGGATGTGCATTGTTCCAGTGTGACGGTAAGGGAGGGGAGATAGGAAGAGGTACTTCGGATCTAGTATTGGGAGATTTATTCAGTGACTCTTTCCTGAGGACAGAGGGCAAGGACCAGAGCAAAGTCAGAAATTTCAAGACTTGTTTCCTTCCTAACCAGTGGAGAGACTGGGACAAAGAACTGTATCTAGGATCCCTGGATGTGCAAAATGTGTTCCAGAGTACACTGGAAATCCCAAAGGGTTCAAGTAACTGCACCTCATTTTGCTGCCCCAAATTTCTGAGAAATTGGAAAGAAAAGCAAGTTATTTTCAGCCTTCTAGCTGAGAGAATCTCAGGAGAAAAAGTAGATGTTTTCTGACTGCAAAGATAAAGCCTAACAACCTGTCTGCTGCTACCACACTGACCCATAACAGCATGGCCTGGTCTTTCCCATCGCATGCACTGCTGCCTGAAATTAAGATGCCCCTTGCTGTGATTTACTGCACCGACTGCCCTTCAAGGATGAAGAACCCAGGCCCCAGAATTCAAAAGTTCCACTAAAAGATGGCCTTCAACTGTTTGCCTTCTTTAGAGATGATCTAGAGAAAACTACCAAGCATGGGGTCATACTGCTACCAAGGACAGGGTCAATAAATGAGTAAAGGTCTGGACTCTTGTCCTAACTCAGGATAACCCTAAGGGTGAAAGTCTGAAAGCTCACTGGTTGGCATATAAGAGTGGCTTCCCAGCTCTGAAGCACTCGGGAAGTAAAAGTAAAGGCTTCAGTAATAGAATTTAATCAGAAAAGTAGCCAAACTCTGATGACTGAAACCTCAACACAAGCAATTCTGCTATGACAAGCTAGAGAATTGTTCCAAGTATGGGACCTCTCTTGTGTGATGGAACATGTGGTTTATACATCCAGAAATCTTGACTTCTCATAATTCCCAGGTCCTTAGGCTGCATCAGTGGCCTATGACGCCCTGTGAAGGCCTGGTGTGCTTCCCCTGTTTCTTGTAGACTATGCATAGTCATCTGTGTCCCCTTTCAGACCTGCTCCCATCTCTTTCTACAGCCAAGCTATTAACATAAGGAAACTCACATGACCTGGTAAGAGGTATACTGGGTCTGTGAAGGAAGAAGAGATTATTTCCTGAAGAATGGCAAGACCTACCCACATGGCCCACTAGAGCTAGAATACTTTAAAGGACTAGCAAGCAGTGAGCTCCAAACTCAAATTTGGAATAGGCGTTTATTGTAAAAGGAGTGTTACTCTGGGAAATATGGCTTATTCTGTAAAGTCTCCCATAAGACAGGGTAAAAACTTCTGGATTAGCTCCTAGAGTGTGTAAAACCAACAACCCCAATTCTGTGAGGTAGACTGACCATAATGAGCCAAAATAGACAGTAGAAAAAGGATTTAAGTCTCCATAGAAGAAGGTGTGTCAGTGGGCTGAATGCCAGTTAGGGCTGGAAATCCCAGCCAGTGACTGTCCTTTAGGAGGACCCTATGGAAATGCCTTGGTGAAAGCAAGAAAAATTGTGCCCAAGAAAAGGTCCCCATATTGCTCTGTGGATCTACTGCACCTAGGACTGTGGGCTGGTGGCACATCAACAAGCTGAGTTCACCAACTGAAGAGGAGACAGTAGGACCTCAAAGTCATAGAGAGAAGAGGACAGTGACAGGCTGAAAGAAGTCTTGTAGGTGGCAAATACAGGATTATAAACAGGGTCTCTAGAGCAGAGCAGGCCAGAAGCAAAATAGGAAGATTGCTCCTTATTCTGTTCAATCAGAAAAATTCAAGAACAGAGGACTGTGATGCCAAGTGAACTGATAACAATAAAAAGTGACCATTGGGAAAAAAAAAAAAAAACACCTCAAATTTAAAGCCAGGCGTGGTGGCTCAGGCTTGTAATCCCAGCACTTGGGAGGCTGAGGCAGAAGGATTGTTGCAAATTCGAGACCAGCCTGAGCTACAAAGTGAGCTCAAGACCAGCCTGAACTGCATAGAGAGACCCTGTGTCAAAAAGACAATAGAAAAAAAAAGTGACCATTGAGTTTTTCAAACACAAAACTCCTTGACTTGCCTCCAAGAAAAGACAGCGGTGAAGATTATAGTAATAGTCTCGCCAACAACCCCTCAGCCTTTTTCTAAGGGATCTGTGCTCATCTTCTTGAGTTCGTACTCTGCAGAGATTTAGAGGACACAGGTTTCAAGTTACCACTGAGCAGCAGAGGCACAGTGGTCACTGTGACTGAGGAGTGAGGAGAACATACACACACCAGCTGATAAATGGAATCCTGAGACCCAGCAGAGAGTGCTTATGTAACTTGTGAGGCACAATACAAAATGAAGCTACAAGTTTATTTAAAAAGACTTTTAATAAAGTTTATTAAAAATATTTCTTGTTGACTGTGGGCCAGGAGCAGAAACAAATGCCCTTCCTGTGGGCTGGCTGGCGCATAGGCTGGGAGACAGGAAGAGACAACCCCCAATTCCTACCCCTGCTAAGCAACTGGCTAAGGCAGAAGAACCCAGACTGAGTTGACAGCAACTGAGGTAAAAAACAACTTAATACTTTTATGGTTAGATTGGCTTTGCAGGCCTAAAGCCAGTAGTCTGAGCATCTGTTTAGAGGATGACAATGTGCAGTGTAGCAACTAGGGGGATTTTCTTCTGTCTTGTTTTTGAAATCCAATAATGTTCTCACTGTTTTGCTTTGCTCTGTTTTACTGTTTCATCCTAGTCAATGTTTCATTTTGATAGGTTTTGTCCTGTTTTTCTTTGATGTTGTTGTATCTGTTGGTATTGGCAGCTATTTTAAAGACACAGGAGGCACTCTGATAGCCACGGTTGATTTCCTATTATCCTGTTTTGAGGTCCTGTATCACTTTCACTGTTTTGTTTTGGTTGGCTTTATTCCATTTGGTTTGATTTGGTTCTCTTTACAATAAAAAAAGATTTTCAATAATTTGAAGAAGGAAACAACACCGCACTAAACTAAACATGCTTCAGACATGTCTGAAGATGGGACTGAGTGGGCTCACTCAGATCACACTCTGACAAGAGGACCATTACCCAGGTCTGACCTGCAGTGGGCTCATTTGGTCCTTGAACTCTCCAAATTCATCATTGCTCCAGCCCCTAAATTCATAATTAGAGTGAGTACGCATAATAATTGACACACTTCCTGCATTGGTCCTAACTGTATAGGGTACACGATTTTGTGCTCCATGAGTTCCCTTCAAGAATAACATAATTATTCTACCTGCTGCCAAGGGTGGTACCAGAAGCCAGATCTCAGCCACAACTTGTCTTCTGGGGCTGCTTCTGTTGTTTCCAAATGTATGATCAAACCTTTGTGAGCAGCTTTTGTCCAATTACTGATCGATGCAGGTGAGAGGTCCCCACAGCCCCACTCAGAATTGGCCATCCCAATTGTACATTCGCCCCTGGATTGGCTAAAGCAGAAGCTTTTGGTTCCGGGGATCGAACTCATGATGTTGCTGCACTCACCAGGCAGGCACTTACGCAGCCGCTGAGCTAAATCCCCGGCCCTGTCCCTTTTTCCAGGGATGCTCCCCACCACCACCTGTGGCTGTTGGTCCAAAGATCTGTTTTTTAGAAAATGCAGCCGGTGACTGTGCTATGGAAACTGCTAGGAGACAATGAGACCAAAGCAGGATCCTTCAACAGAGGGGTTCACCAGTTTGTAAAAAGAAGAGTGACAAAACATTTGATATAGTTCATGAAAATAAAATATCTTAGAAACTTGAAGGAGACATGTAAATAGAAAAATAGTTTCTGAAACTAAACTGCATGTTTGTACTCAAACACTGTAGATAAATTAGAGTACACCCACAGTGAAAACCTCAAAAGAGGATTATGTGGAGGGGGAAAAACTGCTGAAATCACAACAAAAAAGCACTAACATATGGAAAATGTGAATGAAATGGGACTTCAAGGATAGAATTAACTTGTGCAGCAGTTTACGAATTATAGTTTCAGAAGAAAGAAAAAAGAGTACATGAAGAAGAGGAATGATCAAATAAGTAGTAAAAGAAATTTTCTCCTAGCTAAGCAAACATTTAAATATACAGACTAAAAGATATCATCAAATTCCAAGTCATGAGGATGACAAAACATATCATGGTATAAACATTTTTTTCAAACTCCAATATCATGAAAAATTTTTTTAAGCTTCTAGATAAAATGTAAGTCACTTGGGAAGAAAACTTATCACTTACATCCAATTTCCCATCTGATAGAGAAAAACGGATTTATATCCAGACTATTGAGAAACAAGAGTGACCTAAGGATTCTTTAGGAAGATCAGATTTTAGTCTGCTGGTAGAGAGCAATATTTCTAGATAATCAAGGATTCAAAGAGTTTATCATCCACATTTATCATTTGTGAATTATAGTTAGTAAAATATTATAATTAAGCACAGATTTGCCACAGGTAAGAATTCAATATAAAGACAATGAAGAGGAAGCGAAGATTTGTAAGAACCCGGACAGTACATACATGATTAAATTTAAAAGGATAAAGATTTCATATCAAGAAACATGAAATATAAATTTCTAATAAAATCCTTAAAGCAGTAGGTGTGATAGAAGAGAATTTATAAAACTTGGGAAGGACTAAAATATTACACTGTGAATGAAATCTAATGGTAGGATCAGGAATTGAGAAGAAAAAGGCAAAGAATAAATGTCCCAACAGCAGAAGGAGAAGTAAGGGAAGAACAGGAGAGACCCGGACCCTGCCATGCCATCATGGATTGCAGAGCGCAGACCATGTCCATGTTCTTCAGGGGAGGCACTTAACTCTTTGAACCTTGGTTATTCTACATATTCGGTAAGCATTCAACAAATCAGAACAAAATAGTAAGCGCATGTCACACACTCTTCTATGAACTAAGGTACACAACTTTTGATAAAACATGCCAAGCTTCTATTTTCACAGGCTTGAGATTTTAATTAAGAGCGGACAATGAACTCATAAATACATATGAATGAATTAATTAATGAAGTCATCACTTGATAAACCATTTAAAGAAACAGCCCAGTGTGTTTGATGAATTCAGGTTTCTTTGCAGACATTAATCATTTGGTAAAAAAGGGGGGGGCAATGTAAAATATATGCAAATTAAGGTATTTTTACCCCAGGTTTTTCATTCTGCTTTGTCTTATAAATGGGAAGTTATATGTGGGTTTACGTGCAAAATCACCTACTTAGCTCATAAAAAATGTTAGTAGTGCTACCTATTGTTCCAGTTTTGTCTCTTTCCCTGCAAACAGATAAAATAATATATAAGAAAAAATGTTATGTTTTTCCCATTAAACTGTTTTAGACAGGACTGGTATTATAGCTCAGTGGCATCAGCATCTGCCTGGCAAGTACAAGGTCCTGGCAAGTACAAGGTTCTGGTACCAAAAAAAAAAAAAGAAAAAGAATACCAAAATGTTGTAGACAACACTACAAGAGAGAATGGAGAAAGATACTTTCATTATCAGGAGAAGGTGAGAATTTAGAATACAAAAGTTTCTATAAATCAATAAGAAAAATTATAAGTGATATACAAAAACATACTGTGCACAATTAAATTGCAAGAATATACTAGTCCTAAACAGCCATAGATGTATCAACATGAATAAATAACTAAATGTGTTAAGTAAAATGAGTTCTAAGTGCTTATTTATACTGTTTATAATTCATTTAAATTTAAAACTCAAGCAAATACTATAAACAAATACAGGTAAAATATGTCTCCAGAAGGGAGATACAAGGGAATCGGACTTCCATTTGCTTCTGTAACTTTTTTTAACGACAAATCTAAATCACATGTGACAAAATGTGTACATCTTTAAAATGTAGGAGATGCTTTGGGTTAATTGAAATATTTTCAGTGTTTATATTTTAGATCACAATGCTTTTAATTTCTGTGTGACAAAGTACTGTCAGTGCTGCTCTGAGTTACTCTAAGCAGTGGGAAAATGAGGTTGTTATTTTTAAAACTTCTAAAGTGCACTTCACCCATCTCCTAGACAATCTTTCATTTCAGTCAAATGAACTGTCACAGGGCAAAGAAGAGAATTCAGTTTTCTCAGAATTGATCTCCATTCTATCCATCTAGAAAGTAACTTTACGCCTCCAAGCTAGATACTTACGTCAAGTTACAGCCCCCAGCACGCACAGATGATTACACATGCATAATAATAAAGCTGAGCTGTTATTTACTGTCTTTATTTTCTTGCTGGTATGTTTTTTCTCTAACATGGCTTATTTATTAGCACCATTAGTCATACAAAGTGCTCCACTCACTTCAGTTTTCGGCTTTGAGTATGTTTTATTTGATTATTTCTTTATGATATTGTTATTGTGAATTTCTCCCTACTGTACACTTACTTTACTTTTGGCCCCCATGTGTAACTTTCAGAAGAGAAATAGCATGATAGCTCAGAAACTGTGAAATATTGGGCAAGGCATGCATTCTGTTTTAACACCGTAGTGATATAAAGAACAATTGGGAGAATATTTTATAGTGTCCATAAGTTTTCAGATTTCATTATAAACAGTGTGATAAAGGATCCCTCCAAACAAAAATAGACACAGCTATCTAGTTTAGAAATTACTATAAAGGTAAATGAACACAATGCCTTTTTGTGTTCATTTATTATTTTTCTTATGATGCACTTAATATAATTTTTGTTTCCACTTTAGTTTTACTATATTTTTTAGAAATTTTACTGTATTTGGAGGTATAGCAAATCAGATAAAACTTCTATTCCCAAGAGTCGTATACTCATGGAGAGGCTCAGGCATTAAGATATAATATTACATTTATGAAAACATAGTATGTAAAAGACAAAGGGTTGGTACAGAAAGGAATGAAGTTATATGCGGGGAGGGAGAAGATGTACCCTCATTAGAATATAAACATGATCTCTGTTTTGGGCCTTGATATATAACTTTACCAAAAATGTTATAAACATGTCTAGCCCCCCAAAAATGTAGATTGCTTGGATCATTCAAGTGGTTTTCAGGTGACAGACTAAGAAAGAGGAGAGGCTGATAAAGAAGTCTGTATCCATCATGGTTTAACTGGAGAAACAGATATAACACAAGATCTACACACAGCTCACGCTAGGCAGCTGCTGAGTTCACTGGGAAGCGTGCAGAGGGTGCCTGGACACTGCAGGCTGCAGCGTCCAGTCCAAGGTCTGCAGCTCACTGCAGTGTCCCTCACGAGTCTGTGTCAGGAGGCTGATGGGTCCGCACTAGAAAGTTGAAGAATCTACACTGGACAGCTGAAGAGTCCCAGGCCAAAGCCCAATCGTCTGTGCTAGAAACCAGGAAGCTAAGTCCAAGCTGAATGGCAAAGACTGGAGCTCCTCCCAAGAACCAGAAATCAGTCCTTCTTCAGTTCCTTATTATTGTACCTGGGCACCCACCTGGGGCAAGCATAGCACTCACAGGATCTCCTGACACACCCTTCTCTTGCAAAAGCTCAAGATGTTTATAAAATGAGGATGCTGACCCCCTGCGGAGTTAGTTAAAAGTCTAAACTTCTCAAATTGACACCATGAATCAACTATAACACAGAAGAGATTTCTTGAATCTCCATAGAGTTATTAAAGTCTTTTTTTTTTAATTTTGAAGTTTTCTCATTTCAAGCAAAAGAAACTCTAAACTCATAAAAAGCTTTGTATATTAAGGGAATTCATTTCACCATGAAACTAAAACACCAAGGGCTAATACCGGAAAAAAGAATCTGGACTCTAGATCCAGGTGACATCATTTATTAAAGACAATCATATAAATTTGCTTGGGGATTCTGGATGGTGTTTAGGGCGATCTAGGGGAACTATAATTCCCAACCTGTTAGATGTCCAGTACTAGCTCATGTTCTCTAAAATCCAAGAATGAATTCTAGGAATACTGGAGGTTAAGAGCAGAATATACTTCCTGAGAGAAAGAAAGCTTCTGTCTGAGAGAGACAGAAGGGGTCCCAAGTAAGTTGCAGAGTACTTTGCTTTTCAAGGGAATTTTAAAGACCAAAACCATGAGGTGGGGTGAGTTTAAGGTGGGACAAACTATAATCAATTAGTAAGATTACAAGCACAGTCTCTTAGATAATATGGATTCAATGGGCAAACATAAGGTGGGCATGAGGTGAGACAAATAGTTAACCAATAAGATTACAAATATAACTGTTTAGGTAATATTGATTACATAAAGGGTTATGGAGAAGCAAGTCCTATAGCAAGCACACATGGACTGAACAGGGGCTTTTCCTGCAAGGGTGGGTCAATGGCTCTTCCTGGCCCCCCAGAAGAAGGTGATCTGATCCATACCTATCAATCACTGCTGCTCATCCTGAGTGGAATTACACAGGTGTAGTCATTCTACCTTTTGTCTGGAGGTCTGGCCCTCAGTAAACACCCCTTCACCCACAGTTGAAGTGTATTCTCAGCTTCTACATTGACTCTTGAAGGACTGTCCCTGTGTGCCACTAAGTTAGTTTCTATCTAACTTAGCTGTCTATAATAAAGATACTTAAAAAGATTGTCCATCTTCCCTCTCCAATTTCTTGTGAACTTAGGGACAGTGATAACACCATTGCTCCAGCAAGAACAGAGTCACTAAGGAGGACAACAAGGAGAACTGAGATGCTGTCTCCTCTGGTCAGCAGCTGGTCTTCTTCCATTGTCCTTCCGGCCTTTAGACATATGTGGAACCTAACTTATGAGAGAACTGTTGAGAAGTGCTCATTTTTGTGATGTGTCAAAGCTAGGGTCCTATGTCATTAATTCATTTTATATCAATCAAAAGAAAGCTAAGCAAGAATGCATGAAGTAAGTCTGATTTTTCATAGTAACTACTAACTAGCTTCTTTATTTCTTAGAGTACTTTTACAATAAATCCCAAGGGATTTGTCTATGTTATATATTTTATTTATAACCCTTAGAGTCTACAAACTTGTTAAATAATTTAATGTACAAAGCCTTGTCATTACTGTTAGAATATAACTACTTTAGAAGATAGGCTTTTTTTATTACTATTTTACATTCACAGTTTCTACTACAAAGTCACTTACTTAATAAATTGTTTACTTATTTACCAAGTACATAAGGAATCCATACCAGTCAGATAATGTGCTAATTGCTAGGTTTACAAAGACAGTAAGACACTCAATTACCACAACTTTTAGATTGACCACTTAATACTATTGCTGCCCACACTTAAAAGGAATTTAGACTTTAACAAATTTATTATGCTACACTCAAAGAAATATAATACTTTATGAAAAAATAAATCACCAACAAAGAAAAGTGGATGAAGAAATTCAAACAGAAGCCTCACATATTAGATGATCTTTTAGAGTAACTCATGTAAAAATATAAATTATTTAAACTAAGATAACAGTTTAGGATTCACTTAAGAGAGGTGGAAAAACAACTCACAGTTCTTTCTCTCTCTTTCAAAGAGCTCCGCATGGTCAGTCATCCTGGCAGACACACCAGATGCTGTGGCAAGCTGAAACACCACGGCACCCAGGATTTGGAGGCAAATTTATTTACATCAATGGGCACTGATTAAGATCATTCCCAGAATATCAGGCCCTGATTTTTGGTGGTCTAGGGCTTATATGGGATAAACAAGCAGGAAGTACAGAGGCAGAATGGCTTGTGATTTGCAGATTGGTGTTTACACTATGTATCATAGTGACCAGATATGCATCACAGTAACCAGCTGATTCTAAGAAACAGAAGTAGCCAGAACTGGAACAGGAACTATTACCTGGGCACCTAACAGACTGTCCACCTTCTGCTACAATATTACTAGTTCATCGAAAATAAAATTTTGTGCTAATATCTTTTGGAAAATTTTTTATGCCCATATCTTGAATTCTGAGGAAGTATTTTGAAGATAATGATATGCAGTGTATTAAGTACTGTTATTATTTAATTTTGTTGTGAAATTTTGTTTTATTTTTTCCACAACATAAAAAATAAGTTCAGTATTTCTATCATAGTTTGAAAATTCATTTTATCGCTTCTAAAATAACAATAAGTAACACTGCAATAATTTTAATTTCTCAAATTATCACTGAGTCTTCGAAAAAGTTGTCATTACTATGGAAAGTCTACAAATTATGCAAGAAATTTGCATAAAACAATATAGAATAGGATTTTTCTTGATGTTTTGTATTTGTACATTCTAAAGAGCCACACACACACACACACACACACACACACACACACTGAGCAATTATCTCCTATCCTTCTAGCTCTTGAAAGAATTTGGAATGGGAAAAGCAGAAGTGTAGTCCTCAGTCCCTTGGGAAGGCAATTGGGAATTTTCCACTCTGCCAGGAGAGTGGAAGATTTCTTCTTCGGCGGGTGGGGTGCTCTCTTCAGTCACTATTACTCGTAACTCTATGGTGAGAACTGTCTGTCCATAGAACCAAGGCAGCTCTGCTGTGTCTATCTCTTTCCAGAATCTGGCAGCTTGGCTCTCTTTGTTTGTTTGTCTTGCACAAGAAACTGATTTTAGATTATCACTCTTCTCTAGTCTTGTTCTTGACATTAGTTCTGCCAGTCTTGTTTTTAATATGCAAAGCTGAGCATTAGAAATTCCAAATGAAACCTTTTCCTTCAAAGGAAAGCCTGTTATTCAGAAATCAAAAGCACTTCCATTTCGAGCTATTGTTTGCAGTATGTGCTTGTGCAACCCGATTAGGGATTTTAAAGCCAGAGTGCAAATACGTGTGTGTTTGTGTGTACACATATGGGCAGGAAACAGAGGAAATATCATTAAAGCAATGGATACAAGTAAGTATGAAAAACATGGTATTTAATGCCATAAACTGCTACCCAAAGGCTACAATTGATTCAGGGAGTGCTGCAGGAACATAACCAAAATCCAAACCCCCTTGTTCTGACTTCAATCCAGGTATGTGTTTGTTCTAGTTTTCTATGTCACTGAATGACTTCTCTCAAATATGATAACAAACTATTAGTTATGGACTTACCAAAAACAGTTATATAAAATGCATTTTTGAGAGAACCAGTCAGTGTATCCCAAGATCTGGCCATTTTGGAACTTAGGACACTGAGCAAGAAAGCAACATGTCCTCCCTCCTACTGGGCATGGGCTGAGACTCAAACATCCCCTCCCCCTCCCCCACCCTACGCCTTTAGCAACTGGGGGCTGGAGGTCTGAGCATGTGTTAGGAGAATGACCTCACACAGCATAGCAAATATGGGGGATTTCCTTTTGTCTTCTCTCTGAAGGCCAATATTGTTTTCACTGTTTTGCTTTGTTCTGATTAATCATTTTGGTCTATTCAATATTCTGTTTTGATAGTTTTATAATGTTCTGTTTTTGGTTTGATTTTGCTATACCTGATTGAATGGACAACTATTGTGAAGATAATAAGGTATACTATGGTATATATGCAGTAATAGCTACCATAGCTACCCAATATCCTGCCCTGAAGTTCTTTATCAATTTCACTGCATTGTCTCGATTAGCTTTGTTCTGTCTTGTTCTGTTGTATTTAACTACCTTCAAAATAGAAAAAAAATGCATTTTAACTTTATGACTAAAACTATTTTATCAGTCAAACATCTAAATATTCATATAGAAAATGAAAATAATGTCACTTTATTAAAAACCCACTATTAAAATTGAAAGCTATAGAAAAGATCTACTAAACACAATTGTAAAATTTGAAGACTTTCATAAAACAACTCAAATATATAGGTTAAACATCTTCTCTGACTTTATTAATGTAGTCTGGCAAAATTTTCCCCCTTCTGTAAAATGAAAATGTGCCCCACCCCTGCCGAAAATACGTGTTAGGTGGCGTTATTTGCCAACTTGACTGAAATAGAAGATTCCTGGAAAGGTGACCGAAGCATGGGTAAGCAAGACTGAGGGATGGGTTAGTCCTTGGGTGTTCAGAGCTGAGCAGACTCATAGGAACGGGTTCCAGGTGGAGGAGGTACGAGCTGTCGGGAGCCCTTGCCAGGTCCATCTTTCCCGGCCCTCTTCTGCTGTCTTCTGCTTACTACCTGCCATACTGCCTCCACTCTGCTTCACCACACCTTTTAACCATGATGTTCCTGCCTTGGAACCAGCTGACCATTGTCTGATATCTCTGAAACTCTAAGTCAAATTAATCTTCTCTTCCTTTAAATTATGGTGTCAACATTTTCTTTTTCCCAGCAACCAGAAAGTGGACCAATATAATTCTTAAGGTTCTGTTGTCCAGGATAACAGAAAATGAATAATATTTAACTAATAATAAAATATTCTGAAAGTATTCTGAATATCTGAAAAAGGTAATTTGCTTTAAGACTTTTGTGTCTTAGTCTATTTTTAAATATTACCTCATTTTGAAGATTTACAATAAAAATTTTTCTGTACTAGTTGAAATAACTAATTGTAACACTCTTGACCTACCAAAGTACTAGTACTCTTCAACATCATGTGAAGTGGGTGAGATAAGACTTTTCAATTACACATGAAAAAATTCAAACACTGTATTAAAATACATGCAATAACAGATTCTCACATGATACACTTCATTTTTAAATGTGAGTCTCATAAAAGGCCATTATGCTTTGCCTGAAGACATCTGAGTAGTTCATCTTTGGGCATCATGTACATAACTTTTCTAAATGTAAGTCATGTGTTTTATATTTTATTTAGTTTCAAATTGGATTTCATGATGCCCAATATGTAATTAAAATTCTTGATCCTACCAGTTATACCCATATTGTATTTTATCTCAATTTCCATTATTTAAGTTGGGCATCCACACACACTTTCTCAAGTCTGAAAGTGCTTTCTGTAACTTTGCATGTTTTTTGTTTCCGAAAAAATTATAAGCTATATCTGAAAATACACACTAAATTGTATGTTTCCTAAAGTATAATTATAGCAGAAAATCTCCACTACCCTGCCTCCAGATTATGTCACCCAGGTTATAGTTCCTGTTGCAGTTCCAGTTGCTTCTGTCTCTTAGGAACGGCTGGTCACTGTGATGCATGGCTGGTCACTGTGATTCATATTGTAAGAGCCAATCAAAGAGAGGCAAGTACTCTGCCTCTATACTTTCCCTTTCTCCATAAAAACTTTCCTCCTGGGGCTTCAGAGCCTGATATTTTGGGAATGATCCCAACTAGTACCCCTTGATGTAAAATAAATCTGCCTCCAAATCCTGAGTGATGTTTCAGTGTTTCTGTTCACCATTGCATCATGCATCCCTAACAAAAAATTCATATTGATCAAAATCTACCATACATCCAAGGACTTGGTTTGTTTTCCTTCTTGTGGTCCTGGGGATTGAACACAGGGCCTAATGTGTGGCAGATATATGCTCTACCACTGAGCTATAGCCACAGGCCAAGGAATGCATTTGAGCAAAGTTCAACCTAAATAAAGACAATTCTGGTATCTTCCAAAGTATTAATTAAAATGAGTTAAGCATCTTTAATTTAATCCTTCAGATTTGTTCTCTGCCTCTCTTTCCTGTTGTGCTCATGGGAGTCATGGGAACTGGCTCCTTCCAATTTTCCATTGGCATTGGCTCCACAGCAAGCACAAACAGAGGTGGGGATGTGCAAAGGGAGCAATTCTGGCAAATTTCCCCGCTGCGCCCTTCTGGCCTGGTGGCCTCTTTATGGAGGGTCACAATTCTTACCACATATTTTTCTCCAAATAGTTACCCTCAGGCTGGGGATTTGGTTCAGTGCCATAAACACTTGTCTGGAAAGCACGAGGTGGTTAGCTTGATCCCATGTACCAAAAAAATCCAGAACAAAACAAATCGTTATCCTCGCTGGGTCCTGGTAACTTCTCCCTCTACTTTCTTTTGCCCCTTTAGGCCTAGGAGTTTGTGGAGGAGTAACTAATAGGCAACTTGTGGCACCCCGCTGAACTCAATCGTGGTTCTGGGTGTGGAAGGCCCACCTGAGGATTGTTGCCAAAAGCATAAAAAGAGAACTAGAGGGGATGATGGTGCCGTCAACTCCCCTGGAGAAGCTTGTAGCATTGTTTTGCCTGATATGAACTCGGCTGTTCTCATCATCTGAGGAGCTTGGATCCTCACTGTCACTGAGGATGGCTGCAGCTCTCTTGGCGGAGCTCTGGTCCTTACTTGAGCATTGCTGCCTGGCTCTGGTGCAGCTCCTTAGCCTGCTGGCACAGATCCTTCATCCCATCCTGCAGACTTTCTAGCTTCCCCCACTGACCTTTGAGCCTTCTCAGTGCAGATCCTTGACATAGACTTGTATGAGACACTGTCATGGGCCCTAGGTCTTCGGATGGGTGCGCACAGGACATTGCCTGGATTCCACGGCATCCAGGCCCTCAGCTGGATTCTTGGGCTCTCTAGTGCATGGACGGATTGCTTACACTCTTCTGCGTTTGACTTTTTTGGGTGACCTTTTCAAAATAATCGTATAAATTATGTGTCCTATATTAAATTTATTCTATTCCCTTGCAAACCCTGACTACAACAGAGCAGTAATGGTATCTCAAAATATCACCCTAGGAAGATGTGATATTCACATGATTGTGTCAATTTGAGTAGGAAATGCCCAACTAAATTGGCTTGCAATAGTTCTGGGTGTGGAAGACCCACCCTAGGGAGGTTTGTCACCAAAATGGAATAAAAGAGAAATGAAGAAAGTCGGTTCAGCTTCAGTCCTCACCTTTTCCTTAGGCATCTCCTGGCTTCCATCGGAGATGCTTCAATCTCCAGCGCTGGCCCTTCAGCCTTTGGTGCAGATCCTTTGGCCTCCTGACACAGACCCACAGGGGACACTGCAGTGAGCTCCAGGCCTTCCACTGGACCCTCAGGATCTCCAGCGCACAGACTGACCTTTTGCACTCTTCCACACATGACTCTATGGGCAGTTATTGCAAGCAAAGCTTGTAAATTCTCATACATTTGTATATCTGGCATCAACGCTTTCTCTAGTAAGCATTGACTGATACAGAAGGTAACTTTCTCTTCTCTCTCTCTCTCCCTTCCTTCCTTCCTTCCTTCCTTCCTTCCTTCCTTCCTTCCTTCTTTCTTTCCATCCTTTCTTTCTGTTTTTCTTTCTTTCTGAGACAGGGTTTCACTATGTAGCCCAGGATGAGGGAAACTCATGGCAATCCTTCCGCCTCAATTGTAATCCAAATTCTGGGATTAAAGGTGTGCACCACCACACCCAGGGAGGGTAACTATTTCTTAAAGTACCTACACCTTTACAAATAACTTCTTTGTTCCATGTTCAGTTCTTTCTCAAATTGTCTAGTTTGAATGAGCCATTTATTTTATTCAGGAGTCTGATTAGTACACACAGTTTCCTCACATACCATTTCAAAGTATTCATATATGTTAGCTTTTCTTCTTTAAACTCAAGGAAACTTTACTGTTTTTACACATAAACTCAAAGGTCAACTCGTAGTTACTTGCCATCCAAAGCATGTTATCTAAATTGCCATTAATTATGCATTTGTCTAGCAGTATCTAGAAAACATCTCCTTAATATCTAATTTAATCTTTCTTTGAAGCCCTAATAGTACTGCATTATCTAGACTCCCTGTTGTTTAGTAATAATGAGAATGTTGTTTACCTACCCTCTTGAGCATTTTAGTTTTACTCTTTCCTGAAATTCCTTTATCCATTGGCTTCATTCCCACAAAGTTTATGTTTTCATACTATCTAGGACTAAATGTTGACCTAAAATAATTAAAAGGGTGGTAATTCCTACATACATATAATATTTGGAATGCAGAATAAAATGAGTTCCCAGAGGCAACTTTGTTAGTTTAAGTTCCTGAAAAATAACACACATCGTGATAATACTATATGCTAAATGTAATATTATATACTACATGACTATATGCTATATGTATATAGTATATGCTATAATACTGTATGCTATATGTATAATACTGTATGTAGGACTGTAAAATATAAGCCTAGAAAATCTAGTTGCCATAGCCATGTTACATCATTGATTATTCTCTGATGTCAGCAGTATTTGAAATTCCAATAAGAAAAATTTAATGTACTAAAAAATGCTAACAGGTTATGATCAGGGCCTGAAATTTCTTGAAAGAAATCAAATTCATAAGATCACATGGTGGTATATTCATCTAAAACAGTAAAAGATAGGATCCTATCACTCCAAAGTTTGCTTTTTCTATACCCTCTTGTATTTAGCAGCTAAGGCACCTGATGATATCAAGTTTAATAAGAGAACCCAAGTCCTTAAATCAGCCTACCTACCTCCCCTGTCACATAGCCTTAATATCTTCTGTGCATTATCACCAGAATGCTTCTTCTAAAATGAAAATGTCTTATTACAGGATTTTCAATAACTTGATTCCTCCCAAGATAAAGTTCACGCTCTCACCATTGTTTTCCTACCTGCTGAGCTCTCTTTCTCATAGTCAGCTGGCTTTCTCAGCCTTGATGACAATATTCCTGGATGTTTCTCCCCGTCCTGCCTCTCTGCTGTGAAACCAATCACCTCCCAACATCAGGCTCAGATTTTGTCAGTATGACTCCCTTTGAAATTGTTACCATGCCTTTGCAATGTGAAAGAGTGTATTTCTATTTTAGTGTCTGACCTGTACTTTTTTAATTCTTTATTGCATAAGTGTTCCTGTATTGGACTATGAGTTCCCTCAGGGCAGTGGCCTGTGTATGAATCATCAGCCCACTGACAATGGCTCAATGCCTGGTGCTAGAAGTATTCAATCCTGAGTGCTGAATGAATGAAGATGCGATTCTGGGGCAAGTCTGATCACCTTCTTTTCTGCGTTCTATCAGCTTACTTGTTTTAGTTTGTGGAGTGAGCATTCTTTTAAGTTTTGAACTAAACTAAATTAAGAGGTATCTTTAGATACAAGAGAAGAAACATTCCTCAGAAAAGAATTCCAATTCAAAACTGTAAAAATTGTGAAGGTAAATAGAAAATTATTACAACACTGGAGTAACAATTACCATAGGCAAGACCCACTAGTGCAGTGCATGTTTAAATTGTTGGGTGAAAGTTTAAGTAACTCCCTCAAATATTTAACAATTAGAAAGGGGAAAATAGTAACGGTACAGTGAAGACATGTGACAGACATGTGACAGATGGCACTGTTTCCAACTTGACCTCACACTTTGAACTCATCATGTGTCTGTCACCCATCCACTGCAGTGAAAAAGATGCTTTATTTAGGTGGTCTTTCTTTGTTATGTGCTGTCTCTCTCCCAAAATTCACAACTCTAGTGTAACCATGAGGAAACAACAGTTAAACTACTTTCTCAACATTCTGCAAAATGTTCCACGAAACCATTACTGTTCAAATGTGGAGAAAGTATAACTGGTGAGAAAAACCAAGGACCCTGTCACATATTAAAAAAGACAAAGGAGAGACAACTGTCATGTGGGACTAGGAAAAGAGACACTATATGAATAAATGCTATATTCCAGTAAAAAATCAAAAATAAGTACATAAATAAATAACATTATTTTCTCTTGGTAAAAGTAACACCAGAAATGTCGTACTTCCTCAAAGGAAAATTTACAACCAGAGTTTAACTACAGACGTTGTTGTCCTTGGATTCTGACTCTCAGTGATTTTGTCACAAAACAAACCGCATTCATAGATTAACAGTTTCAGTAGTTTTACCTGCTTTACTATATAACTACCAAATATTTTATTCTGATTGACCAGACTATGCTAAGTACTGTACATTTACCAACTCAATTCATCCTGGTGATGACTCTGCTTTAGAAATGAGAAAATTATTCTTTTTGAAATGAGAAAATTAGTAAAGAGAACTTATGTGTTTAAGATTTCCCAGTCAGCAGTTACCAGACAACAGATTCCATCTAACAATTTTTTAATCCAAAATTTGTGCTTTACAACTTCATGTTACACAATTTCCTTCAAGAGTCAAAAGCCTAAAGTTCATTTTATAATATCAGAAGCTTAATTCAGTGAACAAAATGTAAACTGTGAGATATTTGTTGAAGTTTTAAAAAACATAATTCCTACATATATTGACAGTAGAGGCTGGGTGTGGTGGCTGGCGCATACCTGTAATCCCAGCAGTTGGGAGGCTGAGGCAGAAGGCTCACCATGAGTTTGAGGACAGGCTGGGCTACCTAAGCAAGCTCAAAGCCTGTCTGCCCTACATAATGAGATCCTGGCTCCAAAAAACAAACAACAAACAAACAAAACAGCGCATTCATTGACATAATATCATTTCCAAATTCATGACAGTGCAAAAATGTTTCTGTAAAACAATTTACATTATTTGTTTAATTACTGAATCAATGTAATTAGTATGGAAATCTATTCTCCACTTGTGTAGTAACAGATCTTTCAAATGTAACATTGCATGTACAAATAGGGTAGTTCATTTAATTGTGTTTTGTGATTGATTATTATTGAGGAGAGAGGATGATCTTTACCTGCAGCATGGGTCTATGTGAAAGATTTGGTAATTTTGAAATTTGTTCAGTTTTGAAACTGAATAAAGGTCTCCTGCGGCCACACCCTTTGTCAATTGGCAAATTTGATAGCACTTTACCTGTGTGCCTTCTCAGATTGCCAGCTAGACACCTGATTCTGAACCATGTGACAAGTCTTTGTCTTAGCAATTCTTGCCACAGATTGCCTTTTGCAGAAAAGCCACTGTGAGAGTTATTTTACCCCTGAAATGAAAAAGATGCTCAGGGAGAGAATGTCTTTTGTTGTTAGTTTGTGATAGGAGCCAATGTCCCCTTTACATTTTGAAGTAAGATGAAATTTTCCCAAATCACATTATGTCAGGCTCAAGCGTAGAGGTGCCTTGCTCTGCTCTGCTTTTCTGTAAATCCAGCAGGCATGGGTAAGTTCAGATACAGGATTTTGAAAAGAATTAAGAAATTAGCATTCTAGCAAAAGTCTGCAAATCATAATTTTCAAATAAAAATTTCTCTGGCCATAAGTTATTTTTGGACTATTTATTTCCTAGTGTATTGAGGGAAAAAATAACATCATTCTCTTTGCAAAATATCCTATATTTTGTATTTCAAGTATCTGAATTCTCAAATGAAAGACATTTTCTGAACTCAGTGGTTTTTGATAGAAATAAAACTGCTCTGAGCAAACTTTCAAGGCCTGAAAATGCTTACTTATTCCTGGTCAGTGAGCTGGGCTTTCCCTGGACGGAGCCCCATGCTGCCTGCATTTGGACACAGCTGGACTGCAGTGTGGGTGCTGACCTAGAGTACTGTACCCACGAGTGAGAACCAGAAGCAGGACATCAAAGCCAGATAAACATCTGTGCTTTCACTCATTTCTACTGTAAAATAGGGCTCTTGTATCCCAAGGATTACTTATGTCTGCAGTTTTGGGAGGATAATGGTCCTTTTATTCTTAGCAATAACTAAGGACTGAACAAGTGGTGATGTATTAGCCAGGAAGGTAAAGGTATAATATAAGAGAGTGAAGAAGTCAGGACTTTTCCAGATGGAAAGGCATCCTCTTTAAGGATCAGAAGAAACAGAACAGAGTTCAAGTAAACTGATGTATAAGCTTAACACAACTCTACCAGAAGAGTTTTCAAGTCAAAGGTGGGAAAGGAGAAGATAAGATAAGAAACCACAGTGATTCCAAAGTTCATTTGGAAAGACAAACTAGAAAGAATGTGATAAAAATTCTGAAGGGAGCAGAGTTTGCCCCAACAGACATTTTAAACATTTGTTGTAGACTGAGATTATTGGTAGTGTTTTATTATAGAAATACAAGAATAGATGAGTCAGAACTATCTTAGATTGTGCAGTCATTTAACTTAGGGCCTGATTGCTCAGTCATTGCAGGAACCTCTGTAGGTGCTTCACTGACTTGAGGATGGCTTTGTAGCTGGGACAGACCTTTTCCTCCGGAAGAATAAGCTGCACTGGCTCAAGAATAAGCTCCACTGGCTCAACTAGCAAGGGATCTTGGCTAGAAGTCAGTCTGTAATGGGCCTTCTTGAGGAGTCTTATATTGTACATGCTATTATCCTGCATAAACAGATCCTAGTTTGTATTTCAATTACCATATGTAAAGATTACTTCTAAAGTCACTGACCAATGGATCATCCAGTGTGAGAAGCTGCATGCAGAGGTATTATTTGGGAGAGGGCAACACAGGGGAAATGCTTTATCTTTATACTTCACACCCAAGTAATTTAGCAGGAAGGAAATCTACATGACATAAGGTGAAAATATAAGCTATTAGGTTTGGTAAAACATCTTTATAAGCATTATAAAATCATGGAAGACTTCATGGAAGGGGCATTAATTATCGGAGCCTCCTAGGGACCTCAACAAGCATCTGAAGGCAGAGAGCAAACAGGAATGGTGCCCTTGGTGTCAGGAATACAGGTGATTTTATTTCACTTTCGCACTTGCCTGTAATATTTTTGTTTTTTACAGTGTGCATGTTTCGTGTTCTTAATCAGGAAATCCAAAATAAATAGTTTTTTTTTGTTTTGTTTTTAATGACAGATAAAGCAGTGGGAATCTGAAAGTAAATAACACAACTGGGACCCACAGGTCCTTAGAAACTCAAAAGGTATTTGGCTAGGTTGCACAAACATACAGAAACTGTCTTTTCAATTCACATGACTGGGATTTTAATTCCATTTTTAAAAATTTCTTGTCTTAAAAAATAATCAAATTATTTATGTGATGCATTTGCTTTAAGGTGGAGCCAAGCAATCAGCATATTTATGTAACAGCAGCAATGAAATTATTAATCCGAATATAAAGACAAGTGGTTTCAAACAATGTTCTTTTAGCTCAAGTAGGCAAAACTTCAAACTGGCTTGAGCAAGAAAATTTAGAAATTATCAGAGGGCTTCTGAGGTTATATGAGTGTCTTTGATCAACTGTGGTGAATGTGAAACATTTTCACATGGAAGTCTAAAGCATTCAGGATGAGTAGGGTTAGGTATTTTCTAATGGCCCCGTGCTGCCAGTGTTATGCAACCTTGGCATTCCTCTCATCCTTCCTGGGGCATGCTATAAATCTCACTTAAAATCTCATTCAGTTTGGTTTTAGCGCTGTTTAACACTGGGCTCTGACATCCTTGAGATTTTTATACCTCTCAGCCATTTCATAAAGCAGCTCATAGCAAACGGCAGGATAAATAAATTACAAAGCAGTGAGTTTAGAAACTTTAAACTTTGGAAGACGATGTGAACATGAGGTCTTTTCAGCTCCGTATGCTATGGCTGGAAGCACTTCTGCAGATTCATGTACCCCTAGTCATCTGTCCCTGGTGGATGCATTTTTCAGCTGTAGATATTTTTGTTGTTGTTATTGCTTGTTTTTTTGGTTAGCAGCATTCAATACTCATGTGGGAGGTCTCTAAGGGAGGGGTATAAAATGTCTTCAGGAAATTATTTCAACAGCTAATTGAGGAAGAAAATGGAAGAGAATGGAGTATGAGAGAACTCTCACTGTGCAGGGGCACTTAATGGTCTTAGCTCTGAGAACCCTAGTGTCACCTCTACAGAAGCCCAGGGGACACTGAATATTGAGTTAGATGAGGACGCATCCTTCAAAGGTCCTTCTCTTTAAAACCACAGAGGCAAAGGAACATGAAATATGTACACAGTATGATATTTTTCATTAATTCATAGCATGGAACCTGTGCCTGATTTCTGTTGCCTGATGAGTCTTCAGGCCTGTCATGTAGAAGCAGAGCTGCCATATACTGAAGACTGGACTAGTGTTTCTCAGACTAGGGTGAGCAACCTTAGGTGCTGAGGTGTTCTTGGGAGTCTTCAGTTCTCCATGAAGGTCCTTCACCACTGTGTTTAAAACAAAAAGAAAAGCTCATATTCGTAATACAATGGATTAGACCAGTTAGTTAGCTCTGTTATTCCCCACGTGCTCAGCTACCCCTTGTTTTTATTTTTATAATCATGTGGACAACAGGTGATCATAGGATTGGTGTTAATTTTTAGGTGATTCATAAATTAGTTGTTTAAAGGTTATGGCAAAAGCAACTAGTATTGTCCTCAGATAAGGTACTCACTATGCGGCTGGTGCTTTTAAATGTGTGCTTAACTGTCAAAACAAGAGACAAAACAATTAAAAGAAGACCATGAGCCAAGTCTCAAAAGGCCTAATTTCTGGTCCTAGCTTTAATGCTTCCTAACCACGCAATTTTGGGAGACTCAGTTTAACATTCTTGAACCATCACTTGCCTTGTATTCAAAATAAGGAGTGTAGTCAGAGCTAGGTGACTGTGCAACAGTCTTCCTTTAAACACTGTCAGAGAATTAAGTATTTTTTAATGCTCATGTGCTGCCAGTGCTGGGCAACAAATCTTTCTTAACTGCAAGAGCATCCAAGAGATGAAAACCGACTCAGTTTCAAGGTGTTGTGCCGGGCAGGGATGTCGACTTCCAGTACCATCCATGGTCTTTCATGCAATAGAGTAGGTGTGAGAGCCAGTCTGGGTGGAGTCTCTTCTTGGTTTGACACTACTCTGTTTTAACTCCTGTACGTGTACGTGCGATTGTTGGTATGGGAGTTGGAGAACTAATTCCTTTCGCCTGTTGTAATCCAGCAGAAGTGTCCTGGGGCAACAGGATGAGAGGATGGAGCCTGTAAGGGAAGCAGCCTCCATGATCCTGTGGTCTGGATGCCCCTGGGGCGCATTGTGAATGCTAACCTTGTAAAACGTCTTTTTACATCTATCTTCACATTCTAATTAAGAATTAGTGCACTAAGTCCCGAGCGGCATCCCCCAAAACTTCAGTAAAGATCCCCCTCGCGCCGTAAGAATGCTTAGCCTATGAGAACAGCAGTTCTTCTGGGCTCTCCTAAGCCCACACAGAGCTCTGCCCATCACGGGGAGGCTTTGTTGTGTTTTCTCTGGAACCAGGCAGGAAAGTCCTGAATTCTGAGGTAAGCATGCAGACAGAGCAGTGAGTGTGATGTGCTGGTTGAGACCATGTTCTTGTTACAAAGAAATAAAAAGCCACTCAAGTGCAGAGCTCCAGGCTGAGTTTAGAGGTGGGGGTGGCTGGGTGTTTCTGGTGTTGCCCTCAAAGCAGCAACTGCGCCTGTGTTTTCTTGACGAGGACCATGAAGGAGGCGTGTTTTGTTTGCCGTCCGGAGTTTCTGTCACCTTGCTCCCCGCTAAGCCCCAGAGGAGGTGTTTTTAAATCGTGCTGGGAACCGCACGGGCGAATGAACAGCCGGGATCCAGCGCCTCGGGGAGGAGGATCCTCGGGCACGGGTGGGGAGGGGCGCGGCCGCACGGTCTCGGCTATGTCCGAGCTCGGGAAGGCGTGAGGTGCAGCCCTCGCGCAGAGCCCTGTCTGCGCCCCCACTGCTCGGGCGGGGAGAGATCGGCCCGGACCCCTCGGAGCCCGCGGCGCGCAGGCCGGGGTCTGGCCGGGAGGGGGAGCCCCGCGTTCCGGGCCGGCGCGAGCGGGAGTCCCGAGCCTCAGCGCCGCCGGCACCAGTTGTGGCTTCATCTGATTACGAGGAGGAGCCAGGGAACCGCAGCTCGCGGGTGCCGCGTCCAGCGCCGCGTGGACGCCGAGAAACTTTCCCCGCGCGCCGCGGGCACAACGGGCCCAGGCTGAGAGGACCCGAGGGACTGGACCGCTGCGCCCCGCAAGGTACCGGGCCCGCGCGGGAGGGGGGACCCCTGGCCAGAGCCCGGCCTCCCGCCGCTCGCACGGGGTTTCCGCACCTGGTGGGTTCTCCGCACCTCGTGGGGTCTCCGCACTTAGTGGGGTCTCCGCACTTAGTGGGGGGCGCGGCCCAGGTGCTGGGGACCCAGGCGCGGGGCCGCGCGTCGCCGCTACAGGGCAGGTTGCAAAAACCGGGGACGGCGCAGAGCGCAGGGAGGGAGGCTGAGACCTGTTGACGCCGCCACGCCGGGGCTCGAGGGCAGTGGGCAGCTCAGAGAGGTCGGGGTGCAGCGGCCCCCGCGCGGGCGCCCGAAGCCCCTCGGGGCTTTTCGCGGCAACTTTGGTCCTGGGGTCCGGTGCGTGGGAGCGCCGAGGGAGGACGCGTCTGGCTGAGGGTACAAGGGTCACAAGGGGATCCCGGCTCGGGCCGCCTTTGTGGGGGAGAGGTGGGGGGGGGCGGGGGGCACGCAACTCTGGGGCGGGGTCCTGACTCGGGAGCGCCCAGACCGAGTCCCCACGCGGCCTCGCCGGCAGGTCCTCCTCGCCTGGCCTCGCGCACTCTCGGCGCCACCCGAAACCGGCGCGGTTGCTCCCCCTTTTGGTTCCGAGGCCGCCGCGCGCGCTGCCCCGCATGCAGGAGGAGCTCGGGGCAGGCTGGTTTTCTTGGAATGTGTTTACAATGTTGAATGGGACCCGAACGGGAAGCTGGACGCTGCCGCTGGAAATAGCGTGCCGAGGTAGAGTAAGGAAGATTTAGCTGGCGTGTTGGGCTTGGCCGGGCGGCCCGGTACCTTGGGCGAACTCCAAGTGAGGGCTGGCGGTCCAGCTACCCTTCGCTAGGACTTAGTTTATTCCCCCAATTTAGCTCGCCTTACTTTCATTTGCAATCAGACCTTTAAATGTACTACTTCATTCTGCAAGTTTGACAGAAGAGAATGCAATCTCCTGGGAAAGATTTAATGCATTTATTTTGTGCCTCCTCTTAAAAGGATATTGCATCAACATTTGAGGGAAAAGAAAGTTTTGGAGAGTTTTACTTATGACTGCCTCGCTCATTTATAGGCCCGCGGTGAGAGCCGGATGTTGGTTTTCGGCTGGGCTGCAGTAGCACATGGGTGATTAGGTCCCAGAGGAAGGCAGATCACGAGACAGAGCGATTGTGAGGAGGTAGGAAACTTGAGAGGAATTGGAGGATTTTCCAGATTTGCAAATCGCTCCCTCTTGCTGCCAGCCTCCCCTGCCTCTCCTCACATAAACAAGCAGGCTTGCTAGAAAACCCACCAACTGGGAGAATGCAGTCGCTGGTTACTATAAGCCCCTGCTCCTCTGCGTAATGAAAAGGTCTCCTTGAGCTGTCCAGGAGCGTTTTCCAAGTTTTTACGACTGACAAGGAAAGAAGAGAAGAATCTGGCCGGCGGCCAAGCTAGATTGAGCTCAGTAGCCAGGCACGAAAGAGACTGGGGAAGTTGCAGGGATAATTGGGAAGGCGCTGGTGCTTGGACTTGGGCTTGAAGGGGCGGGGGTTCTTTTGCAGTGAGAATTTTTAGGCCACTAGGATCAGTCTTTATGGCAGAACAAAAACTTAGCATAGAGGACAGCCCGGTGGGCCAGAGAAGAGTGAAAGAAGAGTTGAGGGAAGGACCTCTGACTATCAGTGCTGGTGCCTGACGCTGTTTTTGGTGATAATACTTTGTAAAGATGTCCATGTTTGTTGTTGTCTGCTCAAATGGACTAAGTTTCCTGCAGTGCCATTGCCTTGACCTTGACCTTTTTGTTTTTATGGTTAGTAGGGACTGGATAGTCTGGTTTTGAGCAGGTTTTTTTTTCCCGGCCAAATTGAATAATTCACTTAGGTACTCTCAAATAGCATGGATTTGGGTCAGGGAATTAAAGTGGAAAATGCATTCACTATGTCTTCCTTGAGTTTCGTAAGTGATCCAGATAGAAGAAATAGAAGTTGGGGTGGGTTCACGCATTTGTCAATCTTTCTAATTCTAGGGCAGCCAGACTCAGCTTTATCTCCCATTCGGGCCCTGCTTTTATGTGTAGAAGTTGTTCGTGTTTCATCTGTCTAACTTTACTGTGTTTCAGAGAGATAGGTCTATTATGATAGGGGAGTTGAATGGTAAACAAAACAGCAACAAAACATACAAGAAACAAACCCACAAATGTGGTTTGTATTTTTCCTGGACTTTTGAGTTGGGGGTTGTATCAGCCTGCTCCCTGAGATTGACTTTATGAATCACTGTCTGCAAAGTGTTTTCTCTGATGGTGATTTCAGTTTTTCCATTTGCAAAGTAAAGAAACTTTCCTTTACATAATTACAAGCTCACTGTGAGAATTAAAGAGATGAAATAATGTTAGTAGGCATTTAGAGTTAAAGGTCCTAGAGTTTCTGACTCAATTGACCAGTTGAGTTTATAGACTCAGTTGAGTTAAGTAAGAATGTTTATATCTAGAATAAGTATATAATAATGACGTATTTAATTTATAAAAGTTAATGCTTTTACATTTTAATCAATTTTAGCTTAATTATAAATTTTTACTTGTGAGAATATTGGGTGAGATTTTGTTAGGCTCAAAGTTGAGTCATTTCTCAAACACAAAAGAATAATCATTAAGTGCATTTGTTACTGTTTCAGTGTATATTTATAGTCAAACAAAGTTATTTTTTAAGTCAAGTTCAATTTTACCTTTTATGAGAAGTTAACAAATACATCGCCAAAATTTGACTTCCTTCTTCATAGTACTTGAAAAATTAAAATACACTTAGGGTATACAATAAAATTTTCTATTTCTTTAATACTTTAGAAGATAGATTTTGAAGGTGATCATTAATTGAGTCAACCAATATTTATTACATGCCTATTATGAGCCTGTTTAAGTCTTAGCATTGAACTTCTCAGATCTATTGATTTGTGCATCTTATTTAATTATTAAACACTTCCTCAACGTATCATTTACTGTCTGTATTGTTAGCTAGGATGTGTAAACTTGCTAATTGTTGGTCCTTATAAGATACTTGTGAAATATTTAATTTTTAGTTTGACATGTCAATCAGTGAAATAAATTATATCTTGTTTGTTTGTTTGGTTTTCAGATAGGGTTTCACTGTCTAGTCCAGGCTGGTCTTGAACTCATGATCTTCTTGCCTCAACCTATAGGGCCCTGGGATTACTGGTGTGCAATACTGCACCTGGATACAACCTGTTTCTTACAGTTCAGTGTATTGTGCTGTGTTCATGAATGTTTAACTTAAGTCTGTAAAGTGAACAAGTCAGTTTAATAGAGAAAACAGAGTAAGAATCAGTTGTTTAAAACATAAAATCTTTTGGTAAGATGTTTAGAAATAGCTTTCATTTTTAGACTCTACATGATCGTAAATAGTGATTCTATAGAAAGTCAGAGTAAATGGGATGTAGTGGTTGTGTTGACTTTTTTTGTGTGTGTTGACTTTATAGTTTAAATGGTACTACATATTTTTTGGTTTTTGAATCATCAAAAAACAAGTGCTGTTCTTTTTGAGTCTCAAAGAACTTTTCAGGATGTACTATGGCAATTTTACTGTAAAATACTTACGTTTTTCTTTAAAAATTCTTTATTGTGGAATGGAAATGATAATTTTTACTTACATTTTTACTTAGCAGAGTAATAAAGTTTACTTTATTTGAATATAATAATGACTTTTACGGCTGCTGTGAGTTCTGGTCCCTAAATGTGTTTAAGGCTGACACGTCTAACAGTGTTTGCTTTAGTGCATTTAGAAAGCAGGAAGCTTAAGATAGTTCCAGTAGAAGCCTAAAATATATTCAGATTGGAAGAAGAAAAATGGTATAAACTTTGAATGTAGAAATCCATTCATGGCCTGGGGATTTAGCTCAGTGGCTTAAGTGCCTGCCTAGCAAGCGCAAGGTCATCAGTTTGATCCCCAGTACCAAAAAAAAAAAAAAAAGAAAGAAATCCATTCACTTCCAAACAGTGCTATATGAAATTGAAATCAGGTCTGTATTTTTAAAGAGAATCGCTCAGTCACTCTTCCATGGTGTGACTTAGAAAGCAGTACTTACACTGCTTCGGCTTCTGTGATTTGCTGACTTTGTGATTGTTTTACACTTAGAAAATGGTTTTCATCAGAATCCAGTTAATTGACTCATGTTATGCAGAAGGGTGTTTATTTTCTGTTTACGTTCAGTGGCATCGTTCTGGTAAGTTCGAAATTAGATTTTTCTCTTAGTATTGTGTGCTTACGAACAGTTTTGGAAAAGCTGCTCCAGTTCGCTCATGGAATAGGAGTAAGTGAGTGAAGTTGGGTAGGAATTATGATTGGTACTGAATTTTGTGCTACGTTTCAAGGATTAATACAGCTTTTGAAAATAATTTTAAATGACTTCATATATATTTTCTAGGGTGCATCTACACAAAAAAGCACTTTTAGATAAAAGTTGCCTTCGTTTCACCTTTGGGGGGTAATAGTATCATGGAAATATATAAACTTATCATCATTACATGCCTTCTGAAAAAGCAGTTCAGAATAGATCTCAGAACCTTCCATAATTGAGGTGACTAATCTTGGCTACCCTCCCCTTCCTTCCCCATTCTTGTCTCAATCGCTCTCTCTTGTTGCTGTCCCCCTCTATTTCTTTCATCACCATCTCTATGTCTCCTTTCTCTGTGTGCATACTTACAGTCATGAAGCACATATATTCTTAGATATTTCTTTTTCTGTGCTAGATATGTTTGTATAGGGAAAAATAACTTCCATTAATTGACATTTTGAACCCAAATTTACAACTAATTTAAGATATTTCTTAGATAACTGTTGACAGGGATCTTTCCTGTTTCAAATACTAAAGAGGTATTAAACTTTAATGTAAGGAATTGAAAAATAGTGGGTACTTAAGTCATGGAAGCCTCTTGTGGAGTGGAATCCAGGCAGCCATGCGGTTAACTAAACTGTGATAAGTTCACTGCTTAGAAGATGAATATGGCGAAGTGAGAGTTGGGTATAATGTAGTGTTTCTTGGTGTTTTTGCACAATTTTAACACATGTCACAGTGGACCTGTTTCCTTCTCCCAAGAATTTTGAGGATCTTGCACATTCTGTCAGAGCTGACAACAAAAACTATGACGAATGGTTTGAGCCCAGTCTTTGGTCTACTTTCTTGCAGAAATGAAATGATAATACACTAACTGAATCACCAAGAAGTAAACTATAAAATGTTTCCAAACAATCTAATATTTTATGAATAATAACAAGCCATCTTCTACTTGGTTTGTATTTGAAATATATTATTTGCTTGAAATCCAATTTTAGCTAAAAAGACCCAACATAGCATCAAGTCCGAGGTAATGAGTATGCAAATTTGAGAGAAGTAGAAGTTGACATGAGAGAATACGCTTGCTTTTAGCATCTTAATTTGATTTCTTTTATATGCATTCATAAAATCAGGAAGATATCATGCTTTAAAGTAAAAATTTTAACAACAATCAGGTTCATTTATCCAGAATTTAACATTGGTAACTTAAAACATAAATTGGTACTTACTGGTAAAAGTTTTATTTAAGAACCACCCCCCCACAACTTCATAAAGAATTTTCAAATGTCAGTGTATGTTATTATTTGTAATCTTTCATTATTTTGTCTACTTTGAGGAACTGTGTGGTAGACACAGAATTTTTATTGCTGAATGAACTTTTACATTCTGAGAATGAACACTATTCTAATTATAGAAACATCCTCCAGTGAAAATGCTGATTATTATTGATCATGCCCATAGTTATAGAGAAAGTTTGGTACATTGTAAAGAATAGCTGTTTAGCTGAATTCATTTCAAAACAGTTTATCCTTACGCTGATATAATTTAGTATCAGTGAGTCTCTCAAAATACAGTTCTGGAGAATCATTAAGAGGTCATATTCAAGTGAATTTGATTTGAACTAGCATAAGTCAAATAAAAATGGCAAAAATCAATTGGTGGCTTAGGTTTCTAAAGTGGTGTTCCTTTATAATAAGAATAGTCACTGTTTTAAAATTTTATGAATTATTATTTCTGTTTTAATGCATTAATGTGACTCTGGATATATAGAAGAAAAGCCTTTGAAATTTTACCAGTCACCAAGAGCATCATATTGCCCATCATCTTTACTGCTTTTAAAGGAAAACTACTGTTAAATTTATAACATCTGAATTATCATAAGGTAAATTACTTATATTAAGTAGAAATTTATGATTAATTTGGAAAAATGAAATTCTATAGAGTATTAGAAATGAGTTTTAGGCAGAATGTTTTAGGCTAGATGTAATAAACCTTTCAAATTTCCACATTGGTTGAGATTTTCTCTTTATTTTATTTAATAGTTTTCTGTTAAATTGTCCTAAGTTTGCCCTGCCACATTCCTGAAAATGAGTTTAAGCAATGAAACTGTAAATAAAGGGATTCTGATATAATACAGTAGCATTAAAAATATTTATTGAATATACCATTTTTTCTTTTTTAGTTGTGTCTTTTATTAGTAGCAGGTGACACACACCTGTTCCTGATTCACATAAATAGAATTTAGTATTTCCATGTAATTCTGAGGTACCACGGGGGAGGCGAGCGAGTCGGAATGGAGAAAACAGGTATTCACCAGTGAGGGGAAGCAGTCTAAGGCAAGTGAAGGTGATTCTTGGATCGGTTTACAAAGAGTGAGGTGAGTTAGCAGGTATTCAAGGGAGGCTTTTCAGATAAGGCAAGGAGGCATGAGCCCTTGAGGATGGCTAGCAGGGCCAGCTTGTGGATTTTGGGACCATAGAGACATTTCTTCTTTCTGTCATTGTATTCATACCTATAAGCATGAAACTGATGAGGGTTTAAGAAATTTCAACTGGTTTAATTATTAGGAAACTTAACCATTTATTATTTTTCTATTTTTCCATAGCTATGACGCATAAATGCAGTCACAGGAGTAAGTTGTACTCTCTATTTCATGTTTACATTTAATTTTAGAACTTGTACTATCTTAAAAAATTTCTCCTTTCAAACATTAGCTGTGTTTGGATGGGTTATGAGTTGTTTGGAAATATTTTCTTATGCTGATCCTGAGATTATCATACTTCAATGTATATTAAATAATTTTTGTTTTGTTTTGCTTTTGTTTTTTCCTCTTACATGATACCCATGACTGTGTAAAAATCCTTTTAGTTATGGAAACTTGAGATTACATATTTTATAAACTAATGTGACTTATTCAATAACCATTACTGATTAAAATCTTAAATTGAGGTTACTAGTGTTAGAAAATAAAAATATAGAATACAGTAAGAGTAGCACATTGCTATCTTATGATGGGCACTTGAAATTAAAATATACATAATGTAATTTATTGCCATTCCTTTTTGCTTGGCTTGACCACTCTGTGAGAGGTATCTGTCTTGGCTTAGCTTCTTACTTGATTGATGTTTGATTTACTTGATTCAGTTTATTTTTAAAATATGTGCTAGAAGCAGTCTCTTTAAAAGTATTAATCTGAGATAAATAATATATGAAATTTAACATGCCGACTTCAGTGAGTAAACCTCACGTCCAAAAGACAGGCCTGTTGGATCTCCAAAAATGTGAGCCCGAATCCCAAAATACGGCAAAAGAAGCTAAAGAAGCAATTTCCTGCACCTCTACTTCTTTGTCTTTTAATCTGCCTTCTCTCCCAAAATTCTGCAAAATGTTTCTTCTGAAGCATTCTTGGAAGGAGTACAGTTATTTGAAAAGTCATCACTAAGGAAAGATTAAGGACTGGAGAAAAAGACTTCGTTTTAGGAAGCCTGTACAGTCATAGTAGCCTGGAGAAATATTACCTAGTATACTTTATCTACTACTATACATGAATGTTCCTGTGCTTCCGTCTCTTTGGTGCTCCCTAGCTTGTTATCACTACTGCCCAAGATTTCCCAGTGCCCTCCCTGTTTAAGCTCTTGTTTTTCTGTCTAGCTCAGGAAGTTATTTAAGCTTCAACCACCTGGCCATTCTTGGAGACTTTAACTATGTCTTCCCATGTTATTATTTTTTCCCTCTGCACATTAATAAATTAATAAGTTCTTATATTCTTTTTCCTATTTAATCTCTGTGTTGTCAGTTCATTATAGAGAACCTTTCCTGGGTAAAAGGAATATTTTCCCTTCATCTTTACAGGCCGGAGGTCATAGTTTTGTACTTCAAAATTGGCAATACTTTCAGGACTATAATGCAGGTTAATCACTTTTCAGTGTCATTCTTAATTAAGGCTTCACTGTTTATTTTCCATAATGTGAAGCAAAAAACATCCTTTATAATTGTTTCCTTCCATCCTCTGTTGGATCTTCAGATTCCCTTTGATACTGAAAACTACAGTTTGGATCAAGAATATGCCAGACCCTCAGCTGCTCATCACATTGGGCAGTACAGCTGGCTTGCTGTTAAGACATGGAGATTGATCAGAAGAAGTGGGGTGCTGGAGTGTGACCTGAAAGGATGTAGTTCCCTTGCCAGCTCCTCCTCACTCCACTTCCTGGCCTCTGTAATGTGAGGGGCTTTCTTCCACCCAGATCCTTTCACCAGGCCCTTCTTTCTCTGGAGCCAGTGACCATGGGCTGAAAACACAAGCCAAAAAAATCTCTTCTTTAAATTGTGGCTGTTCCTAGGAAGGTCTGCTTGCTAAGTCTGAAAGTAGACAAAGGGTCCCAGACCTATAGAAAGGAGGGAAACTTTGTCATGGACAAACACTTCTTCTGTGTTTACTGATCAGCTCCCCTAATCATCTCTGAGTATTGTGTAAGAGCCTGCTTAGCATGACTTCCACTCCACTGACATTATATTCTGTATTGCTGCTCTGAACCTGGGCCACATGTAACTGCAGATTGTACATGTGGAATATAGTCAAGCTAATATAGCTTCAAAAGATTTTGCTGAATCAATGCCACCGAGGACGCTTGTCACTATGTAGGAGACAGTGACCTTTGAGGATGTAGCTGTGAACTTCACCCCAGCAGAGTGGGATTTGCTGACTCTATCCCAAAAGAAGCTCTACAGATATGTGATGTGGGAAACATATATGAAAATTACTGCAACAGATATGATGAAGATGATTATTTCAGAATTGAAGAGCAGCAATATAAATATAATGAAGATGTAGAGACCTTCAGTGATTTCCAGGCCTTTCAGAAGCATGAAACAACGAAGACCAGAAAGAGACTCTGTCAATATGGGCAATGTGAGGAGGTCAGCTCTGATCTTAGTGAACAAACTCACCATGGGCAGAAAACCTTTGTAGATTATCTCCACATGGACATATATAATAATGGTGACTGGAATTCCAGAGAATATGGACGCTGTTTCCATCTCTGACATAATCTGTGCCATGGAGTGCTTTTTGACTTTGTTTCACAAACATGAATACTGAGGAACAAGCAGAGCCTCTGAAGAATTCCCTACCAGAGAAGACAAGATGGCTGACCAGTGAGCAACAAAATACAAAGCCTCCCAGGAGAAACAACTCATTTGCCTGAATAAAACACCCTGGAGAGACCCAGACAGAGGGAGATGGATCCTCCTGACAGAGGAAGAAATTAAAACATAAAAAAGCATGTCAAATACTTTGGGACTACAACTGAAACAGCTAAAAATTATGGGATACAGAGTTTTTGTTCATGGCGACCCGCCAAGTTTGCATAGGCCTGAATCTGCATTGGCCAGCAGAGCCACCCAAACTCGTTCGCGCCGCCACTCACAGGAAGCACAGCAGCGCTGAAGTTGGGGGTTGGTGAGCCCAATGGAGAGCGGAGCCGGTGAAAAGACCTTCATTAGTCCATGGTCAGTGCTGGGAATGAGATCCCCCCCATGGGAAGGGCGTGACCAAATGGGTGACATGTTGGAATTGGGCAGGAGGAGCCTGAACTGGGAGTGACAGTGACTTCAGTTGGTTCCTCTCCCAAGAGCAGATTCATGGGATTTGCTTGGACTGGGCCGCACCCCTGGCCAGGACCCAGTGAGCCGTCCCAAATCGATTCCCTGTTCCTAGCACATACTAACCGGGTGAAGGCACCTGAAGTTTGGCTGGCCTGGTGGGGAGGGGCAGGCATACACAGCTGCTGCTTACACCTCAGTGACAAGAGCAGGCAAGAGAGGGCGGAGTTCCCTTGCCAGCGTGCTTTGGAGGAAACATGGCCAACAGGGAAGGGGCTGGGACCTGCACTGTAACCCGTGTGGAGGAAGTCAGGGCCATGACAGAAGAGAGAGGCAGGAGGAGGCCCCCAGCCCAGAACCCTGAGAGCACTGATCCAGGAGAGGGAAAAACAAGGGAGACTGAGGGCAGCAGCAAACACACAACATCAGACATGGCTTCAATGGACATTAAAAGATATCTTAGGGACCTTGTAGATGAGCTCAAAACTGAAATATTAAATCAGGTAAAGCAGGATATGAGTAGAGTAATAAAAAAAATGCTCTCAGGAAGCATCTCTCAGGATGATACAGACGGAAGAAGGGAGGAACACAAAAAAAGGAGAGAAGCATTCGATAAAGAACATAAAGAAAATACAGAATACATGAAGCAGATTCAAAGAGACTACCAGGAAATTAAAAACCCCATTGAAAGCTGGTAAAACTCCTTAAAAGAAACTAAGGATAGACTATCAAAACTTGAAGACAAGTTGGCAGTGTGTGATGATGAAAGGAAAGATCTCTTAAAAATAACAAGGAAACAGGCAGTAACAATACAAAGGCTAGAAGATGACAAAAGAATCTACAATTTAAGAATAAGAAATGTGAACAAAGAAGCAGGAATACATACAGGTGAATTACAAAGGCTATTCACAGAAATAATTAAGGAAAACTTCCCAAGCATGGGAAAAGAAAATGACATTCAGTTATGTGAGGCATACAGAACTCCAGTCATCTACAACCAAAATAGATCTATACCCAGGCATATAATAATCAAGATATCAGAAATTCAATATAAAAACAATATTAAAAGCCATCAGAGAAAAGAAACAGATTACATATAAAGTAAGCCCATCAGAATCACAGCTGACTTCTCGACACAGATCATCAGGTCAAGAAGAACTTAGAGCAAAGTGTTCTAAGCCCTGAAAGAAAATAACCTCCAGCCCAGATTGATGTACCCCACAAAACTGTCACTAGAAATTAATGGAGAAACAAGATGCTTCCATGACAAAGAGGAAATGGGCGAGTTTGTGACCATCACTCCAACCCTGCAGAGAATATTGAAGGACATTCTAGAGAGAGAGAAAAAACATACCAGGATTTTAGGCCTCAATGAGTGGGGCAGGCAGTAGAATGAAAGAGGAAAGTAGACAAACAAAGGAAGAAAAATAGCATAGCAGAAATGAGGCAGAGAAGGATAACTAGAATTGCTAACGTTAATAGATGGCCTTGATACACTATATTGTTAATAGTGCACCAGGATTTAAAACCCACATTACTCACACTACTCTGCTTAGATGTATTATACTCTGTTCCAGTCATTCTACCTGTACTAGATTTGAGGGCACAGACAGCAATCTCGAAAATAACAGGATATAGTATGGTAATCATCCTTAATTTCCTATTAACTTAATCTAAAGCTCTGTAAAACCTACACTGTTTTACCATAACTGATTGTAATCGAATCTGTTTTGTTGGATCATGGTTTTGTATTGATAGATTTTATTCAAGGCTGTTATGATTGATAGTATCAAGTCTGAGAGTATAGGCAACTGCACTTAAGATGACAAGATTCAGTAGAATATCCACTATGGTTTGATTACTACCTGCCTTTGAAGTTTTGTACTGTCTACAATGTTTTATTTTTACTAATATTGTTATGTACTGCTATACTCAATTATACTGCTATATTCAGTTATGCCTGATGATATAGACATTCTATTGAAGATAATAAGAAACAACACAGTAATCATTGTAGATCACCTTGTACTGTGGTTTTATACGACTTTTTGGTTTCATGTTTTTATAGGAATTTGTTTTGTTTTGTCTTGCTAAGGCTTGTTTTTCCTCTAATACAGAAAGGATAGAAATTCATGTAGAGATTCATGCATTTACACTCTCACTGTTTGACTATCTACTTACATGCTTTAATTTTGTAACTTGAAAAACTGTTATTAAGAGGACAATATGTAATTTATTAACTAGTGATTTCTTATTATCTTTTTTTTTGAATTTTGTATTATCTCTACCATTTACATGCTTTTGTTTCTCTTTAAATAAAAAATAAAAAAAAAACCCTGTGGCTGTTCCAATTGATAGACCTCAAAAAAACAAAAAAATTGTGGCTGTTGGGTGTTGTATCCCAATGATGAGGAAGTTACTAAGACTGTGAATGACATTGGATTAAACTTGGTGTATTTCTCCACTTGAAGCTAACACTTCTTTCCATTTCTTGCGTTTTCATTTGCAAGAAGCATATTTTCACTTTTAAGAGCCACATCACTTTCGTTATTGAGGCAAACAGTACTGGTCCCCCCAAATCTATTTTTAATTCCTCTTTCCCTGGTACTGTTCCTGTGTCCTCTCTTCTTTATGTGACTCTGGGGAAGACAGCTGTCTGTTTCAAGTACAGTTTCAGTTAGGTTAAGCCAATAAACATGGTGCTTCTGTTTTCTTTGGCAGTGATTGGTTATTGACAGAACACTTTCTCCTCATCCTAATTATAGTCAACTGTTTGAAATGGGAGACTACAGAGAGATGGTGTAGATGAGATATTTTACGCTTAGTGAGGAAATGTTGAGAAGGCATGTGTCAGCATTTGATATTCATAATCTCTGCAATAGGTACTTCATTTTGCTATGCAGTGTCAGTCTTTTTCCAGGAAGAAATCCAGCTTGAGGGCAAAATAAATGTATTAAAGATGGAAGAAAATAAATGTAATCTACTTGGCTCCTTGATGGAATCATTAGGTCCCTGAATCAAACTACCATAATTTTAGAATTACTGTTGAGTGAGATAAGAAATTTATTTAAAACTAACTTGAATAGAATTTCTAGTTAATTAAAATGTAGAATTTCTAATTAAGCAGAGACGCTATTAAGTGATATCTTGGTTTTATTAGAAATGGTAGTTTCATTATTAGAGCAAGTTCATGAGATACTTCACTTTTGTGTTTTGTTTGAGGTGATTCATATATAAAATGTAAGAATTACCAAACAGTACTGTTATAGTAAATAGATCAGTCATGTTATTAACCAAATTTATTCAGCAGTGAATAAATTGAGGAGGTTGTTACAAAGAAAACTGGGAATAATCTATTCCAGTACTTGGGAGGCTGAGGCAGGAGGATCCTTGCAAGTTTGAGACCAGCCTAGGGTACAAAGTGAGCTCAAGGCCAGCCTGAACTTCATAGAGAGACCCTGTCTCAAAAAAAGACAAAAATAAAAGAAAAGAAAACTGGGAATACTCTAACAGGCTCGAACAATAGGCAATTCAGCTGAAATGTTAATTCATAATCTAATCAGTTCATAGAATTGCATCATTTTCAGTAACATGGTATCTTTAATGTATTCAACACATTAAATACACATAAAGAAACATTATAGAAATCCCAGTGTTTGGAGTAATTGCCAGTAAGTGTTGTAGTCTGATGTTGGTGCTAACTTACAAGTACTCAGATATAAAAGATAAAGCTTATAGCAGTAAAATTAAACCTATGAGCTATAGATCTATTCACAGATGTATTAAAATGCAGACAACTTTTAAGTAAGAGACAGTGACAAAGAGTTTCCCACTATTCAGGCTTTGTGGAATCCTCTTCTCAACTTGACTTTTGTGTTTATCTCTGTATTGTCCAGGTTTACTGTGAATTCTACTAAGTCAGTTAAGCCATCTAAATATATCATAAATATTTGATCACGTTCTATACCTTATTGGGTGCCTTACCTTCAAGAATCTTATCACGTTACTTGACCAGAATACTCCGACTTGTGATTTTTCTCCTCTCAATAATTTTTGTTGTGTTGCTTCCCTTTCTGCTCATTGACTGTAAATTCTCAGTCTTCTTCATTTTATGAGTTGAATATCTCTCCTCTGTTGGATAACTTGTGCTGGTCCCTGTGCGTGTTGTGTTGGTTCTGAATAAAGTCTGCCAAGCCATCAGTCAGTGTCATGGATAATTTTTCCCTTAAGTATGTATGTATGTATGTATTTATTGGTACCAGGGATGAAACTCATGACCTCACACTTGCCAGGCAAGTACTTATGCCTCTGAGGTAAATCCCCAGCCACTTAAGTATTTATGAAGCCTTACTTAACTGTAACCATTGTCAATTTAATTATTTTCTTCACTTAGCTTTTTGATAGTTTACTTAGTTTTTGTGATGTAGTGTCTTAAAGTATGGAGGTATATGTGACTCTTTGTTCTCTTGCTCTAAGGTGGTAAAGAATTACTCAAAGCTGAAAATTGATAAAAGCATGAGTGAAATATATTTGAGGGTGTTTGCGCCCTACTGAACTCTAACAGTTAACCACGTGGTGTAAGTGGGAGGTAGAGGCAGAAAAACTGGCAATAATTGAACAGGCAGGCTCAAAGAATAGACCATTTCATGAAGAGCAGGTTTATTGAAAATCAGGGGCCGTGAGAAGCAGAAAGCTGGAAGGTTATGCAGGCTGGGCAGGTGAGGAAGAGACGGATGTGGAAAACCTGAGATAGAGCAGGGTGGTAATCTGAGTGCTGGCCAAGAATAGCAGGACTAACGGTGTCAGAATCCACATCACGTGGATGATAGGGAAACTTCACAGATTGCAGAGAGCCACAACCAGGAGCTTGAATACCAAGGGGAAGTGAAAGAGACCTCAGAGGAGCAGTGATGGATGGGGTCAGCCAGTAACAAGCCCTTCTGTCATACTGTGACTGAGATGTCCACTTTTGTTTTTTGTGCAAGACTGCAGTTAACATGCTTGAGATACTTCACCCATGAGATCACCACCTTCAGGGTTAGCCTTCACCACACCAGGAAAGCTGGGCAAGAGAGACCCTGGAACTGAGAGGACTGAGATTCTCCAGAAGGTCATCGTTCTTTCCAAAGCTGTTGTACAGGAACTACTTGGTGGCCTCCCTCTGCTCTTAGAATTGGAGTGCACTCTGGTGATCTTTATCTGGCACAGAAGAGGGCCACATTCTTGTGGTTTTTGAGTGTGAATAAATGTCATTTAGTATGGAAATTATCATAAGTGAATCTGTTGATCTACTTTGGAAATTCCAGTAAAACTTACAACTGGGCTTATAGTGGACTTTCAGTGCGGAAAAAGGGTAAACACCCTGACAAGTCAATTTGGAACTTTTGCTCCTGCTGAAATAACCTGACAGTGACAATAATTTACAGCCCTTTTCCCCAGTTCCCCAGTACTTTTTTCTTTTTCTTCCCCTCCCTGTCCTCCTCTTTTCCCTCCCCTATTGTTCCTTTCCTTCTCTTCCCTTCTCTTTTGCTGAGTATCTAACCTTGATGGAGGATCTACCCTTGGGCATGCTGTCTGTCTCTAGTTTGTTAATCTCAAACCTGTGAATCTACATTAAAAAGGATTTTTTAAACAAAAGAATAATGATAATTGCAACCCTTACAGAAGGCTTACAGTGTCCTAAGAATTGTACTGTTTCCCCCACCCCCAGCCTGCTCTGGTAGTTTATAGATGGTAAAGAAATCCAACTAAGTTTCCACAGATGGCAAACAGTGGCATCAGATTGGCTGGTGGGCTGTAACTAAATTGGGTCCTGCATACTGTATTCCTTTGACTTTTGTGTGATTTGATTAGTCAGGAGAGATAAAATGTTAATTGAATACACAATTTGGATACTAGAGGTCCCCCAACGGAGTCCCCAGGGAGCTGCTTTTGGAAATTGTGGAACTTTTAAGGGAGGGGTCTGGTACTGACAAAGGAGAACAGTGACTCCCAACCTGCTGGGTGTCAGATGTTCTGAATTCCTGTCCCCTGAAGTGGAAGAATGAAGTTAAAAGGACAAAGGAGGTTGAGTAGGAAGGGTTTATTGGAGAATAAGAACAGGTCCTGAGAGACTGGAGGGGTCTTAGAAGTGGGTTGCCACCAAGGGCCTTTGTCAGCTGTGATGTACATAGCAAAGTCACAAATGTGGGTACCATGTGGGTCAAACTGTAATCAACCAATAAGATTACAGTTATAATCTCCTAGCTGAAGGGGAAGAGGAGCACGTAGCAAAGTCATATTAACCTAAAACAGGGACATTTTGGGGGAGGATGGGTTCAGGTGTTGTGGTCACTCATGAAGGTTTTAGCCTTGATGGACTGGGTGGACCGATTCTAGAATTTCCACTTGTGTCTTAGGGAAGTGTGCAAATCTAGCCATTGTGACTATAATGTTGAGGCCTTGTCTTTTTCAGATGCCTCCAGCCACAATTTTAATGTCTCCATCTTTCATGACTTCCATGGGAGGCCAGTCTCTCTCTGTGTATTAATTTTTATCTAATTAAGCTGCCCATAATAGCGGGAAATGCATACACTTTATTTGCCGGAGATTGTGGGAGTAGGTAAGAGATTGGATTCTAAGGTTTCTAGTTTTTGGCAACCTGGATGTTTTGGCAACACGGATATTCATGGACAGGGTAAGTACAGAAGGAGTAGGATTACTGAAGGACAGGTATGGTTTCAGTGTTGGACATATTATATCTTAATTTGCCTCTGAATCTTTCTGTTTAGGTGACCAGTAGGGGTTGAAAACATACAAGCCCGAGCGAAGCAATTAGAGCTGAATTAGTGACGTTACATGCACACTGTGTGTACATATAAATGTTTTTCGGTTTCAGCTTATAAATAGGAATGTTTGGTTTAGAGAGAAGAAGTCTACATCATGGCTCAGAGAATCACTAATACTTTGAATAGGTAGGAAAACTGAAGTGTCCAGGCAACACTGAAAGGAAATGACTAGTGAAGAGGTAGAAAGGTCAGGTGTGATGTTATGAAACCTAAGACAAAAAGCAGTGTTTTGTGAAGGAATGGATGGTTAGTAATTTTGAATAGTAGATGGTGGTCAGACAATGAATGTAAAAGTCTGTTGTACTTGAAGGTGTTTGGCGACTGCTTGGAGAGAAAAGTTTCGGTGGATTGTGCATATGTACTTTGTAGAGAGAGGACAGGAGTATTTGAAAAGCACCAAAGACAACTCTGGCATGGTGAGTCTGTGTGTGAAGAAAGAATTTAGCAGGGACTTGAGTCCCATCACAAAGAGGGTTTCTGTGCTGCGGAAGAAGAGGCTTCCTTATACTTGAAACAGATTTGGCAAATAGAAGGCCTGCAGGGCCCCGGAAGCATAGGTACAGTGAAATCATGCTGACTGGTCAGTCGTGCAGACATGAAGGGTGCACATCTTTGGAAGCTGCAGTCATTCTTTACCTGCGCTCTGGTCTACCTTTAGACATGTAAGGATCTGGATCTTCTTGTCACATCTGCCATAGTGGAGAACAGTGACAGGTGTTTATCAGCACTCTAGACAGTATTGAAAGACAGGTTTCCTAAGTAATACAGTGGAGGATTCACGTAGTAAGGAAGTTTCAAGTTATGAGGTAGACAGTGGCTGAAATAGGACCACAGTGTTAGAAGAATAGGTACAAGAGAGGGGAGGAAACATATTGGAAAGGGGAAAAAAGAGGACAGGAAATGGAGAGAAACGGATCGTAGGAATCTGTTCAGATATTTCTTATCAGACTTGTACTTGTTCCACAAAATGGAGGAGTGGATCATTTGCCTGAAAAAGATAGAAGAAGGTAATTGAGTACAAAGAGTTAAGGAACTGAGAGGCTGCTATGCTGAATGACTGTCTGGCGTGTGAAATGGGCCTAAAAGTATAAATTTGGACACATAGTGGAACTGCATCCTAGGAGTGGATCTTAGAGTGGCGGGTTGAGTTGTGAACATGGTCATCACCAGCTTGTAAGCACCCATCAGGCTTGTGAGCACCCACTTTAGGTGACTTGTAAATACATTATAATACACTAATCCATCATTAGTGTTCCACCCTTAAAAACTCATCTAAACCTGACTGCCTTCCAGAGCCTGCTAGAAAAGTACCATTGCATCAGGGGTTAGGGATCCAAAATAGGGGTATGAAGATTTCTATCGCATCTCAAAGTACGTTCCTTTCATTTTGGGGAAGTGACATGACTTATTTATTCTACGAATAAGTTCAATAATATATTAGGTTTTTTTCCTATTATGTGGCAGACACTGTTGTATATACTATGTCCAACTAAGTTACTACTTCATACCTGAGAGTATTTGATAACTCAGACAGGTATACATGAATATTCATTATAGTTGGGTATGATTAATATGTGACTTAAGGTTATCCTGCGGAAAGCCCGAGCTTTGCCTTTTCATAGGTAGGGTATGCAGTTTACAAATTAAGTGCTCTCTGGCAGGTAATTGGACACTGCTTCCCTTTCTTAATCAGTAACAGTACAGAAAATAATTACATGGAAAATTCTTGAGGAAATAAAAGCATAACTGGTGCGTTTAGCACAGTGGCTGGCATTTTGTAGGTGGTAGGTGAGAGCTAGTGTTGCCATGTAAGGTATACTTTTCATATGATTATATTTAAATGGTATAATAAAATTATGTGCTGGTTCTGTTTTGATTAAAAAATATGCTAGTTTACCAATATATATTTATCTGCAATAATAAGTGGGACAATTTAGGTATGTCATTTGTGACTTACAACAGATAAGAGAGATGTAAAACTTGTTTCTGTTTGGACTGTATCTTCATCAGTAAGTTATATATTTAAAAAATACACACACTAGTTTAAAACATTGTCTAATTGGAGCTAGGATACATAATCTTTTTATAATTTTGTCCATTTAAAGTAAATGAAATATGGTAGTAGACTGATATTTGTAATGAAAATATTAATATGAATCAGAATAATAACCCTTCATTCCTAGAATTGTGTAGGAGAAAATAATTCAGATTTTCTGCATATATGCACTTGCACGTTTTTAGTTGTATGATTAATTCTGTTGAAGCACATTTAAGAATGCTGAAGTTTAGTATAAAAGGAAAAACGTCCCCCTGACCATTTTGATAACATTTTCTTTATTTTCAGTTGCAGCTTGGGTCATGTGCCACGCGCTGGTCTGGGTTTGGTTTTTGTTGTAGACTCTGCCTTGATGTGCGCACGGTGGTGTAGGCCCGAGGGTGGTGGAAGGAAGAACTCAGGAGGACCCCATACGTCCTATTCTATGATTTTCCAATTTGCGGTCCTGTTAAGTACAGATGGAAGGCTGTGGACTGACAGTGTTTAAATAGAAAATTAATAATCAGGGAGACAAATCATTTGCCTGTGGTTTCTGTCAGAAGCACACGGCAGGCGATTTTTCACGGGTAGACAGCGCTTGTCTGAGCCTGGATGTAATGCCCTGGGTGGCTCCAGGCCCCTCATGTCAGTTTATTTTGTGCCTCATTCAGCCCTTGCAAAATCTGGTTCATTTTCCAACCCAATAGCTATGTACATAATGATCAGGGCCCTGAAATACGGCTCCTCCTGGTCATTATTTTTCTCCTTGCATGCATTAGCCTCACCTGTGCCTGGACTCAGGCAATTTTGGTCACGGGAAATGTCTACATCCGAGTCTCCTCCTGACAGCTGCGCAGACATTAAAGTAAATTAGGCCTTCTGGGTGGAATGTGCTTTATAGGTTTGGTATTTTTAAAACATCGTTTCCTTAAAGGGCTAAGGGAAAACTGCATTTTATTTTGTAAATTTGCTGCAGAAAATTTTAGCACAGAAAAGTCTTTGAAAACTTAATTCTCAGTATTAAAATGACAACCTCAGAAAAATCAGATTTGGGCCATTTTATTTTCCCCAATACTTCCAAAAGAAATCTTCGCTGGTTAAAATTTGAAAGACAAATGCATGAAGAGAAATAGAATAAACTCGAAAATCAGAAATATACTGGAGCTTTGTTTGATTTGTGCACTGTCCTTATGTCTCATGTACTAAACTCTTGCAAGAAAGTACAGTGGAGCATGTGGTCTTGTAAAATACCAAGATGAATCATTGAAGGCAAACTGAGATCAGATAAAGCTGGCTCCTTTGATTCCATCACAGGGTGTGCTTGCAGCCTTTCTCCCTGCTCTGCACAGGACCTTTGGGATCCGGAAAGCTTTTACTTAGTTAAGTTGGAGATGTCTAGCTTCTCTGGAATCTTCTTGACAATGAAAGATAATGTAAAGATAATGATAGGATTTTGTATGTGTCCCTGGAAGGAATAAAGGTGAGAATTTACAATGGTGCCCATAGCTCTTCATGCAGGTTTATCTTGTGTTTGTTTATTTCCTTGGTCTCAAGATTATTAGAGCCCACATTGTCTGTTATATTTGGGTAGCAGGTTACAGCAGATTTCTTTGTTTTTCCTCTATCATATCATCAGGAAGCTTCTGAAAATCAATATATAGTTAACTTTTCTATCTTTATGCTGTTGTTTTTGAAATTCTTCCTTTTCATAGAGTGAATCTGATGGTGTTTTTCTTTTCAATCTTGTATTTTGGGAGATGGGACGTCACCAAGGGTCTCTATGATAGGAAGAAATTCTTGTTGAGATTCCATGGTAGTATAAAAAAGAAGCTCGTGACATGGACCAAGATTGATTATTCAGCAGTGGTGCATGATTACTGAGACTGTTTGGAGAAAAGGTGAATAGTCAGGGCTCTGGGCTACTATAGAAGAGTATGAGATGATGTACAAAGTCTGGTTGCGAAAACTGAAATTTAAATACAGTGATCCATCCAGTCTCCCATAGCTAAGTTTATAAAGTGTGGGGGAACTAACGGTTGCGTGTTTTAGCTTTTACTTATGCAGCCCTCGCCTGCTTTCAACATATCCTTGTCTTCATTCAACATACTTTTTCAACTCTATTCTTAAATACCTGCTTGAGTCCTCCAAGGTATCCTTAGTGTCAGAGAAGCACAAATTTACAGGATTAATCTGCTTCCTGAAAATTCACTTGAATCTAGCTCCTCAATGCCAGTTTGTTTTGTGTCTCATTCAGCCCCAAAGTTTGTTTTAAAATAAAATTCTTGTATTTGAATTGTACCATAGCAATGCCAGTCCTATTAGTCAGCTTGTGTCCCTAAGAGAAAATATCTGAGGTAGGTAATTTAAGAGACGAGATGTTTATTTTTTGCTTACAGTTTCAGAGGTTTAAGGCCATACTCAACTGGCTCCCAGGTAGAAGGGTACAGACGAGAAAGGTTGCTCACCTCATGACAACCAGGTAGCACAGAGTAGGAAGAGCTAGAGAGGAAGGGATTAGGGAGCAGATGTAGTCCCCAAGTCACACCCGTGTATTCTACCCAGATACACCCAGAAGTGTGCTTTACTAAGCTCCCAGGAATCTCTCACACCAGGCAGACGGGCAGTCAAGGTTAACCACCATACACATTTTCTGGGAGAGTCAGGTATTAATCCAGTGACTTTGTGTATGCCTCAGCTTGACTTTGTATTTCACTAAGTTTATAGCATCTCTATTAGAATTTCCTGGTTAAAGACTATGGGAAGCCATTCAAGATTTTTAAGCAGAATGAGAGTAAAGGGAAAGGAGGAAGGAACATGACAAGCTTTGTACTTATTAAACCTCAAAGCTTTGGGAAAGAGAGAAGCAAGAGGTATGAACGTAGAGCGATGATCCCTACCTTATTAACTACTTAAATAGTTTTGATTAGAAATAGGGAAAACCTGGATTTAAGAGAATTAATGAGATTGAAGAAGAACAAAGTGGAGTGATTCTAATTTATACAAACTGTTGGCTGACTGGGTCTTCACATTTCATGGAGAAGGAGCTGAGAGAATTATGTGTAGATTGTAGGTTTGGGGTTAAATGACTAGGTTATGGTAACATTCACATAGGCAAGGAAATCTCAGATGAAAAACTAAGAATTTCACTGTGGAGTTTTGAGTGTGAGGTGTGTAGGAGACATTCAGGAAATTCCCTGCAGGGAGATAGCTGTGCCATTTGGAAATAGGGAAAAATACTGGGATAGAGATAAAGATTTGAGAGTCGTCAGCATGGTGGGGATTGTTAGCATCATGAGGTCAGACCCTTGGGAACATCCATACTTAAGAGGAATCAGAAAATGAAAAGTGAGTAGAAGACACTTGGAAAGAAATCAACACAAAGTGTCTGTACCGGAAGAGTGTGAAGGAAATCAATGCAAAGTGTCTGTATCGGAAGAGTGTGACCACTGTCTGCAGAGAAGATGGGTGAAGTCCGCAGTCATCACTTTAGAGGGAATAAGAAAGACTCACTTGAAAAATATTTTAAAAAGAACCATTCTGTGTTAAAATTGAAGACCACACTGCATTTCATATGTGTCAAATAGCTGCAAAATAACCTAGCTTAGGTGGCCAAGGCTTTTTGTTCCTTTTTGGGTGCAGTTTTCTATGTCCACACAGCTCTGTTTCAGAAACCGAGCACAGATTTTACAAGCTTAGCAAAATAGACTCAATTTTGGGTTACATAACAAAGAATTATGGGCCTTCCTGGATTATGGCTAATTTCCCAAAGGATATATTTAAGGTTTATTTCTGCAAAGCCATTTTTAAAGGTAACTAAAACTGTGTTTTGGAGTTGTGACTTCCTGTTTATGACTTTAGGTTGAGTTCTGCACTTTCCGACACCATTTTTTAAAATTTTTTATGGATTTGATTATTTTTTATTTATTTATTTATTTCCTGACACCATTTTGAGTTTGATCAATGACTAAACAGAAGTGGAGATCCTAGAAATAGATAAGATAGGATGTAACCAATTTTCTCAGGTAATTGAGAAGTATTTATCATAAAGGTAGTAGGAATGTAATTAAAATTCTGTTGTAGTATACATTATAATAATATGTTTATATGGAAATAGTGTGTGTTAAAATGTATAAACATTGTATATGCAATAATCATTAATCCATAAATATCTAGAATATGAGAGGTATTATGAAACTTTCTTTTTTTTTTCTTTTATTATTTTAAGTCAAATTTCCTTTGGACCTAATAATTCTGATAGAAAAGTAAAGATCTGAGAGAAATGTAGCACTAATGTAGACTCTGATTCTACTTGTCTCCCATAGCTGCTTAAGTACAATTCAGATGGTATGCTCAGATTTGTTATTCTTTGTCACTTTTTTCTTTAAAAGCAAGAAGTTTAAACGATAACTGAGTATTTTTTTTCTGTCCTGGATCTCTTGGTGATGTGACTCGTTAACTCTTCTTGTCATCATTTTCAGTGCATTTTTAATTGTGGACTCTGGGTTTTTCTATTTGGTTCTCACCACCGACTGGATATCCTTGAGCAAGTTACTTTGCACTCTCTGTGCAAAATGATATTGGGAGGAAGGAGAAAATCTATGAACAAGAATCTCTTAATCAAAAGTAGCACAGTAGAATTTCTTTACTTAAAGCATTTTTTTTGCTTTAATGCAAGAGTCAAACTTTTTCCTGTGCAGCAATGTTTTTGTTTTGTTTTTCTCCTAATTGTTATTCCGTAGCAGGGGAGTAAAAGCCATGGCCTACATCCTTCTCCTCTCCCTGGGCACTTGTCACGGTCTAGCTAGTTTTCTAATTAATTACCTAGCATCCTCTACCTACTCTCTCCTGTCCTCACAAGATGGGAACACATACCCCAGTAGAACTTAGCTCGTAGAACAGCCCACACCTTTGTAAATTATTTTCTCTATCTGGAATATTTGAGTTTTTTTTTTTTTTTTTTGGAAAAACTTATAACCGTTATTCAACATAGAGACAAAGTAATTAGTTACTATTTATTGAGTATTCAGAATGCCTCAGAGCCTTTCCCAGGACTTTGTCATGCATTAAATTCATTAATCCTCACAACAAACTCCTGGCTTAGGTATTTCATTGTCTCCTTCTTACTAAAAGGATTGGGAGCACAGAGAGGTTAAGTTCTCAAGGTCAGGCAGCTAGGATGTGAGGCTTAGCAAAGATTTGTAGACAATGTGCCTTCATAGCTGGTGCTTTCACCGTCTAATATCAAGAAGACAAAGAAACTCACTTTGTACAACTTCCTGAGACTCCGCAGGCCAAGGGCTTTACACTGTGCTCTGTTGCCAGTCTCCCAGAACCTTCTTTATGTCCCTTAAATACACTGTTATTGTGGTGTTTTGCTCTGCATTGTGCATTACTCTGTTGCCAAATGCTGTTGTTTCCCATTTTAAAGTTTTATGCTTAACCATTGTTTTCCCAGTGCTTAGCATACCGCTTGGTATTAAAAGAGCGTGACTGAAGTTTGCTTGTGTTAATGAATAAATAAATGAATGAATGTAACAAACGCTACCAGTAAGAGGCAAGACGCCAGTGCACTGCCCTGTGGATTTCTGTTTAGGGGACTGGGCAGATAAAAAGCCCTGATCTACTGCTCGAAAGAAATCCTATTTACTGCTTGAAAGGGAAGAATAGTTCTCCTTTTTATTCGTGTGTTATGTAGAAAGATCTCTTTTAGATCTCATTTTATGTTTTTGTAAGTGCAGATAAGACTGACATGTTTATCTAGAGACGGGAAGCTTCTAATATGGTGAAAGAAGTTCGGTCTCTCCCGCTGGCAGCTAGGTTGGCAGTGAACTTTCACTTTTTTTAAAAAACTTTTTTTGTTTTTGACTTTTTGTCTAGTAAGTTGCTTGGCTTTTGGTAGGTTTTAATGTTTAGGTAGTACGCCCACTGCTGCGTTTCCGCTCCTTCCCCATGTTAGTGTTCTGTATCTTGCATTATTTCTCTTGTTCACACAAGGCCTTTCTGTGGCTCTGTTTTACGTGGAAGAGAAGTATTCGCCGAGACGGTGCCACGTGCTTTGGCCTGCTGTTGCGTTTCTGACCTCGCACCTCACTGTCCAGTATGGGTCCCTCATTGTCACTGTGGCTTACTTCCTCACTTCTGCCCTTTCCTCAGAAATCACCTTCTCTGGGAGCCTTGCCTTTAATAGTGGGTGTTAAATCATATCATTATACTGTCTTATCCAGCCTATTTTGCTTCTTTTCAACATTGCTCATCATCTGACAAAGTATCTAATTGTAATAACTTATTGTATTTCATGTATTTTGGCCACTTGCACAGAAGCACCCCAAAATCAGGGTTTTGCTGGGCATTTGCTTATTCTTAGGGATCAGTGACCTGGCACACTGCCGGCAAAATAGGCGTTGTAATACTTGATGAGTCAGTGAAGACACAGAGACTTCAAAATCTTGCTTTTCTTTAGTGAAAATGTGGCCCAGATGTTCATGTTAAAGTCTTGGAAAGAGCCAGATGTTTAAAGGATGCAAATATCAGGTAATGGACTGGAACAAGAACATACCTGATATTGATATTTAGCCTGTACACTGCCTGAGTGATACAGGTTCACCAAGTCAGTTTTTATATTTGAGTCCCTGCATGACTGCCTTTGGCCACCTTATGAACTTATTTCATTCTTTATGAAAGAATGATGTAATTTTTAGTAGCTGTTTTTTTTTTTTTTCCCGTGTTTATTTAAGCCAAGACCTATGTACAGGTTTTGGTGAGAAACTTAACCAAAGAACGTGGTTCTTGTTGGATTGAATTTTCTGCTGAATCAACTAGAAAATGAATTTTTATAAAATATACTGTAAGTGAAGTACTGTTCATACAATCTAGTTGTGATTAATGATGTGGAGAACAAATTCCAAGAATTAGTGATAATGGAAAAGAGATGTATTTAGCATAATTTAAGCATAAATTGGTCATCATGTCTATGTTGAAAAAAATTGCCTGGACTTAATTTTTTGCGTTCTGTTATTTATTTCAAGTTTATTCTTCAACATTTGGGTGCAGCTTGTCAAACTAGTTATGGGTAGAAAAATGTCTTTTGTTAAAACTGTGAGGAAAACAGTGTAAATGTGTTTTGATTTATTTGTTGGTGTCATATTAATGGATAACTCTTCTTGGGAGGTTGGCGAGGACACTCATTCAAAGTGTATAATATTATATACATAATCATAGGTTGTATGACAAGTACACAATATGTTTTTATAAAGATGTGTTTATTTATTGTATATTTTAAAATATATTATTGAGCATATTAGTAAGTTTGTGTTATTTTGTGTTGTGATATACATGTAGTGCTTCGAAAATGTACCAGATGGAACAACAAACACCTTTGTGAGAATGAAACTGTAATGGTACAAGACAATTGATTTTCTGATCATAACTTTTTCATTTTCAGTTTTTCACTGTGCGTTTCTTACATGTTAGCAAGATAATCTTTAGCATAAGCCAAAATTTCTTTTGGTTATTTATTGTAAATTATCTTAATTGATGAATGTGAAAACGATAAGATCTGCCTAATTTTAGGTGAGTGAAATAACTGATTTTCTTCTAATTCTTTTTTTGTCCTGCAAAATGATATGCTAATAAAAGAGAAAAATCAATCATGCTCTAACAAAGTATCATTATTCCTACTCAGAATGTAGAAACAAAACAAAACAAAACACCAAAATACAGAATGGAGAAAGGTAAAAGTAAAAATATTTTACCGTTCATTAACTGTAGCTATATATGTTATTTTGAGAGTGACTCATAAAATTATGAACACATGGAATTTATTCCATAGGTTATGTAAATATTTTAGAATTATTGGGAGAATTCCCCTCTCCCTTCCTCCCACATCTCCTACCTGCTTCCCTCTTTTCCTCGCTCTTCTTTTTTCCCTTCTTTATGCTTAGAATTGAACCTGGAGTGTCACTGATGCTAGGCAACTGCTCTCCTACTAAGTAGCATCTCTAACAATAAGAGAATGTCTAAGTTCCTAAAAGCTCTATATGTGCTCTGATGGTATCAGTTGATTAATTTTTATAGGTACAAAATATCAGTAAAACTTCCGTTAACAGCAATAATGTGCAGATAATATTCCTTTGTTCTTTTCTTTTTAAAATTCCATGTACAGAAATGCAGTTCATTATATCATTTAGCTTCTGAAGGATACTTGTTTTCATAAAAAAAATTTAGGAAATAAATTCAGCAGAGTTTCTTTAACTAGCAAGTCTTTTCTGGGAGTATGGTAAAGCTGTTACTACTGGAACCTTTCAAACAATCTGTATCTCATATAAAACAACATATTTGCCCTAAATTTTAACAAGCTCTGTTAGTCACTTTCCTGGCACTGGGACAAGATGCCGGACACCCACAGTTTGAAGGAGAAGCTTATTTGGATGATAGTTTTCAGTGGATTCAGTGTAAGGTGGGCTGGCTCCAAGGCAGAGATGGCTAAGTTCCATTCTGGAAGGGGATGGAGAAGAAAGACGCTCAATCTATGACAGCCAGGAAGCAGAGGGAACAGGAAGAGCCAGGAGGAGAATATACCCTTCAGTTTACATCTACAGTGAACTTACCTCCAGCCAGGCTCCCTCCGAATAGTTCATTCAGCCACGAACTCATCAGTGAATGAATCTACCCTTGAGTACAGTTTCCCTGTGACTCAGTCACCTTCTAAAACCTTTACCTCTGAATGCATAAGTCTGGGAGACATTTCTGATCTAAATCATAATATTTTGACCATGGCTTATAAAAGGCTCATATCCATCTCATTATGTAAAATAAAAATACATGTAGTCTGTTTCTAAACGTTACCAAAGTTTTAGTTCCACCATTGCTGAAAAGTCTAAGTCTAGTCTTTCCTGAAACTTAACACAAACTCTTACCTGTGAGCCTTTGTAAACAGCAAAAAGCAAATTAAAGACTTTAACATACAGTGGCACAAGGAAAATGTTCCCATTCCACAAAGGAAGGATGGGGAGTAGAACTGAATGAGACCAAAGCAAGACCAAGACCCAGAAAGACTCCATGACTCCTATACTCTGCATGCCTGAAAAATCAGCACCATAAGGATGATATCAATGTCTTCTGCCTGTTCAAGCAGGAGCCTGGCCTCTTTGGATCATGGATGCAATGGCTTCTGAGTGCTAGGATGATGGAAATTGTGAAAATATTTTCCTGGGTAGCCTTGCATTAACAAGGCACTCTGTTGCTGTCTTCTTTCTCAAAGCTGTCTTCCAAGTTTATCCTTTACCCTTTAAGCCTGCAAAGGTAAAAACTGGCCAATTGCTGACATACCTTATAGTGATCTTTCAAGTTGCAAAGGACTTGACTTTTATTTGTTATAAACTCATTTTAATTATATTTTTATTACTATTTGTTTCTAATGCATAATACTGCATTCCTTGTGGAGTTTGTGCATTTATATAACACATTTTAATTATCTTTTCATCTTCTCTTCCTCTCATTTCTTCCTTCCCCTTTGCAAAAGCTCTGTTATTGCCTATTGTTTAGTTTGCTCTTTATATTTTGGGATTCAAATATAGTAAAAATCATGTAATATTAAAGCTTTTGCATGTAATTTATTTCACTTAACATTATGGTTTTTGGGTGCACTCATTTTCCTGTGAATGACTGGTTTTCCTTTTTTATCACAAAGTATTACTCCATTGTGTATAATACTGCACATCCTTTATCCATTCATCTGTTGAATTCTTTTTTCTTTTAGCAACCATGCTGTCTTTGGCCTCAGGTTGGTAGGAGGTTGTTTTCTGGTGAAATGTTAACTTTTCACACTCTATGACTGTATGTTTTGCTTCTGATTTTGCTATATGAATCTTGCTAAAAGTACTCAGCAGTGCCTGTGCTACAGTATGAACATTGGGGTGCACTTAACTTTCTTCTACCAGATCAGTTAATCTGCCATCTTAAATTAAACCTCACATAAAGTCTTAGCACTTGGAAAATTTAGACAGATTCTTTGCCAAAATGAAACATACATGACTGGTCCAATTTCCAGTAGAGTTTTCATTCTCTACTGAAGTATCTTCTCCTTAGTAAAGTCTGGACTTTACTGTCTGCATTCCTGTCAGTTTTCTAGGCTTCTGAGTGTTTATAAGAATTGCCCATCATGCTAGGCTTATAGTATACTAAGGCTTTTGTAGTATGTATCTCCAAAGGTTTTCAAACTCTTCCTGCAAAAAGCTTCTAAAGCGCATAGTCAAGTACAATTATATAACAACAAGCCCACTCTGGGTACTAATGTTTTGTATTAATCACTTTCTCATCACTGTGACAAAATACCAAACCTCGGAGTTTAAAAGAGTACAATTTATTTAGCTTAGTTTCCAGTGGGTTCATGGTATCCTTGTCTGCTTCCCAGACAGGAAGAGCATGATGGAGGGAAGCTGCTCAACCCATGGCAGCAAGTGAGCGGAGAGAGCAGGGAGGACACGGGGACAAGAATGTGCGTTGCTAGCTCACACCCCTCAGGGTCCCATCTCCAAACAGACTCCGCTTCTTATCACATTCAGCCAAGAACTCACCAGTGGATTGAATTCATTGAGAAGTTTAGCACCCACGTGATCCAGTCACCTTCAAAAATCAGACTTCTGAGGAACATTTTAGATCTAAACCATAGCCCAGGCTGTAGCATAATTTTTGTATTTTATTTTTCCAAAAGCTTGTTCTTTAAAAAATCAAGTTATTACACATAGATAGCAAAATATAAATATTTTCTTTATGCCTTTCTCACACGTGTTTATGTTAGCATAAAACTGTTACTAGTTTAGTATGAATGATAATAGTGCAAAATTCGGATCATTTCCAAACCAGTGTACATCTAAGTTTGATTAACAAAAGCAAGAATTTGGGTAATAATGCATTCATTCATCTTAGGTTGGAGGAGGTCAGCATTCTTTGGAATTAAAAGAGATTTGCTTGTACAGCTGCTAAGGGTCGCTTTTCATTACTTGGTCAGTACTACCCAAGTAGTTACCACTGCTGCCCACTGCCTCCCCTGGCTGCTCTAGCATTTTCTTTCCATACCACTTCTAAAGAATGGCACACATATTCATAGGACAGTAAAATAACCGTGTAAATTCATCAACCTAGAAATACACCTTTTTTTTTTTATTAAAACCCTTTTTCTTTGATAGACAAGTTTTCTTATATTATTTTTTGGTTTGTGACTGCTATTAAAGTATATCCAAAATTCTGTTTCTAACATTAACTGTAAATATTTATCTTCCAATTTTTCTTTTGTCAACTGTAATCTTTCTCTTTTAGAAATCTCCCTTTTTTTTTTAATCCAACCTTTTGTCCTCTTCCTATTTTCTGTCTTCACTCCTCTCATTCTGGAACGTACTAGTGGTGGTAAGTGTAGCACCTAATTGCTTTGGCAGTATTATCATTTCAAGCCAGATAACTCTTTGTTGTCAAGAAAGATGTCCTTCGTATTGTAGGATACTTCGTAATGTTCCTATCCTATGCCCATTAGATGCCAGCTTAATGTCCTAGTCGTGACAAAGAAAAATGTTTCCAGACATTTTCAAAAGTTTCCTGCTGAAGGTAGCCAAACATTTACACTTGATCCCAAGTATATCCTGTTAGGGAAGCCCCACCCTACATTGAGGCTTAATATTCCCAGTGGGTGACAGATTCACTCAGGTAGAGAACTGTGATTGATAGTATTTCTTAGCTCGTATATTTCAGACAGTTGTGTTCTAAGGGATAGCTATTTATCCTAGAACTAGCCCACAACATATTTTGAATTGTGATTAAAATTGTAAATACAATATTATTAAACCATTGCTCTGTATATGCACAACTGATACAGACAGAAAAACAAGAGAAAATATTGGCGATGAAAAAATCCTATGCAGTGTAAATGTCCCTACCCATCTATGTGAATATCTCCGGACATCCTGAAATCAGGCAAGCAGGGGGTCCTAATTTTGATTCCTGGTATTTAAAAAAAAAAAAAAAAGTTGAGGCTAATATAGAGCAATGCATCATGTAAATACATTTTCCATTTGCTAAAAACAAGACAAATGGAAATTTCAAAATGCATGCAGCATCACAAAGTGAAAATATCTGTGGACTTTTTCACACATAATAAACATGTTTTTTTCTAGAGGGAATGTGAGTACTCTGCAGTTTAAATGGAAGAAAAATAAAATTTTAATATTTTATCTAAAATGTACAAAATTCAGTGAAGTACTTTAATAATTTAAATCCTATGAAATGTACTATTCAGCAAAGGTTTTCTGATAACATTTATCTTTGAAATACAAAGTTTTGATATCCTCCTCCCTCAGAAAGTGACCATCAGCCACAGAACCCTTCTTCACAGTGCCATGTGGATGGACTACCTTGGGAATGTTTCCTGTATTTTACCCTTACTGTTGCTTCCGTCCTTAGTATATATTCATGCTTAATGAATTTCCTGTTGACTTTAAAAGACATTTCTATTATGGACTATTTTAAAAGAATTACCTATTTCAAGTTTTCCCCTTCATGTAGTTAAGTCATTTCCTTTCCAGAAACAGTCCTCAACTTTGTTTGAGATGAAAATTTGAATGTGAAATTCAAGTATTACATTCATTTAAAAGTATCAATTTATTTTTATTTTCAACACATTGATCTTCTAAATCTGTAATTTCTTTTTGTACTTTCTATTTTTGACTAATCCAGCTTCAAATGACTTGAAAAATGGTACATACAGTAGAAAGACAAAATATGTTTTTCAAATTAATGTAAACTACATCCTAGATATCGACATTATGTTTACTATTAATACAGAGTCTAACAAAAGTGATAGACCTGTTTTTCTGTAACCTGAAGATCAAGTAAAAATTACTAAAAACTAATATTATGATAATAATGACTTTGCCAGTAAGTTTAGAGGATTCTAGAATCATGTGCAGAATGTCATGCTACATTATTTTTAGTATTTACTTGATTTTGTCACAGACAACACCTGAGTGTTATTTGTACAGATATTGATATTTTTATTCAACAAATCCTTTTAAAACAAATACATTAAAGAGGAAAACATACCATGGTCTTTTTTTTTTCTGATATGTAAAGTTAGAAAATAAGTTTCCTACAAAGTTAAAAGACTTCTCAGAATCCTTTAAAAGCGTGGAAAGTCACCTACCGCTGAAACGAGGGAACGGATCTGTCTACTAGCAAACCTAGCCTTTGGTTTGAGGAAGCCTCAGATTTTAATTAGGAATCTTCCAGAACATGATAAAAATCTGTTCTGCATTGTTTTGAAATTCTACGCACAGTAATCTCTGATCAATACTAATCATTATAAAGCCTCACTTAGTATACTTCCACATATGTGCCCAGAACTGGTTTGGACAGATGTGAGAGGAGCTTGGCGTTGGATCTTGTGTGGGGTCCTGAGGGAAGTAGCAATGGGACCTCTTAGTTTGCTCTTTTCTTTGGAGTAAACTCTAGTAAAGCTTACTTTGTATAAACCAGACAGTCAAAGCTTGTTTCATTCCCAGAAACTCCATTAAAAACACTGTATGATGTGTGGCTGGGTATAATAGTCATGGTGGTTTATTATAATCCAAATTCTTAGTTGTTCTTTTACCAGGTATTTCTGTAGCTTTTTCTCAGTTTGACACAATACTTCAATTCTTTGTTATTTCAGCTGTCTTATGGAGGCTTATTTTGGAAATGTACATTGATTAGAGTTTCTTATACCACCTTCCCTTAGTGCTTTGTAGTAAAGGTCACATTTATTTAAAATTGTAGACTGTATGACAGAGTTACATTAGAACCAGCCGATTTCCATTCCTACCACTCCCCTGACTCTGATTTTGGCCTACAATGCCTCCTGCCTGCTGACTTGAATTTCTTTCCTAACTTTCTTTCTGCTTCTGCTGTTTTCTCACTCTCATTCATGTTTTATTATGGCCAGAAGCCTTCAGAATCCTGGCTTTGGTGAAGACACATTCATCTGCTCTATTGCCTCCGTCATCTGCCTTGTCCTTACATGTTGTCATTACTCCTGTGCTCTGCAAAAAACTGGAGAGTCATTGTACTCTTAGGACATTTTACCTTTGTTTTTCCTGTCTTCTCATCTCCATTGAATCTTCTGAAAATCTAATATAAATTTATTTGCCTGTAAGTAGCTACACTTTCAGCGTTTCCATCTGCCCGGTTAACGTAAGCTGTAAGAGTCTCGCATTCTCTTTTAACCCCCACAAGCAGGTGTCATATCTCTCTTCCTTCTCAGTTGCCATTGCGTTTTTTTGTTATTTTGCTTTATTTCATTTTTATTTTCCTTTTTATGGTTAGATTGTGATCTTAGTGGGAAAGGAAAGGAATGGGTTATAGAGTCAGGCATATCTAGTTTCTGATCTGCTCCCCATAACTACCCTGAGGTGGAACTATGTTGTGGTACAAATTCTGCTATGCTCTGGGAACACCATTCCTTGCGTGCAGAGTTGCAGTTGGCAGTGACTAAGTGCTTGAAGGATGGATAAATGCTTATTTATGAGGGAATGTTATTTTCATATTTATTCAAACAATATCCTGAAGGATCTCACTGTTTTTATCACCCACAGAGAAATCACTTCCTTCTCCAAAAAAGAATGCAGTTAAAGAATATATGTGAGAACTGAATGAAGACTGCTACTGAGATGTCTGAAGATTTTGTGTGTGTGTGTGTGTGCGTGTGTGTGTGTGCGCGTGCGTGCGCATCTGTGCACACATATACAAGTTTGGAGGCAAAGGGGTTTTATCACTGCTTTCTTTGTTTTTTTAGATTTACAAGTACCCATTAATTGTTCTTATTTAGAGCCAGCTGGGGTCATTCATGAATCCTAATGTCATTTATCATTTTTAAGGAGTGAAAGTAATGTAGCATGACTTTGGGAAATTATAAGACATCTCAGTCATCCACCTGTCTTTGATACAACTTTTATGCAGAAAGTTACCAGACTGGAGAAACCTGACATGTTTGCAAATAGAATATGTGGAAGGATTTATTAATTTAAATAATTCAGTCATACAGTCAAGTCTCTGAAAATAATAATTGTTTGTGCACCTCTCTGATATTTTCAGTGGAACTTTGCCATGTGCAAAACCGTAGCAAAACCAGCTGTATATGTCTTACACTTAGTCTAAAGAGAAAGTGCCAAAAATGAAAATATAAAGATTTATTATAAGACATCCTTTAGAAAGGCCCTCAATCTGGATCCTCATGTTGCTTATAAGCAAAAATGTCTGGGATTATTGTGAACAATTTCTTTTTTTTTTTGCATTTACTTAGATCTAAATGAATAAATGACTTGAATGCCAATACTATTGATTAAATTTGTTGAAAAGTTTCTAATACTCCTAAACCATTTTCTACAGAACCATGCTGAAATTTATTCTCTAACTATTTAGTGAACTTAGAGAAAAAACATGTTTTCAATGTTTTTTCTTTGGGAATAAGAATATCCAAAAGGCCATCTTTCTAAACAATATCTGGATTTATTTATTTATTGGCATTTGAGACAGGGTCTTACTATGAAGTTCAGACTGGCCTTAAATTCACTTTGTAGCCCAGGCTGATCTCTAACTGCCTCAGACTCACAAATTCCGGGATTTCAGGTGTGAACCACCACACCCAGCTAGATGAGATTTTTTTTTCTCTTATATCTACCTAAGTCAATCTTTTAAGACCATTGAAAATGGTGCGTTGAGAGGCTTTAAATTTGTATCTCAGCTTAATTTTTCAGTATTTAAAATTTGATTTCATTTAGAAATGTCAGCTGGGCTCATTTTTAGTGTACTGAAATCAATGGCAAGGGTGTGGGATATTAAACAAATATTTCTCAAAACTCAGTGCAGATATTTGAATATCTTAAGACTATATCAAGTCCCTGACCTCTAGTTTGGAAGCAAACCAGGGATCCAGTCGTGCTGGCAACGAAAGTTCATGGCAGTACATTTTAGACCCCTCAGAGGCTCCATGTAACTCCTGAGTCTTTTTCAATCTGCCACTTGTGAATATAAGGCAGTCACAGAAGGAGAACAAGTATAATTTAATTGTTGTTACTTCGTATGTTGTTCTGTCTGACCACGTGTGATTATTTGGCACTTCTTTATTGTTTTCGTCATATGAGAATCCTGTAAGAAGAAACCCATAGTTTTCTGTACTCAGCCAACGTTTATCTTTGTGTATAATTTTTCTAAGTTTTTGAGTTCTCCTCTACGTGAAGAGAATAGCAATTCAGAGAAATCTTTCTTGAATTTGTTTTCTTTCTTGAATTTTAAGAGAAAGAAATGCTAGAACTTCTATTTGCATTTTATTTTATGTTTTGGTTAGATGTTTTCTTTCCAATTGTTTGCAACTTTTTAATTTGGAAGCAAGTTTTAATATTCTTTACCTATATTAATTTGTTGTTAGGATCACTTGTTTTTGTGTGCATGTGAACTTGATAGGTTTCCTAGTCTGTGTGTTATATGTGCACATACATACACATATTTTTTCTAAACCGTATGAGGATACTTTATTCTGGTACACTTTCTTCTCTTTATCTTTAGATAACATTGTACATGATTTTATACTGATTTAAAGGGTGATAATAAGAGTACTTTGGTGCATTTACTTTTCTGTGCTTCGTGAAGCTTCTCTTTGCTGTTTGTCCTCTATCTTTGAGATGTTTTGACTAAGACAAGAAGGAATAAGGCAAGGTAGTTTATGGAGAGATTGATAATAACTATCCACAGGGCCAGTGTTGACTGAGATAGGGGCACTAGGTGATTCCACACTTAGTTTATAGATGTTGATATTAAAGATTAACCTGAGTGTTATGTCCTGAGCTCAGCTCAGCAGTTTTGATGTTTCTCAGGTTTTGCTCTTCATAGGTCCTTGACTTCTGTGCATGTAGACAAATGCTTGCCTGCCACTCATTCCTTGTTATTCTTGTGTACTTGTTCCAGGTGACAGAATAATATAATATTCGATTATGCTCTGTATAGTGAAAATGCAGTTCCAGGAACACTGTGCTTATTACTTCTTCAGCAGTTTCTTGCTGAACAGGAGCGAGCTTTTAGGACATGCTGAACAATGTAAATGGTGATCTACCACCCAAACCGCTCTGCTTCATCTGGTCAGCTTATTCCTCAAATCGGTGGAATCAGCAGCCAGTGAGTGTCCTAAGTCACCTGAAGAATGTTCGAGGCTCACTATACTTTTATTATTTGTGTTCAGTGCTGCTATAACAGTTCATACCATCTTACCTAAGCATGCAGTCTACCTAAGCACTAGAGTTTAATAATATTTTAATCCGGGGGATATTTCATTATTTCTTGTATCTGCTATTGCATGTTGATTATCTTTGTTTTCATTTTTATCAAAATCTTGCAAAGTAAGTGTAATTACTTTTGTGTCACAGACAGAAAATAATGAAGCCAGGGGAATTAAGACATCTTACCTCTGAGATCATTATAATAACCTTCCTTATTAGGTTACACAGCCTGACACATAATAGCTCGCTCTCCCTTATATGAGAGTTTGTTACTGTGGTTATAATCAGTCCTGACGGTTGAGCCATGCTGTGGCAGAAGTTTGGTCCATTTTGAATCTCAGTTCTGTACCAGTCATGTCTAATAGCTTTGGAAATACCAATGGTGTGAACACTTCTGTGGATTTATTTCTTCTTCTATGGTAGTGTTCTCAGTGACCGCAGAGATTCCAGATGTTAATGCTCTTGTGGAATCAGCCCCATCCATGGGCTTCCTGAGCAGTCCTTCAGGTCCCACGGCCACTGCTGTTTTGTGCTGATGATGCTGGACCCAGAAGCTCTGCAACAGATGGTAGCCTTTGTGTAGACTCAGCATAGCTCTGCGGGGCAGAGCTGAACTCAGCAGAACACGGCAGATAAAATAGGCGGCTGGTCTAAGCTCTTCCTCTGTGCTAGGGAGACTTCTCTGGAAAACCAGGGTGAAAGAGATTGTTCTGGAAATGGGTCCAACTGATCTCTGTTCTCTGGTATGTTTCGTTCAGAGTTGAAAACCATATGGCCAGAAAGCTCCCTGAGTGGAGGGCCAAGTAGCAAAGGGCTGGTGTCAGATTCCAGATAAAACCCTAGTTTACATCTCCTGTGGAGACTGTTTTTATCAGAGGGTGCTGTGTTTTACAAGTCCCCAGTTGAGGGCAAAATGCCCAGAGCGTGCAGAGCTTGCCGTTGAGAGTACCCTTGGGGGAAGTAGGGGGACGAGATTGCTGTGCTCACAGAGGATTCTTTGTTGTCCAGACATTTTCATCACTTTGGAGAGGACTGTTTGAATTAAGTAATGGATGCACCGGGCTGTGCATTGCTTGTGCCTGTCATTGGGAATCATTTTCTTTGTGATCTGTGAGAGCTGGTTGGAGAAAAGGGAGATGGGTTTATTTTTCTGGTATTTCTTATAAGCTTCCTTGAGACAACTCAGATGATGAAACTTTCAGTGATAGGACTGGGACAGCAAAGCAGATTTATGGCAGATTAATGGACCCTTGGCTACAGGGCGCCTTGCTTTCCTAAGTTCTTTCCAAGGCCCTGATCACATGTAAGTTTGCAGGGTGAGTGGCCATGAGACGTTGGGACCTGGTTAATGGGGTGCTGAGTGGGGGGATACACTGATTTTTGGGCTTGTGTGGGATAAAGTAGTGTGAGCCATATGAAATACTAATTTTAGAATTTGATAACACAGTAGGAAATTCCTATGGTCAATGTAATATTTTTACTGCTTGAAATTTCTTTGGTGTAAAATTACTTTATTTCCTAGTGTCTTGGTAAAGGCATGTCCCCAGAAACCTTCCTGGTGTTCCCTACTGCTGCTTAATGACCTTTGTTAACAAAAGTGATGATGACTTATGCAGAGGTCACTTAGAGATAGGTGTGCATCTTAGAGACCTGGCATAGGGAGTGTGTGTGTGTGTGTGTGTGTGTGTGTGTGTGTAGAGGAAACAACTAATCCTTATCCACTGTCATGGAGGAAGACTTAAATTAGCTTTGCATTCTTTCCATAGGCGATTTTATAAAACACTTGACATGGGAAGAGGCAACTAAAAGTGTATGAGGCAAGGAAATCAAAGCAAAATACCAAAGGAGGGAAGTACACAGAAGCATGTATATTAATTATTGAAAAATAAATGTGCTTTTTCTGAGTTTTGTAATAACTGACAAATTATTTAAAGTTGTAGTATTTTTGGATTTGTTCTTTTATAGTGTCTCTCTATCTCTATGCATCTGAGATACCTGGAATTGCATCCTGGAGTTTATACCTGGAACTTAGGTATAAATTCCTAAGTTTGTAATACCTGTGTCTACCCCCAAATAATAACAGATTTCCCCTACAAGATAACATTGTCAGGGTTATTTTTATATATTCTTATATTAAAGAGAACTCATAATTATACATCAGAAAAGGTAGCAATGTATCTGAATGATATGTAACTAGATGCAAGTACATAATAAAACTGCTACCAGAGTGTGCAAAGTTAATTTTCTGAGGTTTATTTTTGTGTAAATTTCTTAAAATTCTATCTATGTTTCCATCTCTCTCTATCTTTTTTTCAACCTTGTTTATTCTCATTTTCCCTTGCAAGAAAATGAAGAAAGACTGGGATCATGCGTGAATGAGATTCTTCTCTTGTGAAACAAAGAGTGGGTGTGGAAGGTCCTTTCTAGGGATAATTCTGCAGTTTTCTTGTGTCTCCTCATGATATGTTATCCCGATTGCTTTTGCCTTTCCTACTGGGGTGGCCTGGGAGATGTTAGTAGAATCAACAAATATATTACTTGCTAATAGATTCTCCACCAACATGAATTCTTAAGTTTGCACAAGTAAAACAGATGTTTGCCCTTCTGCCCCATTGTTTTATCTTTTCCTTTAATTGTGCCAGCTTCAGGGAGTCTGGGAAGCTGTAACAAAAGAAGTAATGCATTTCTGATTGCTGCACACCATGAGTCTCCAAGTGTCACAAGTGATTTAGAAAACCATGAAATCAGAAGTTCTACTAGTGTCTGTTTGTCAAAGAACTTTTCTTTAATGAACTCTTGCTGGGGATTGAAGTATCCTGTAAAAGGTCTTGCTTGAGTTATTCATGGTGTGTACTGGTGTATAAGATAGAGATTTAAACACTGAATACTTCTGTACCTTTTAGAATACAACATGTGTGTTACTTCCTTTTCTGTTTAAAAAGAGTCAGAAACACTTATGTTATATATTGAACATAATGAGTCTACTCACAAAGCACCTGCCATCATGCCCATGGCCTTAAGGAAACATAGTGTGTAGAACACATTTAAAAACTCCATTCATTAGAAAACCACCATTGCATCATATTGATTCATTCAACAAATATGATAGGAGTGCTTAATATGTAACAAGTCCAGTGTTAGGTGCCAGGAAATCACAGTATCCAAGCAGATAAGTCTGTGCCCTTAGAATGCTAATGGTCTAGTGACAGGAGCAAGCAAATATAACAAAATATATAGGACATCAGATAAAAATATTGTTAAGGAAAGAAATACATGAGGGGCCAGCGAGGTGTACTGGGCTGAATATCTTAGTTAGTCTGTACTTCCCGATACATTCTTCACTCTTCTTCATCCTGCTGTCTGCCTAGCAGGAAAATCAATGTAGATTATATTAATAGATTTCCCAGGAAGAGATCCGAAGGAGGAAGAAGTCTGAGTTCAGCGTATTTATTTTTTCAGTCTCTTTCTCTAGCAAATACTTTACCCTGACTCCTGCCATCCTGCAATGATCAGTACTTTTCAAGGCAGCCTTTTCTATTGGAATCTTTTTCTAGTTTACAATATTTTCTTGTTCTCTGATCCTTTCAGGATTTTGGGGGGCAACAGTCCTGCTATTACTGTCTCTGAGATTCTGTATTTTCTTTTTTGGTTTCATTGCATTGTTCCCACACCCTTTTGAATAGTCCTTCATAACCTCCTTTACTAGTTGTCTCAGATTTGGGGCTGCCTGATGGAGATGGTAGCCTTCATAGGCTCCGTGATGGTTCGACATTTTCAGTGGCAGGTGAACAAGGTAGGGAAAGAACCTTCTACATAGAGAAACAGCCCCTTCCATGGAATGCTAGGTGTGGACAGTGTTAGGTGGTACAATAAAGCAAGAAAGTAGGAGAGTAGTAGACAGTTAGGTCAGAGAGGTCTGGAAGAATGAGGTGAGGAGGGTCATAGAGGGCCCTTCCAGCATTTATACTCAGCGTGAGATTGGGAGATAGTAAATTTGGCTGTTGTTTGGAGAGTAGCTATGGGGGCCAGTTAGGAGGCTGTTGAGGAAGATGGTGGTGATTGTAGAAGCAAAGGCAGCAAGGAGTGATGGGAGGATGTATTTTGGGAAGACGTGGACAAGACTTGGTGATGGATATGGGATATTAACAAGAAATACAGAATTATGTCACATTTATCAGTTAGATGGATAGATTTGTCTTTTCTGATGATTGGAAGTGATTGGAAGAAGAGTTTAGAGAAGATCAGGAATTCGATTTTGGACCTGTTAAGTATGTGCTACACAGAGGAGAAATATTAAATAGGCAGCTCATGAGAAATGTCTATGCTGGAGACATAAATTTAGGAGTCTACAACATGTAGATGATATTTAAAGTTACAAAATTTATGAAATTACCTAAGCTGTTGAATCTCAAACTCTTCAATTGGATATTTATAATTTTCACTCTAAATGGTGGTTAGGTCAGTTCAGTCAGTCTTTAAAAACAATGTTAATAAGATGAGTTGTACATTTTATAAAAAGCAACGAACTTGTATATTCTGTCATTAATAAATGGACAACATAAGCACTTGAATGTGCAGACCCACTGAGGCACTGCCATGTCCTTCTAGCTCCTGGGTAGACTTAGCAGGTGTGTAGAACTCAAGAACTGTGTTTGGGAATACTATTTTCCTTTTTTGGGACACTGTTTTTATTTAAATGTCAGAAAGTTAGACAATCACTTGTGTTCCTACCAAACAGAATTAAATTATAATTCTGAGAAGAGAACATAAGAAGTCCTATTGGAGCAATCCTTGAAATGTCAGTCTACTTTCAAAATGCCTTCCCTCTGAGCCATTTGTTTACAACAGGGCATATTTATATGTATAAAATTTTAAACACTTAGACCTTCTCTGACTTAACTTTTTAGAATTTTAAGCATAAAGCAATTTGCAGTATTAAAGAAAATGTTACTACCAGGTTAAGTACACCTAGTACGCACCAGGTTAAGGGGTAGAGTCTGGATTTCTGTAAGAGTGATTGTGAATTAGCCATATGAATCCAGAGTAGCTTCTCTGGGCCTCCCCATCCTGTCCTCCTCCCCTCCTCTCCCCTCCCCCTCCTCTCCTCCCCTCCTTCTCCCTTCTAATGAAAGATTACATAGATTACTGGTATTTATGTAGTTCCCCAGGCCCTTGGCTGGTCCTTTTGGACATTCATTCTGTTTCAGCAGAGCTGTAGCTTTTTCCTCCTCCATTTTAATGCCGCCAAGAAAGACATTTTGAACCATAGAATAACCAATTCAAAACCTTACAAAAACAATTTCATTGACAGTCTTTTCTAGGGGAAAATGTTAATTAAGTGCAAGACTTTTGTTAACTCTGAGAGCTACCTTAACCGAAAAGTAATCTTTAAAAAAACATACCAAGACATTTTTATAGCTATCTTCCCAGGTAAGAATTCTTTTTTCTCTCTGAAGTATGGTTTAGCCTCAAGATTCTTTAATTATATGGTCCTGCAGTCTTTCAGCTGAGGCTGGCATAGAAATGATCTCTTTCAATCTCTTTCCTTGTACAAAATGACCAACACATCCCTGGAACTAGCTGTTAAAAATCTATTTGTGGAATTCTAGGGTCTCATCAGCTGGGATGGTGACCCAATGCATTTTGTAAGAGTTCTTTTGCTTTCTTTTGTCCAGCCAAAATACATGTTTCAAACCTCTACTTTTTGGTCATTGTACCATAAGACAGTATCTGTGGTTAGCAGCTCTCAGAGTCTGTTGTGATGCAGAGTCACGTAGAGGGTTAACATATTCCAGGATGCCTTGTCCACAGATCATGGGTGGCACTCACTACAGAATATTTTGGAAAGGAAAATTAAGTTATAGTTTGAATGATTTCTCTTTTAGAATTTTATACTCACATAGCATTTTTTTTTTTTTTTTTGGATATCTGGGATCGAACTCATGACCTTGCGCTTACCAGGCAAGCACTTGAGTCACTGAGCTAAATCCCCGGCCCTCACATAGCCTTTTATAAACCATTTTAATTTTGAATTTGGGAATGTAGGTGAGCAATATGAACAGCTTTGTACTGTGGTACCGTTGTGGCAGATAGACTGGAAAGCGTGGCTGGAGATACGAGATCAGTTAGAACTCTATTCTAATATTAAAAGTTTTAGAGGCAGAGATTATTAAGAGATTGGAAATAGCTTTCCAGCAGTTCAAGCAGGTGACAATATTTTGGGGAAAGAAGTGAAGATGTTAATTGGTCTAGGTCAAACCATGATTAATTCTCTTTACCCTTTTCTAACTTAAAGGAAGTACTCATTACATATGACAATTTTTAACCTATGAACTATTGATTTTTTTTCTGTTCATCCCAAGAATGTGCTCACTTTCAAGAAAGCAAAGATGAGATAATTCTTTAACTGCCTGTCTCGGTTTAAAGCAGAGGTACTTTTGTATTCCTTTTGGTAGGAGAGGGGTTGTCTATTAGAAGAAACCCATTTATAAATCGTGTATTGACAGTGACTAATGCCCTCTCACTTGCATTTTAATGATAATGCAGCCACTGTTTGAATTTGTTAGGCGCTTTGCTGGCAAGTTTACCAAGAGCAGAGCAGTTGGAATCCAGATGATTCTCAAGATCTCTCCTCAACACCAGCTGCAGTTCAGATGTGACCACTCATTGTTCCCGAGTAAGCAGCTTAAACCTAAGCAGCCACACTTTGGCCCGTCCGCATACAAAGCTGTTTCTGTCCCTCGTAGGCTGGGACTCCCTGTACTCCAACTCAGCCGCGGGGTCTGCTGAATTAATCAAAGGATGCTTAGACCTCATTCTCCAAAGACTTGGGAATTTCTATAGTGACCCCACCCTCACACTGAACTCCTCGCCCTTTTTAAGTATTCTTTTGACAGCTAGAGATCAGAGAACAACTAACCCAGCAAAACAGTTTAGCAGGAATGTACTCAGAAGCTTATTGAAAGTAAATGTGGATTTACTTGTCTTGTCGCTTGTTAGATTGATTGAAAAATTAACTTTTAATTAACAGTTCACACACCCTAGAAAGCACTGGATTAGGTGTTTGCTTTCACTAGTGCACTTAGCCCAAGTAACAGAGAGACTTTTTTCTGTTCCACAGAGGGCAAAATGGGGAGCTGGCTAAGGTATGGGTGGCAAGAGATTTAGGACAAGTGGATTTCAACTCTGACTATGCTCTGGAATCTCTTGAAAAACTCTTCTGAAATGTAGATTTCTGAATCTGTGACAGATGAATTTAGACCAGAATCCCTGGGAGCAGAGGCAAGATGTTGGCAATCTCGAAACAAAAGTGGACTTTGTGGAGATGGGAAGGAGATCTAGGGGTGGGAAGAATGACAGCGGGAGAGAAGGAGCGCTAAGAGGGGTTCAGGTAGGAGTCTTACTTCCCCATGATGACTTTATTATGTATCACAAACATGTACTAATAAAAAATAAAAACAAATGACGGAAGCCTGCCTTTGAGGTTCCAACCTGTGCTGGCTAGGACCTTTGTCCAAATGCGCCTGCCACTCTTCCATCATCAAAACCAGGGTCCCTGGCCCAGCATTTGCAGCAGGACACAGCTTCTTAGAAATCCAGAGTATTGGGAATTTCCCTGCTAGAGTGAAACTGATCTACTATATCCGAATCTGAATTTTAGAAAAGATTTCCTGGGGAACTATTGGCATTGCCTTTGCAACTTCTGTAATTCTAAAGCTATTCTAAAATTTTGAAATGTTTATTGAGGAAAACAAAAAGATCATGTTTGGGATACAGAGATCAAAACCTTCCCTCTAGAAGCTTAGTCTAGCAAGAAAGAAACTTATTAAAAGGCAATTTGCTAAGAACTATAATAGAAGTAATGCGGAAAGTGCTGCCACTTGATAGGAGAAAATGAAAAATGCAGCCTGGAGAAATTAGAGAAAATTGCCAGAACAAGGTCACTTGAAAGCATTGCAAGCAGAGAAAGACAGACACACAGCACAATTCCTTTAAGAAAACTTGCTATTATAAAAGGTATCAGAAAAGGAATTTGAAAAATGCTTATGAAAATACAAGGTTTAAGACATATCTATCTATCTATCTATCTATCTATCTATCTATCTATCTATCCATCCATCCATCCATCCATCTATCTATCTGTACATACATTTTAAAAGTGAAATAATTCCTGACCCAAACTGAAGTGTAATGCAGGACTAGAAAGGTAATGTAACAGTGAATGGGAAAGTTTCTCTTTTAGAGGAAAGCAGAGTAATTATGGGGAATTACTTGCTTGCACCATTAAGACTCTTGAAGAAGTTTAAGGACAGCCCTCTCCCCAACTTTTAAAAATCTCACATCTTTGGACTGTTGTGATCCTATTTTTTCTTAACCTTGTACTTTCTTACCGATTGAATTCTCCACTGGATCTTTGCAGATTCTATTTTCTCTGCATCTGCATATAATTTGTAGGCATGTCTGGTTTCTACATCTGATTAATCTCTCCTCATTCTTTAGCTCAGATTCTGCTAAGAATCATTTTTTTTCTAAAAAGTTCTTTTTAAATTATTTGCAGTTTAGATTGGGTACCTTTCATCCGAATCAATATAGCACCTTGCAAATGTTACATTGTTGCTAATTTTCTTTTTGTCTGTTTGTTTTATGAAAGAGTAATTACCTTGAAGGCAGCAGTTACTCTCAGTGGTTTCTGTGTCTCTAGTACTTTGTATATCGTTTGAGCCAGTAAATGATTTGAAGTAAGAGTAGCAGCCTATTTTTGACCTTATTTTACAGTAGCAAGATAGTCTTTGGAGACTGAAATGCACTTTATATGAGTAGCTAAGAAGAAATGTAGAGGCTTCCTGACTTTTGTATAATAAATGCCTGTCATGTTGCAGATTTTCCAGTAAATTTTAGTTATGTGAAGTTACACTCATTTTATGCAGAAAGACTGTCTTAAGTTATGGGAAGAATATGTACCCCTTTTATTATTAGGAAAATGTGAATTGAGATGTGAATATCATTATTCATAATTAATAGTTTTATAGTTTTGTTCCTGTCATGTTATGAAAAGCTTCTACATATGTGGCCACGCTTAAATCTTTGAAAAACTGATGAGGCTTGTGTGAGACTAGGAGGTACAAATTTAGACTGAGAAATATGTAATTATAGAGCTTATTATTATTTTTTTTTCTAGCCAGTGTTCTTTTTGCTAAGGCCTGCTGCCTTCTTTTTTTGGGGAGCAGCCGACCCTAAAGCACAAAAACAAAAACAAAAAAAAACAGAGAAATGGGATTACATGAAACTAACAAGCTTCTGCACAGCAAGGGAAACAATCCTCAGAATAATGAAACAACCTACAAAACTGAGGGAAATGTTTCCAAGCTGTATACCTGAGCAGGGGAGAATATGAAGAATTTGTAAAGAATTAAAAAATCCCCTATTTAGAAATAGGCAGTAGAGATAAGTAGATGTTTCCTCAAAGAAGATGTAAAAGCATCCTTCCTCGGGTAATGCAAATCAAAAGCATAGTGAGCTATGGTCTCATCCTGGTGAGACGGGCTGTTACAGAAAGACAAGAGATAACAAAAACAACTGCTTGTGAGGATTCTTACACACTGTTGGCGGGGTTGTAAATTAGTACAACCATAATAGGAAATGATAGGAAATTTCCTCAAAAAGTTAAAAGTGAAACTACTGTATGATCCAGCAATACCACTACTGTGTGTGTGTATATATATATATATATATATATATATATATATATATATATATCAGGCTGTTGAAGAGTCATCTACACTTCCATGTTCATCGCAGCACTAGTCACCAATAGCCAAGAAACCTACAAGTCCATCAACTGAACAATGAATAAATAAAATGTACATATCCACTGTAGAATGTGATGCAGCCATAGAAAGAACGAGGTTTGGTCCTTTGTGATAAAATGTTCAAATGATAACATGGATGGAATTGGAACCATTATATCAAATTAAACAGTACAGGTGAGAAAAGACACTGCATGAGCTTGCTCACAAGTGGAATCTGAAAAGGTTCATGTCAGAGGGGTACAGAGTACAGTGGTGGTTACCAGGGGACAGGACAGAGAAAATAAGGGCTGGGAGAGTGGGAAAGGTAGATTGATGGGTACTAAGTTACGTCGGAGAGGAGCAAGATGTTCTGGGGGTGTACTGTTACTCAGCAGGGTGCCATAGAGGTGGATGATATATTGCACATCTACAAGCTAGAATGTAGGATTTTGAAAGTTTTTATCATAAAGAAATGATAAAAAAGAAAGAACTAAAATGTATTTTGTACATGTACCAACTCCCCAGGATAATTGTAATCTTTATATACTGCAAATGTGTATGAATTTTTAAAAATTACAAAAAAGAAAGATAAATGTGAGAAAGGCAAATGTATTTATTCACTTTGAGGCAGCCAGCATGCCGCTCTGGTAAGTGGCTGTGGCCTCCCAAGCCACGGCCGCCCCAGGGTGAGAACCATATCAGCATTTCCTGAGGTCCACGCCATGTTGGAACTTGGGGTACTGGGAAAACAGGCAGCCAACTCACCACTCTGGTGGGCAGCTGTGAGCCTTCAAATCAAACATCAAACATCCGTCTCATATTACCCTCCCACCATGCTAGCAAATGAGAGCCAGAGATCTGAGCATCTCTTGCGAGTTTGACTATATGCAATATAGCAAACAAAGGGGATTTTGTTGTGCTATCTCTTTGAAGGGAAATATGTTTATCTCTGTTTTGCTCTGTTCTGATCAATGGTATTTCTCTATTCAATATTCTGTTTTTATAATTTCTGTATTTCCTTCGATATTGCTTTACCTGATTGAAGGAATAACTATATTGTGAAGAAAACCAGATATACTATTGTACCTATTGCTGTAACCTGCTGTGGGGTTCTGTACTAATTTCACTGCACTGCCTCAATTGACTTTGTCCTCTCATGTTCTGCTGTATTTTACTTCCTTCAAAATAAAATAAAATAAAAATAAGTAAAAAATTAAAAAAAGTAAATAACAACAAAACAGATTAGTAAGGTACTGGGCAACCTGAAACATGATATAACTAAACAGATAATGGACTTAAATAGCAAAAGGAGGAAAAGAAAGTGCTCTAAAGGATATAACTGCATGTATCTTTAAGTGTGTAAGATTGATAATCATGTTGCTAAGTTTTTGTTGGGTTGTTGAACAGAACTGTTTGCAGTCTCACTATTTGAAGGTCCACTTTGTATGCTTTAATTTTGTAACTTGAACAGCTATATCCAAGGAGACAATATGTAATGTATCAACTAGTGATTTCTCACTGTTTATTTTTTTTTGAAATTCTGTATTGTTTCTACCCTTTTTTCTGTTTTGCTTTTTTCCCTCTCTTTAAATAAAATTAAATGTATTTAATCACTTTAAGCATTACATAATAAATACATGCTTTAAACATAACTTTGTATCCCATTAATATATTTTTTAATAAGTGAAATAACTTTAATTTAAAAAAACAAATGCAGCTGAAAGTTTTTCATCTTTCTTTTTCTGGAAATTGCTGGTCAGAAATCAGAGACTTGCACTTTAATCACTAATATTTTGGTGATCATATGCAAATCACTGACCTTCTCTTCTTCAGTTTCTATTTTTATAAAAGGATGCATTAACCTGATTGGTGATTCATTCATTAAGTAATGTGTGTTGTGAGGTTACCATGTGCCAGACATTGTTCTGGGTGCTGAAGATATAGCAGCAAAGTGGATAAATGATTCACAGTCTCAAGGAGCTTACATTTTGGCAAATCAGGTTGAAAGCAAATAAACAAAAAACCAAATAATCAGACAGTGATCAGTTCTGAAAGAAACATAACAGAAAGAAGAATGTGACTGAAGTGTGGTGGGGTACATCTCTGGGTGACACAGTCTAGAAAATCTTCCCTGAGGAAGTAACTTTTGAACACTGAGAGCAAAACAATAAGCTGTAGATGAATTTGGACACTGTAATGGTTTGTGTCTGGATGTCTTCTTAGAGCCTGCATCATGGCGGTGGGCTTCTAGAATTTGTGATTGATTCCTGGTCCAATGCTGGGATTATGAGTGCAAGTGCTACATTTACCCTAGGTTGGGTAGTCTATAAGGGACAGAAGGTATAAGGGACAGAAGGAGTCTTCTCTTGCTCTTGTTCCTTTCGTTGTTTTCTGCTGCCTTGAATTGTTGCCCTCTGCCATATGCCAGTTTGCCTTGTAGCCAACTGATGACAGACTGAAACCTCCACAAACTGTGAGCCAAATAGGCTTTTCCATCTTTAAATTTCCTCCTGGGTGTCAGGTATTTTGACTCAGCAATGAGAAAAAAATAACCAACATGGAATTTGGGACCAGAAAACTGGGGTCATTGTTGTTAATATACCTGACCATTTGGTTCAAGAGCTTTAGGGAGTGGCTTATGAGAATAGTTTGGAAAGTTCAGAGATGTTGCCTGAAAGAGTAGTGCTAGAACACCTTAGGCTGTTCTATATGGGAGACTTGGGTCAGAGCTCAGAAGGCCAGAATGCTGATAGAAATCCTGCTGGTAAAGACTCAGGAAGTTTCTGCTGTAAAGAAGGACTGCACTGACTGCTGGACTCCAGATGATGTATGGTATGGCTTGGCAAAAAGTTTGTGTTTTACTTGTGTTCAGAGACTTTGCCTGAGACTAAGATTAAGGGTGGTGGACTAACTAATCTGGCAGAAGAAATTTCGAAGAATTGCTATTGTTCGGGGTTTTTAGCCAGAGTTACGTTGCAAATCAAGAGCAGAGAATCCAGCGGTATGATTTAAAATATTGTATGTTTGGCCAGAAAGGAAGCATCAGTAAAACTGTGGACTTCAAAGATAGAACTGAAGCTGTCTTGACTGCTGAGAAGAAATAGGATAATAGAAAAGATGGCCTGAGGGCATCACAAGAAGCAGCAAGTTCCCACCCTTTGCATGCTCAAAATGAAAAATTGAAAGACTTTGCCTTGAGGAAAAAATTGCAGAGCACTGTGTTCCAAAATGGCACTAACCACCCTATGTTCCAGAATGGCGGTGCACACTGCACTAGGTTCTACAAAATGGTGGCAGCTGAGAGACTTTATTCCTCAGAATCAGGTTCGGACTGCTCAGCTATCCATGCGCTTGACCCCTCCAATCAAGAGAGAAGAAAGCCTGGCTAGTGTTTCAGTTGGCAGCGGACCTTGACATCGTCCACATGACACTGGTTTTAGGTGCATGTAGAATGCAAGAGTTTTGAGATTAAAAAGGCTTCCACCCAGATTTCAGAAGAAGGCCTAAAAGCCCAGAGAGTGTGGCTCTTATGAGCACAATGTGAAGTTGTGAGGGAGAAGGCAAAGGTGTGGTGGAGACCCCAGAAGTTTGGCGAAACCAGGAACATAGATCATCTGAAACCTGCAAGGAGGGAGCAAATCAAGCCCAAGGAAGAAGCCATGGGAGCTATAGCCACCAGAAGTGCTATAGTAGGGGTGGAGTCATTCAATCTTTTGGATATCACAGTTTATTATAGATTGCTTCGAATGTACCACATGGAACTACAGGACTTAATGTTTGCCCTGCTGGATTTTGGATGTGCTTTGATCCTAATACTTTGTATCCCCCTGTTTGTACCTTTTGGGATGGTAATGTTCATCTTGTGGCATTGTATTTTGGAAGTGTTTAACTTTCTTTTCAGTTGTACAGAGGCTTGTAGCTAAGAGTTTGCCTTATTATCTCAGAGGACATGGGACTTGGACTTTTCAGCAATGTTTGAAACTCTTTGGATTTTGGCAACTTTTAGAGATGGACTAAATGCTTTTTGCATAAAGCATGTGTATAGGACTTTGTGGAGGTCAGGGGTGGAATGTTATGTTCTGTGTCTGGGTATCCCCCCAAAACCTCATGTATCATGGGTCAGGCTTCCAGAGTGTGTGACTAATCCCTTGTCCAATGCTGGGATTATGGGTGTGAGTGCTACATTCACCCTAAAGTGGGTAACCTACCCTACAAACAATGTAAGGGACAGAAAGAGTCTTTTCTTGTGCTCCTCCTTTTTTGCTGAAGAAACCTTTCCTTTCCTAATTTTGGGCATAAGGTATTTTGTCTCAGCAATGGGAGAAAAGTAACCAAGACAGGCACAAAGACTTCAAAGCAGAGAAAGAATCAGAAGCAGAAATCCTAAGGCTCCAAAAATTTTGTGTTTTTGTGTATTGGAAGTTCAAGTATGACTGAAAAGGTGCATGGCAAGAGATATGGGGAGAGATTGGCAGGCTCAGGTGATGGATTTGTGGTCAGTGGTAGAGGTCATTTCTCTGTACCACAGACCCAGTGTGCAGAAACTCTGGGGGCATCTATGATAATGTTGTCACCTCTCTTACAGCTTTGACATTTTTGATTCTACCTCCCAGCATCTTTGATGAATATCATGCATTTTGAGGAAATGCTTCCTTGTTTGTAATTTCCCAGATTAAAAGCCTGCTTCTCAACTTTTTGCTTAGGACACAAGTGTAACTGACTGTCAACCAGATACACAGAAGTAAGGCTTTGAATAGGAATTTGTGATGAGAAATAGGTAAATGGAGTCCATTCTAGCAGTAATGGTTTCAGATGCACTTTGTTGACAGGGGCAGTCAGAACAGTTTCTAATCTAGGATCTGATGGCTGGATCCTGATTAGTAAAGTGGATTTTGGAGAATTTTGGTCATTGCAGCAGTGGGGAGCTCACAGGGCTCAGTGTTATATCATTTCATTATTTCACCTGATCATACAGCCTTATTCTCTGGCCATCTTGAAATTTCTGGGCATCTCCAATGTCCTGCCACAAATTTTTCTTTAAATTAACTAGAAAGTATGCAGGTATGTTGTTTGCAATAGAGAACCCTATGTAATACCCTGAACTTGAATGTAAAGGACAGGAAATATACTTACTGTAGCTGGGAAACAAATCATTCTACCTCTAAACCTTAGGGCTAATTAGTAGCCAAAAAATGACCTGAATATGTAAGCACAGTATATTTCAGGTCTCATTTTCATATTTTTATTTTCAAAGCACTAGCTTTGTAAAATTCTTCCTGTTATATTAGCCTCCTTTTTTATCCTCTGCATTCATGGGAGGGCACACTAACTATTCAGTTCAATTGCTTAGCAAACTTTTTTTATCTTCAGCTTAAAGAGCAGGATCTTGTACAAAGATGCCACTTTCTTCTTTAGCTTCAAATATTTCCAGGGTCCAGACACGTCAGTGACAAAGTATGTGCTAAGCCAATCAGCTTATTTTGTAACAAGATCCCCTTCATCAGTTATGCTGATATATTTAAGGATCAATCATAGCCTTAAACATACATGCACTTTAAGGGAAATTTTTAATGTATTTAATAGTCATTCTTTCAGTAAAATATGTAATGAACCTTTTATGAAATCTTCTCTATTGCATCTCAGAAAAGGCCTTTAAAATTTAGGTATTTTTAAATTTTTTTTAGTAGCTGTACAAAAGTAAAGTGAAAATATGTTTATAATTACTGCCACCCCATCTGTTTAGTACTTATGTCAGACTGGTTTCAGAGCAGTTATTAAAAATGGACTGGCTTCTTTAAAATGACTTTCCATTTTCTGCCTCTTTGGTTCTCTCCTCTTTGTGTTCTGAACCTTCATTAACTCCTGCCATTTTTTCCCTAGAAGTTATTTTTGTATTTATAACTTAATTTGTTTTCTTTCCTCGTTGATCTTTCAGTTACATAATATGCTGTTCATGAATGCCTACTACAAAAGAAAAATCCCTAAAAATAGTGATTGAGTGAATAACTAGCTTATTTAATAAAAATTTCCCATTGGTATAAATAGGAGAGAAGTGGGTACTCTATGTTTTCTATTTAAAGGCCTTTTTGCTATGATGTCAGTATACACTTAAGAGCAGCTTACTTTGAATATCGATTTAAAAATAGACATTTGATTTAAAGTGTCTTTACATAAGATGTAGTCTTCAGGTGTATGCATAGACTTGGTTTTGCCATCAAACATTAGAGGTTTACTATTTAGATCTTGGTTAGTCATTTAATTTTTGGTAGCACACTTACCATCTTTAAACATTATTGTCTAGGGACATTTTCTTTGTTTATAGTTACAGAGACATAATATTTTGAATAGAAGATTCTCATTCAAGTATATTTTTCTCTGGATGCTCCTTTACATCTTTTTGCCCTGAAACACAATATAGGTGTTTAATGATACATTACTGAAAAGCTAAGGCCAGAAATTTGCTCTCAATAGGGAAATTTTGAGAAATTGAAATTAAATCTTCAAAACAGGTATTACAATGAAATGAAGGGCACATAGTGGTTTATTATGGTGTTCTATTATATATATATATATATATATATATATATATATTTGTATAATAAAATCTTAAAAGGAAAAGTGTGTATTACACTAGCATAAGGCAGGTGTCTGAGCTTTGCTTTCCTTATTTGTAAAAAGGGGGATTAGAATCCTTGTGTGTAGGATTAGGATTTTACCAGGAAATGAATGCTGCAGTGTTCTGGCATAGACTCTAGTCTAAAATACGATTCACATGTTGAGTATTAATTAAAAAGGACTTTGTTGAAGTGTCACTCAATACTGATTAACAGCAACAAGCTGGATGGAGATTTGCATATTTCCTTGGTATCAGAATAATGTGGGATCATTGAGGACATGGGAGGTGATGGGACGTGAGAAAAGTTTAAGCATAAGTTGGGGCAAAAAAAGCCCTTTTACTTTTTCTGCTAATGAAATGAATGGTGACTTTAGTTAACTGTTGAGGACAACTATCTCCTTATCAGGAGATATTCTTAATAATATCTTACATAATGTAACTTTTTCAGATGAGGTTCTTTAAAATTAGGAGGCTGTCCTTGGAGAAAGGAGACCATGTCTCATTAGAATTAGTGATTAATTTTATTTTAATTTTACAGAGAATAAAACAAAAGAGGACAGAAAAAGCAGATCAGAACAGAACAATGTAAGCAACACAACACTTCAAAACAAGACAATTGGATATCAACAGTAGCTACCATAATATCTCTTTCTTTGAAATAGTTAGCATAGCTTCACACACAATAATATCAAACATAACAAAGTAGAATAAAACCATTCAGGAGAATGAAAGTATTACAAGGCACTCTAAACCAAATAACAGAAAATGAACCATGGCTACTATAATATCTCATTTTCCATAAAAATATTGTTTATACTATCATATGTATTAAAATCCAATAAGACACAACATGGTAGAACCAATGGTAATGGAAGAAGAAGAGCATGTTAGGACTTCAAAGCAAGATGATATTAAATCAGCAATGGCTGCCATTTGTCTTGTTTTCTTCAAAGTAGCTGCTCATACCATCACACATAATAAGATCAAACAAAACAGAATAAAACCATTCCAACCAATGAATGAGAACATTATAAGACTTCAAAGCAATATAATGGGGAACCATGATTACCATCAAATCTTATGTGCTCTTACCATTTCTTACATTAGGGAGACTATATGGTATTTATACATGTGAGTTTGATTTATTTCATTTATGAGTGTGGTCTCAAGTTGCTTCCATTTATTTATAAATATCTCAATGTGATCCTTCTTTATAGTTGAGTTGTACTCCATTGTATAAAAGTACCACGATTTTTTTTAATCCATTCCTCAATTGATGGGGAATTAGTGATTAATTAAGGGTTAATTTTTGTTAATCTACCATGGAGTTTAAGTCTAATTCATAAGAGATAAATTTGTTGAATATTTATTTAATATATGCTAGCAAATGTGTAGAGCTTTCTGACAGTGATTATCACTTTCTTTTCACAAGTATGTAAAGAAGCACTGGTTTCTTTTGGTCTATGGATGAAGTAGGACTTTGTGACTTGTTCACTTAAGAATAGAACCAAGAACAGAAATTGTCAATCTTAACTCTAGAATTTACAGTCACTACTGCACTATAATGATTGTTTACAGAAATTAATTCAGGATAGGTTGTTTTCTACAGTTGCTCATTTTCTTGTTATTTTCTATATACCCCTCTAATCTGTTGTATGTACAGAATACATGAGAATTTTTGCTGTAATAGTTCAGGAAGTCTTTTTCAAAGTGGAAAGTCTATTTTTAGAAGAGGGAATATGTGAGGGAGAGTGTTTTTATCCATATGAGCCACCATTAAGTGTGAGTCCTGAGGCTGCCATAGCAGATGCCACAAATTTGGTGGCTGAGAACAACATGAATTTGTTCTTTCATAGTTCCAAAGGCCAAACGTCACAAACTAATGCTTGGCTGAATTGGTTTCTAACCAAAGCTCTGAGGGGAAAATCTGTTCCATGGTTCCCACCTTGCCGTTCTGTTCCTGGCATTCCCGTCTTCTCCTTGCCCGTGTTCACCCTCACCTGCACATAGCGGTCCTCCTGTGCTGTTGTGGGTCTCAGATCTTCCTCTTTTTTTTTTTTTTTTTTTTTTAATAAAGAGACAGGCCATTAAATTTAGATCTCAGCTTAAATTCTGGGTAATCTCATCTGAAATTTCTTCGTCAATTCATTATATCTGTAATAAGGTCATATTCAGTTACCAGAAGTTAGGAATTTAGCAGATAGTTTGTGGAGCATCACTTAAACTAGTGAATATTGCAGATATTTTTCTATTGAAGAAAGAGATGACATACTACTGTGTAAACTTTTTTCAGGCCATCTTGCCTCACAGATTATTTAACTTTTCAGCGTGTGTTACAAAGAAATGCTTTTAAACATGAATGACACTTTAAAGTCAGGTAACTTTCAAAGAATTGAATTAAATTTTCATCATATTTGTGCTACTTCTGTAATAAAAATAAATATTAATTATTCATTCTGGTACTACCAATATTCATTATTATGTGTGCTCATTTAATTCCTTATTATTTGATACTTTGATATTTGAGGTTGCTTTTAAGAAACTAAATGATAAAGAAGATAATGTGCATTTCCATGAAATCTCTTTGTTATCTCAATTCAATACTCATTCTATACTATCGTGATGTTCAAAGCCAGTCCCAGACTTAAGTGAAGAGATACAAATTTAGGAGATTGATGTGGCCAAGGAGGTGTAATAATATGTGGCGTTTAACCAACACTGGGGGCACGTAGGAGAGAAAAGCGAGTGAAAATATACACAATAATCCTCTGGACATCAGGAAATCTTAATCTCATTCTCAGCATTCACAAGTTCTTTTCCTTCTAGATAGGAAGACAGGTAGAGAGGACACAGCAGGTAGATTGCTCTAGGAGCTTGGGAGTTGAGTCATGAAGTGTGAACATCAAATTTTGAACATATTTTCAGAGATATAAGAAGATCAGGATGATAGGTGATCCATATTTGTCTAAAGCAATCATTATTTTTTTAAATACAGATTTAAACATATTAAGGAAGAGAAGCTAAACAATAAAAGCTTGTATAGTGTAGCAAGAGTAGAAATCCTTGTTTCTAAGAACATATCTGATACAAAATAATGTCTAAAGTGATTACCAAAAAGGGCGAGGTATCTTCTTAAACTATTTTATTTTAGCTGAAATCTCTAGACACATATATTTATTTGTCAGACTTCTGCTGTAAATGAAAAGCCTTTCTTTGAGCATGAGTCCATGACTCCTAGACTGATAACAACTTTCTTATGTAAAGAATATTCTTTAACCATCATCCCAGTGTTGATTTCTTCAAATGGAGGAGTTTAGGGACACCTTTCCTGCAACTAAGCGCAAACTTTATTTGCATTTTAATGGTTTCTTCTCAACTTTTCATAGCCAGCTTACCCATATATAATGTTTCAGGGAAAACGACTCCTTGACTCGATTAGGATTTGTTGCCAAAAGAGAAATAGGGAGAGATCGCCTTATTAGCCATGAGCTAGATAAGCGGAACTTTGTGGTTAGAATTCTAGTGTCCTAGTTGTGTTTTAAAAGTGCTCCAAAAGCTCACATAAGATTGAAGAGAAAAGATTCATAGAAAACACTGAATTTCAGTGAGCTTAGAGGGGCAAAATGGTACAGGGATTCATGATAAGAATATAAACCCTTGGTTGAGAAATTGTTTAATCCTGGCATTTCTATCACAGCTTGTGAGGTGAGAGGGAGATACTTCTAAGATTGATTTAAGATTGTAGGAGAGCATTTCTGCATTTCTGTGACCAGAAGGTCAATGGGTTGTGTAACTGCTCTTGGGTGGTCATTTCCTGGGTGGCCTTTCTCAGAGAACTGGAAGAGCGTGGAAGTAAAAAACTGAACATACATGCACCCAAGTATACATTTGTACATATACACATACTTAGTTTAAGATCAGGTTCTCTAAACAGATGTGTCTGACCAGGCAGGTATGTCTTGCAATATTCTTTTTAAAAAATTATTTGTTATAAAACCATTTGAATCTCACTTTCAAGAATAAGTTTTATGCCAAAAGTCTGAGCAGTGCTTACAAATATCTGCCTTCTGTAAAACCTCAAGTGTGTACAGTAGGATCTTCCAGAAATACATTTTTTGCTTAGTAAGTGTGGTTTTGAAAAATCGTCCTCTTTATTGTTTTCATGACCAGTTCACAGAGCTAGCTGTGCAGCAGATGGGCCCCCTTCTTTCCCTGTGGTTACGCAAGACCGTTTTCCTAAATCATTAGCATCACACCATCTCCTAAGCGTTTGACGCAGTGTGTCGGTTGCTCCTGCTGTCACACGGTTTTCAAGATCCTTTTTACTTTACTGATTTTCCTGATCCCTCCGAGGAGCTTCACTGCCCCTCTGCTGACAGGTTAGGTCTCACAGAAGCCGGTGGGAGGGGAACATCCTAGAGGAAAAGAAATGGGGCCTGCGAAACCCACAGCCCAGTTCTAAAAAGAGAGGAGAGTAACTAAGGTCAAGGGCTGAATGAGACCAGGGAAAGTAAGGGTTACTTGTGATCATTAGATTTAAGAGCTGGGACACAGTTGGGTGGGAAATGTGCATTGCTGGGACTCAAGAGTGTGTGGGAAGGGAGAAAAGGCAAGTGCTTTGTGCACATCACTCTTACAAGAAGGCTACCTGTGAATGGAATGGACGGGGTGGAGACAGACTATTTAAGGTGAGAGAGAAGGGAATGTAAGTGTAAAGTCGGTGAAGAGGAGTAGAAACCATAGAAGAGAGAAGATGGATGCATTTTGGCACTATTTCTTCCTCCTAAAACTGTTCCTCCTTGTATTCTCTTGAACTTATTAGGAACAACAGCCCCAGTACTACTTGGATCTATCAAATGTATCATTCTGCTTGATGTTCTATGAAGAGAACTCTGAGGTCTTATCCCTGCTCTTTGGAATTTATAGTCTGAAGCCATCACACAGGATGTGAATAGGGGTCATTCCTGCCTTGAGCATGTTCCTTAGCAAAGTTTAATGTGGCCTATTTTTTTTCTTTTTTGAGTCATGATTTAATATACCTATCTGGGCGAATCACAGAGTGGAACTTCCTTTTAACCTTGGCAGTGAAAATAGAAATAATCTCTGTTTTGGGGGCTCTAGTTCTGCTAGTGTCTGATCAGGCTTCTGTTGTTTAAGATGACCTGTTTGATCCAGAGGAGAGCAAAATCCACGTGTTATAATGGGTTAGTTGGCGCCAGGCCAGCTGCAGAGTCTCCCGATTGAAGAGCCCTCCTGATGAGTCAGTTAACACCCCTAAGTGCTCAGCAGAGCAGTCCTGTGGTGGAAGCCAGACCCGAGTATACACAAATGTCTAATGAGGGCTAAGAAGAGTCTTCAAAAGATTTTTTTTTTTTAAAAGCCGGTTTTAAACATTTTGAAACGGTAGCCTTCATAGTGAGCACAACATTTGATAAATGGCAATACTCAAAGTGCTTTACAGGTGGGACGTACACTGTTCTTTACAGGTGATAAAGCAATACAATTGAAAGCAGTGCTTTTAATGCTCAGTCTCAGTGCTCTGCAGGCTATGGGAGAGGTGTTAGTTTTCAGCTCAGATCAGGAATTGGGATCCAGGAGTTAGTTAACAGTATGGTGGGCGCACATTGACAAGTCACGTGCCAGGAGCGGGGGTAAGAAGTTTCTACTTAGTTTCTTACATTATCTTCCCTACCACTGTGCGCTGCAGAGGCTGTTGTCACCTGGATTTGGTGGTTGAGAAGTGGAGTGTGTACTCATGTCAGTGTAGGACTGGTTGGTGATTGGGAGTCACAGTTCAAGGACTGCTCTGAGCTCCTAAATACAATGTCATCCTGTCTCTTCAGGCTCCTCAGGTGTCCTCCTTTTACTGTGGGTCTTACGGCTTATAATTAAAATGAACCTGCAGGAATAATTACATGATGTAGTTATCCACACAGTCTTACAGAGGTCAGAGAAGCCATTGCAACTAGATCAGCATCTTCGTTGTTCTAATTAGCACACATGTGATTGCAGTGTCCCCTCTGGGACTGTCTCCCAGCATGTTTGTCTGTTACTTTACTTGTTTTAGTAAAAGAACTAGTAAACTGAAATGAATTTGCAACTCATTAATAACTGAAACAAGCTTTTATTTTTTAAACCCCTATGGAAGTCTTCTACATGTTAGATACATCAAAGAAAATAAAATTTAATAAAGTGATTTGTCATGAAACGTTTGAGAAATACATATTCGAATTGCTAATCAATATACTTGTTCTTTAAGATAGTTGTTTTAGTGAAACCAGTTGGCACAGTAGGAGCTTTATAAATTTTGCATAATTTCTCTAATACCATTTGAAACTATATCTAAGAGAAATACTAAATGTATTTCTCGAACAGTAATTTGCTAATGATATTGAGTTATCTGTAAGTGATTAACAGTCATCAGCACATCTCCTTTGGAGTAATGAATGGGTACTCAAATCTCTTGCTGAATTTTTTATTGAGATATTGTGATCATTGGGTTACATTAGATAGAACATGGGAATTGTTATTTAGAACTTCAACTTCTTTCAACAATGTTTTTAGCTTTTAGAATACACGTTTTTGTTACACTTACCCTATGTATTTTTTTTTATTGATGTTACTGTGAATGTAGTTGTTTCCTTAACTTCATTTTGAAATTATTCATTGCTAATGTATAGAAAATATGACTAATTTGTAAATTATATTTATTATATTAGTTTAATCATGCATGGGTTTTTCAGTATTTCTTTTCTTTTTTTATTTTGGTACTGGGGATCGGACTCATGACTGCGTGCTTGCAAGGCAAGTGCTTTTTGCCCCTGAGCTGAATCCCCAGCCCCTGTATTTTCTATATGTAAGTTCTTGATACCTGTGAATAGATATATGTGTGACAGTTTTCATATTTGACAATAGATGGCTTTCATTTATTTCTCATAACTAATTTTTTGAAATTTTGAATTTTAAAGATTAATAGTATTTGTGAGTAACGTTTTTAAAAAATGTATTAAATGTATTAATTTGGAGATCTGTTTCAGTTCACATTTTCAACACAACAATGAATAAACCTGGAAAGAAAATCATCTTCATTTTGTAATATTTGCCAGCAAATATTTATTGAATGCAACCGCATTTCCAAGAATGTACAAGTCATTGTTTAGAAAAGTAAATGGTCTCTGTCCACAGCTTAATTTCATAGAGAAGCCAAGTCTCAACATGCTTGAAATAGCTCCAAGGAAAATATTGTACTGAATACAAATTCAGGGGGTACTGAGGAAACTAAATTGATAATTGGAGAGCAGGTAAGTAATAAGCCTAGGAAAAAGGAAGAACACAGCCCCATTATTTTAAAGAATGGATACAATCTGTTTTTTAAAAAAATACAAAGAATGAATTATATTTTGAAAAAGACCAAAAAAAAGCTAATTAGAAGTATTTCCTGATAAGGTGGATATGTAGAAATTATTATTGTTGTTATTATTTTTTAGAATGGGAAAGAGGGTAAAGTGAAAGAATTTTTGAAGAACAATAAAATAAAAAAACTTAAAAAAGATTGAAGGGTTAAAGGTTAAAAACAGTATTTCTAGCTAGAAATATGAGATGAGATCCTGTGTATTGTTCTTTTCCAAAGCCATGAATGAAACAACTGGAGTTTAAAACATAACCTCAGGACTCCAAACCCTGTGTCATTTATACCATGCTAGATTTCAGGAGTAACCACAAAAAGTGTTAAGTTTAATAAATTTACATGGTCTGAGAGTGGTGGCGCACATCTGTAATCCTGGCACTCAGGAGGCTGAGGCAGGAGGATTGCTGTGAGTTTGAAGCCAACCTGGGCTACATAGTGAGTTCAAGGCCAGCCTGAAATACACAGTGAGTCCCTGTGCCAAAATGTAAACAATCACTGAGCTCTCCAAACGTTTATCCAACCCATGATTCCAGTTACAGTGTCTTAAATATTCCCCTTAGGGTCCACCTTGCCATGGGGAAGCCTGAGCTCTTATTTGACACATTTAAAGGTTATGAACAAGGATGTGTGTGAAAATCAGGTGGAAAAACAAACATTTATATTAAACTTTTACAAAATTTTTATATTGTGTTCTAATCCACATAGCAAATCCATTTTGACTGCCAAGAATATTTATGCTGTAGCAGCATAGTGTAACTGATAGTCTTCTCATCCTGCTTCAGCCGTTCAGTGTGAAAATATCTGTATGCAGTTCATACATCATCTTCCTTTTTTGTTCTTTAAATATTTGCTTCATGTCTGCTATAGTTCAAGTCCCGTCAGGAGAAACTTGGGGTTTGTGAAGAGAAGAGGTCATCTTGATTCTTATCCTTTCTCTTAACTATCCCCACTCTTAATTGAAGTGACTATGAACTTCATGCTTAACAGAGGAAATCTGAGTTTTTACCAGTCATCCTAGCACCGAGTCAGGTTGGCTGTCTTTTTCTTGTGTCCTCCTTTGTGTGATAATTGTATGGTCACTAGCGATGGCTCATTTTATGTGTCAGCTGGGATGGCGCCTGAGTGCTTGGACATTTGGTCAAACATTATTCTTGGCATACCTATATGGTGTTTCTGAATGGGTTCGTGTTCGAACTGGGAGACTGAGCATAGCAGAGCTTCCTCTGTAATGCAGAGAGCCTCCTGCAGTTAAATGGAAACTTGAGTGCAAGGAAAAGGCCCAGTAAGAGGGAATTTTTGTCTGGCTGCTTGAGTGGAGACCTTGATCTTTTCTGGCCTTCAGCCACACACTAATGAGATCTTCTAGGATGTGTATTCATGGGTTGGGGCTTTCTCCAGCGTCTGTCCTGGTTCTTGGGCCTTCGTGCATATCTACCATCAGCTCCTAGGTCCCTCGAGTGCTGACCGAAGATCTTGGGAGTTCTTGGCTTCTGTAATTGTACGAGCCCATTCCTTACAACAAATCTTTGCTAGAGTCATCTGTAGTAATTGAACTTCCAAGAAAATGACAGAAACTAGAGGTAAAGGAGTTTGATAAATCACAGAATAGCATAAACTGAGTTAGCATATGTTCTGTGTTTCCACTTTCTGTTAACCCACTAAATAAAACCATTCTCCCTTTAAAAGTATGGTGTTTGGTAAGGCTTTTGTCAGTAGCATGAGACAAGTTCCGTTGGTGTGCAAAAACTTATGATAAAATAGTACCCCGGAGAATGGACAGGGTAGTCAATGTGCAGAGAACAGTGTCCAACTTTGAGTGCATTCCTTCTTTGAGTGTTTACTATGTGATACATGCTTTATTGGGTCCTTTACATAAATTATTTTAGAAAAGTATCTGACAGAGATAAGAAAACCTGCAATTTGTAATATAAAAAACTAAATAAGAAATGAAATCAAAGTTTGTCAAGCACCTATTGGATCTCAGGTACTATGCTAAGCACTCCCTGTGTAAGAACTCACTGTCATCACTACGAGCCACGATGATGTTATTCACGTGGTACAAATGCAGAAGGTGAGACACCGAGGCAAAATGAGCTCCTAAAGCCCTGCAGCTGCTATGCCACCTTGACTCAGGCTCTCGTGGCTGTTCTTTTACCACTGCATGGTACAATCTTCTCATACAATCTTAGGTTCCATTAATATAATAATTATAATACTGTCTTAGACGTCCTGTGGTTGGTTGGACAAAGACTTTCCTGTATATTTTCCCCTTTATCCCCTCTCCATCACTTTCCTCTCACTTACTCACATATACCCTGTGAAGAGCTAGATGATATTCTTGTTTACCTGTTTCCAAAGCTTTACAACCTGGAAATGAGAGAGAATTTGGCTCCAGCTGAGGCATTCACAGCCTCTGAGCATCTCATTCGACAACATAGAAACCAGATATGCATGTGCCAACACTGTTAGCACTTTGGACCTTTAGGAAGAATTCTTCGTGGGAGCATCAAAACTAACATCAATATGTTCATTGACCTTTTGTCTTTAGATATTTTTCTGTACCAATATGACTCTAAATGTTTATGTAGATGCAGTGAACCTCTCAAAAATAGACTTAATAGCTTTTTTCAGTTTCATGTCTGTGAAATGTTGATGATACTAGTACTTATCTGTATATTTGTTGTCAAAAATAAAATAACAGATAAACTGGCAAAGTGCACAGAATACTGTCTGGAACTCTACCATTATCTCACGCTGTTAATAAGGACTGGGCTTAAAGATGTATTCAGGTTGCATGAAATTATGTTCATTACTGAAAATGGCTCTCAGTTCACAGGTGGATTCAGAAGGTAATGTAGTGATTTCTGTACTAATTATGAAGATACCCTTTCAACGACAAACACAAACGCAATGAACAAAGGCTTTAGTGCACCAAATACTGTAAATAAGTATGAAAGAGATGTTAAAAAGCTCATTTTCTCAGGGAGTTCATACTTTACTGTCTACTTAAAAGTCCATTCTATTTGCTGGGCATCAGGGGAGGGGGCGATGAAGACCTGATATTTAATAAAGTTTTAGTTTGGAAAGATGACAATTTTTGAAAATTGATTGTACAATAGTATGAATATCCTTAACACTATTGCACTTATAGGCAAGCAGAGTCATTTCTGGAAGTTAAAAAGACATCACATGTACTGAGAAGCCATCCAAGAAGAAAGCGATAACACAAGGCCTTGTCAGACAGTCCTTCCCACCAGCTCCTACTTTAAAGTACTGAATCAAAAGTTGACATAAAAGGCTGATGAATAGAAACAAAATGGGCAAGTAATTGCTTTCAAAAAAAAGAGTACAAACAACTTAATATTCAATAGTGAAAGACCCTTTCCACTCTGTAAATCTGAGAAAATGTCAAAATCATATAAAAATAGGCCTTATTTTTGTATTTGTGTATATGTAGATAAAAAATTAGCTTTTTCCTCCCCGACTTCCTTCCATGTCAAAACAGCCAATCAAAGTTGGCCAAAATCAGCCCTATGTTTTTTTCTGTTAGGTTTCTCAGGCTAGTTAGCCAACCAGTGGGGTTTTTATTGTTGCCAAAAGTGAGAACAACTAAAGACACTCACAGCACAACACTTCCAAAACTGTTTCAGAAAGGGAAAAGAATGATGGGTTAAAGTGTTTGAAGCTGGGGGAGTAAGTTGAGGAGGATAAATGACAACATATTTTTTAATGTACTAATTTTTGAAAATTTATACATGCTGTATTTTTCATCCTCACCTCATATACATAATAATTACATGCAAGTTGAGATAATCTAGGGACTTGTTGGAATGCATTTTTAGAGACTGTGTACCACGCAGAAATCAGAAACTCTGCTACACTAATAAGAGTGAACAGAAAATAGGTAGAATATCTTGTCAGGGATTCAGATGAATAATTGCCAGATAAGGGCAATAGCTGCTTTCAATGATGAACTTTTTAAAGTTTTGCTCTTTAAATGCCTGTTAATAGTACATGATCTTATTGTATAGCTTTTTACCACTATAAAACTACTAAGAATCTTCCTTAAAAAGAATCTGTATTATGTTTCCAGTAGTGAAAACTTACCCTTCCACTAATAGATTTACTTTAAAATATAGATACTAGATAATGACCTTTAAGTATCAATTTTAGTCCACATAATAATATTTAAGTACACTCAAACAAAAAGTCATTCAAAGTTAAAATAATTTTTTAAAAAAATGATTTTTTAAATACAGAATTTCAAATAGATTTGTAAAACACCTCTAATCACAAACTTAAAAGTTCATTATTAGTCATGGATGAATTTTTTTGCCTTTCACATAGTAATTGGAAATTTTATTTTCCATTTAAAATGGGAATATAGTAAAATTATTTTAGCAAACATAAATGTCATTGACAAATTATTCTCTTTAGTTTTTCATGGTAATACCATTAAATTGCAGTCATGAATATAAAACAGTATCACTGATTTACGCAGTGATTTGAACAACATTTCTACCCTTTAATTAATCATCCTTGTTTTATGAAATATGATTGGAGTACAGGGAAACTTTTTCATTTTATGAAAATTCTAAAGTTTCTTTTCAGTTTTATGTTGAAAAATCAACTGACAGGTGTCCTCATTGTAAAGTAGATGGTGCAGTCTACTTAGTAAAACTAAAAAGTTGAACTGTAAGTCTTTGATTAGAAACAGATATTGATCAATATTTATGAGATACAGTTTGGGGCAGATTCATCTCCTGGGTTGTGTTTTAGATAGGTTAAGTATTAGGGAGTAGTAAGTAACACAACAAACTCAGTACTAGTAAGTATTGCATTCTGTATAATATTTTTTCCTGCTTTTTACACCTGGCTTGTAACACACTAGTCAAAATGATCATATTATACAAGCTGTTGTAATGGGAGATGAGTTTTTAAAAGTAATTGTGATGCTGAAGCAAAAATAACAAACTAAAAAAATTTAGTCTTAATAACCTAGCTTTTGGATGTTGGGGAAAAGATTGATGACTTTTGCTTATTTTCATCTTGGAAGAGTTACTTCTTACAAAAGGAAGACAGCAATATAGTGAATATAATAACATTTGGAGTTATTTTGTGGAGTTGGGACATGAATCATCACCAAATTTGCTTCTTTGCCTTATTTTTCATTGAAAGCCATGATTAGAGATATGGCTAGGAATCATTTTGAGGTGATCTAAGAAAAATTGAAATGATACTTATCTTTAACAGTAATTGTAGGAGCCTAAAAAATAGTCTGGGTAGAAAATCTAGGAAGAAAGGAAGGAAAGAAAGAAAGTGTAGCCAGGGATTGCAACAAAAATGGTTTAATATAGAATGCATAATTTATGGAATTATTTTATAATAGTCACCCAAAGAGTCAACCATGAAAAGTATAGGAAATCTGTCCACACTAAAGACCCCCCAAAAATCGAGCTGAGGGCATGGATTCCATGACAACATCCTGCATGAGTTGAAGTTCAACTGCATCCAGTTGAAGACCTAGAGCCCATGACAATGTCGCATGCAAGTCTTGTTTCATGGATCTGCCCTGGAAAGACATAAAGGACAGCAGTGGGCATCTGGCCTGAAGGACAGCAGTGGAAGCAGCGGGGAAGGGTCTGTGCCAGCAGGCTGAGGGTTCTGCACTGGAGCCAGGAAGTGATGCTGGAAGTAAGGACCAGAGCTGCCCGGAAAAGTACCACAGCCATCCTCAGTGACAGTGAGATCACGAGCTCCGCTGACGATGAGAACCACTGAGATCACATCAGGAAAGAAGCTAGACAAGCTTCTCCGGGTGAGCCAATGGCAGTAGGAGAACCAACAGCCCCATGGAGAACCAACAACACCAAGAGAACCAACCATGCGCGGGAGAACTGACATCCTCTCCGGTTTTTATACGCTGACAACAATCCTCAGGCAGGCCATCCACTTCCAGAACCGTGCTGATTCATTCAGTTCAGCTGGTTATTACAAGTTGCCGACCAATTGTCAATCCACCATAGAAGGAGAAAGAAAGAAATGAATATGCTAAATGACTATTTTTCTGATGTGCTAAATGGTTATTTTTCTTATTTCCTTAAAACATTTTGGTACATATAAATGGCTATTTTTGAGAAAATTTAAGACTGCCTGATTCTTACATGGTGTTTTATATGAAGAAAATTACATACAAATAAACTTTCTTCAAATACTGAATTTGAGACCATCTGTTATAAATTTGTTAGTCTAATTAAAGCACAAAGCACAAACATTGGATATCCATTTCTACCCAGAACACATTAAGTAATTTATACATTTTAAGTCATCAGTTCAACATCTTTACAGTGGGAAATTCACTTAATTACATTCTTTTGGCTTCCAAATTATTTTATTTTGGGAAGAGATGCAGAAATTTCTCTTGATTTTTTTTTAAATACTAGCATAATTATGAAGAGACAGTTATAAAGAAATATTGAGAGGCTTGCCAATTAAAATTATCTTCATGGATAAATTTAATATTTTAAGTTGGATTTACATAAGAAAATATATAAAATATGCAGATGTGTATTTCAAAGTATTTGTAAGCTAACATGATTATCTTTCAGTAGATTTCAGATTCTGTGCGCCAGCTATGGCATGTCTGTCGGAGATATAGTGGTGCACAAAAAAGATGTGGTTACTGATAATTATTTAGGCTCCAGAGATTTAGATGCTATACAGTGCTATGGAGGATAAGTAAATGGTGCCGTAATGATATTCTGCAGTTCTGAAAATAAAATCTGTATTAGGATTTGTACTTAGGGGTACTCTAAGTACCTGGTCTCAGAGCAGGGGCTTTGGAAGGTAGGTGAAGGATGGGATGATATAGCTAACTTGCTGTTGGGTGCTGGGGTTGGTTTAGAAGAAGTAGGTCACAGGAGGGGTGACCTGGAAGGGTGTGTCTCTTTCCCCAGATCCCCGCTTTACTCTCTCTGTTCCCTGGATGCTATGAAGTGAGCAGTTTTTCTTCACAATACCTCTCTGAGGTGCTCTTCTGCCTTGGAACCAGCCAACTATGGACTGAAATTGGAGTCAAATAAATTCCTCCTTCAAGTTGCAAGTGTGAGATGACGTGTGTCAGTGTTGAAGAAAGTGGCTAAAACACACTGGTATAAACTGTTACCAGCTAACTCAGTATCTGTCTGGTAGGGTTTTGAATGCATGCCCTGTTATTGTACTTTCTTCTTGCATCTGTAAATATAAGATCAAAGCCTTTAATTAGACTATGTTCCTCCTCAACTTATAAGAAAATTCCTATTTTGTCTTGCATACACATGGTGGTTTTGTAGTTACAGAGGAGCAAGATGAATTGTGAAATTTTTGCCAATTTACTTTAGCTTTTGCTTACATAAAAAGAAGGGAGGCAACAGACCTAAGATAGTTTGTGTATCATAGTAGTAGAAGACTTTTCTTGTACCCATAACATTAACAGTTATTATGGAACTTAGAAAACTGAACTCAATTTGGGATGTTGCTTTGGCGCTGGTAAAATAGCACTTAATCAAGGAGATACAGCAAAGCCCTCATTACAGAGAGGAAAGAATCAGTAAGAGAATAAACTAGGAAAAACACTGGAGACCAGTTAGCTGGCACTTCTTTGTTTGTTCAGTATTTTATGACTATGGCTACTTTAAAAATATCTTGATGAAGAAAACTTGTTGACATTTCGAAACATGACATGAACTTCTTGATGTTGGAAAATTTTGTTTCCCATGGGTAATATGTTCTACTGTCTCTTCAACTCTTACTCTCTTTGACTGACATCCTGCTGTTTGTCCTTCTGTGGTTAACTCTGATGATTCTACCTAACTGATTCTTAGATTCACAGGTTCTGATTCTGTATGCAGGGTCAGTCATGACTAATGAGAGTGCATTCTGGGAAGATAACTTCCCTTTTATTCTGCACACAGTGGTGTCACTTATATTCTAAACTGCTAATAATTTTCAGAGAGAGAGATCTTCAATCACAACCCACACAGTCTATATTTACTTCCCACAGCTTTTAAAGATTACCTCCATCAACGATTTCATGTTTTCTTCTAACACTAATTTTTCAAGCAATTACAGTTTTCTCTACTAGCTAAAAACAAGCAAAAGCATTCCAAGTTTTTATCACTCTTTTTGGCATCAAATCTTGGATGCGTTGTACAGTGGAAAGTCCTTTGGCAATAAGAGCCGCTTCCACCTGTGAAATCTTTATTATAATTTAAGAGAAAGGTTGACTTAATTATTACTGTTGACTAAACCAGGGTGAAGCTTTAGTTTTCTTGGTGGGTCAGGCTGTACAGAAGGTCTGATTGCTTTTATTGATGGCATTCTTGTCTGGTGGGATGCTGGAGGGAGAGAGGAAGTGGAAAACATTTGGAGGTTTTTGGAAAGATAGCAAGGTGTGAAATGCATATTTGGATATGAAGCAGTAAAACAGACCACCTTTGAGAAATTTCATTGTGGAAAGTTTCTATTTCATTTGATTTTCTGACTTTAAAAATTGAAAAATAAATAGTTCAAATAGCAGGCTTGGTTTGAATATATTGTTATTAGTTTAGTACTAAATAATTGAGAACTATAATCATTCAATGGAATCATGGATCCCAAATCCCTTTTTTATGATGGTGTAAACCTTAAAACTTAAATTATTTTCTCCAATAAATGAGCAATTGAAAACTCTTTAGCTTTTAAAAATGTCACTGCACTATGTAAGTTTGAACAGATGACAGTTACAGATGTCTTGACCATTAGATTTTAAATTCCAGCTTTCTTGTGTAAGAGCCTGGTAGGGAGTGGGTGTCTTTAGTTATGTTATTTATTCACCAGCTCTGTTCCAAGCATCTTCTGACTAGTCATTTCCATGAAACTTTGATGCCTATTTCTGACTTTGGTCTGTTTAAATTAGAATCTCTGGAAGGAAGCAAGAAGGCTCCTGAGCATGGTGCAGATCTAGGAAATGACTCGTGTTATAATCTTAAGCAGGAATTACATTGTTTTGAGGCTCGGCAGATTTACATGGTTAGAACCAGGTGGCAGAGGTGAGATAAGGCACACAGCCAGCTCCTGTGGGGTCTTATAGAGATCTATGTGTGTGTAGAAATCATCAAATGATCTGTGTATGGAACAGAAATAGTGTGATTTTATTTTCGTAAAAAGATCAATGTGACTTGTATCACCAGCGAGGACACCCTCAGACAGTACACATTTGATGTTTAGTATGATTTGTCAGGTACACCTAAAACCCATCTGTGTGGTTCTGTTTTTTGTGGATTAATTTAGGAGAAGAGAATGTAATGGAGAACACTGATCCTTATTTATGCAGCGCTTAATAATTTGATTTAGAAAGCAGCTTAGTGCTCACCATGCCTTTGATGTAAATGATGATAATTATCCTATTATAGTAGAAGGAAGGCTTAGTCCTTTCAGGAAATATACATGCCATTCATGTTCACTAGAACTTTCTCTTAATTCAAACGGACTTTGAACACAACCTAGTTCTATCAGATTGCTGGCCTTCCAAATTTAATTATATTTCCTTCTTAATGACATAATATCCTTTGTAAATGTTGGCATGCATTGTCAACTCAGTTTTTAAAAATAAAAATTGCTTCTTGGCATCTTGATGAACCTAATTTAATATAATTTACTATGCCTGTGACTAATTGTCTGTCCTGTCCTGCATTTCAGTGAAGAGTTCAGTTATTTTAATTGACTCATTTTCTGGAAGTAAATTGTTAATGGTAAAGCCACATCTATCTTATTATTTTTCTGCTAGCAATATGAACAAAATTTTGGAGACTCTCCATGAGAAAACTTTTTCTTGGTGAAATAAAATAAGTAAAAATGTTAATGTTATGCTTTTGGAATTTTAGAAAACACATTAATATGTTAAAATCTATGAATATTATAGTAGAAATCGTTCAAATTTTTTTTATCCAAGTGCTTTTTCAAAAAGATTTGAGTATGTGCAAACCAGTATGACACTTGTAATACTTCTTACATTTCATAGCACTTGTGTTTCTCAGAATTCATTTCAAGTTCTCCGTATAGAACTGACTTTTGTTTCTGCAAGTGGTAATATTAATGATACCTTGCTCACATGCATGTTTATGAGGACGTGCAATAGCCTTATGATTCTTTTTGATGCTGAACAAATGTGAAGTTTAATCCTTTATAAGTGGTGACTGGACTGTTAGTGGCTTGTTGCTTGTTCTTCTGAAGTCTTAAATTTAAATTCCCAGGTGACTCCGGGCCTTTTTACAAAGAGAATGACCACAGCACTGTTGGTTTCATGTTGCTGACACTGAGGAGTTTGGTACTTACTCTTTCTGTCTTCCATTGGTATATGACTTTCAAGGCTGCCAGTTAATCCTGGCCAATAGACTAGAACACCCTTTGGTCCTTTCATTGTACATGGTAGCTTTTCTCATGGAATCAGTAATCATTAAAGCTTTGGGAGAATTATTGCTTCTTATTTGCAACAAGTAAAAGAGAATAGAATATACAAAAAAAAATACCTAATAGTAGATGACTTCCATCCAGTTAAAAAGAAAGCATGGGTTATAAAGATAAGGGGCTGGAATAACTAAAGTGATTTGAAAGCTATTTTTTCTCTTGATTTGTCAGGTGCTGTGGGACAGCTTGTTGAAAACTTATCCTTTTCCCAATTTGTAGTATCTTTTCTGTTAGCAGAACTGTCTGCCTTTTCTTCTAGGAAGCATTATTTTGAGGGTCAGTTGTATTTGTAAGAATTTGGAGTTATTAAATTGCCTTTGATACCTTAAAGGGATCATTTTTATACCTTTGAATGATTATGTCTTTTTGTGTGACATTTTTAGCGTACAGATGATAATTGAGCATACATATGGATTTGTAGATGCTTTGCAACAGCTCTGTTTTCCCTGAGGAGGCTGAGTCTGATGGATGGGGATTGTTGAAAGCAATGAATATACATCAAAGAGTACTTGATAAGAATTGAACTTCAAGTGTTTATAGAGAGAAAATTATGTAGAGGAGTAAAATTCATCCTGAAAATTTCAAGGGATCTTTGAAGGGTCGTTAGTAGATCCTGGTGGCAGAGTCGAGATGTTCATTTATGAGCTATTATTGTGAGAGAGTAGAGCCAGGAATGGGGAAAACTGCAGGTAAAGAGAACTCTTTCAGTCCTCTCACTCAGGTTGTTAGCCTGATAGTAGGACTAGAGAAGATGAAATAGATCGTAGCTCCCTTTTTTCTTGAGAACAAAATCCACCAGATGTGGTGTCAGGATATAGAGTTGAGTGAAAGGCAAATGTGTGGTAGTTTTCAAGAGCTGACAACATTTGCAAGGTGAGAGACATGAAGAGGACCAGCTGTGACAGCCATAATGACAGGTGCGCTTGGTTGTGTCTAATTTGTGGCAGCTTTGGGAGCTGACCAGTGTCAGTGGTCTCTCCAAACCACACTTCACACACTTGTGTTATGTTGAAGTTTGTTGAATGTATCAGACCTAATATTGAAACCATTTAAAAGGTACATTACACATCTTCAGTTTTCATGCAGTGGGTTTAGTGTATGCTGCTATTACTTTATTATCTGTCTTCTTTAGAAGCATCTGACCTTGTGTGCTGCTCAGGAGAATCATTTATTATAGTTGAATAAATCAATCAGTCCTTATCAGTGGCGACTTGATCATCCTACTCCCTGTGCTTAAGCACTGGGAGCTCTTTTGCAAATCAGTACCAGAAAAATCCCTGCCTCCTGTATGTGTTGAAATTTACATTTCTGTTGTATAGTTGGGGGATACACTGAAATTGCTTGCTGATCCCCTGGAACTTGGGTTTTTCTCAAGGTTAGTGCAGGAATACCCATGAAGAGATTCCTTAGTAGAAAGTGAAGGCTGCTAATTGCAAGCAGTATATTCAACCTGATGTGAGGCCCTGCACCCCCCTGTTAAAGTTCTGATGGAATGTAGCTAATTTGGAGTGCTCTATCTCCAAGCTGGTATCAGGAGCTATAAGACAGACTGTGACGCAGAAAGAGAGCAGCTGTGGTGCATGGTCACCTTATCCTTTCACCTTTCGCTTCTTCTCTGGGGAGGGGAATGCTGAGCATCCAGTGCCATGAAAGTCTATGGCTTTCTTCAAGGGGGAGGGTTAGAATCTTGTTCTGATAGCGTCCATAATTTGTATTGATATGCTACATGTGATTGACACACACAGGTTTTATACACACACACACACACACACGTGTATTTCAGGTCAATTAATTTTGATCTCTACATCTGGAATGTTTAGATAATTGTTGGAGGTCTCCAGTCTGTGATTCAAGTTCCAAAAGTAGCTGGGACAAGGTTTCAAAAATTACTGCTGACAGCCTCTTTACCACAGTTTAATTAGCATAAAACGTATTAGGAATGTTTTCCTTGGCAAAATGACTGCCTCTAATGTTAGGCAGCAGGCTAGAAATATTGTTCAGAAATCTCTGCCTCGCTGATCTGTATGAAGAAATATATTCTCTTGTCTTCCCTTACTAAAAGATATGTTCTAGAATTAATTTTCAGATCTACTGGGTAGGTTGGTTAATAATATTTAGGAGATGCTATTTTATTTGCTTTGGAGTTGATCTCCCATGGAAGGTTTTTCTTGTTTTTTTTTGTGAGTTAAATGACAGGCCAGGAACTTCAGAGAGCTAATAAGAATAGATTGTATGACTGCTTTTCCCTGCTGGAAAAAATGTATAATATTTGCCTGTGTTGCAGAATTTTATTTCTGCCATTTTTCATTGTAAAATATACCTGGTGGTCAGGTTGTTTATGAGGAAGCATAAAATTCTTGGGGGACTCTCAATAATTACTAAAAGGAAGCTGGTAATTCTTGAATGAATATTGGTTTAGGTCTTTTGACAAGTTTGCTGCTTGTGTTTGGGACAAGCAGAAACTGCTTACTAGGATGAGGTGATAGAAGCGACACTGCTCCTGGGAAGTCAGAAGCCCATGGAAAGACTGTCATATGGGCCCTTAGAGATCACTGCAGGACAGAGCTGGGCAGATCAAGAGAGAACAAATAACCTAAACATTAATTTAATAGGTGAATTCCATCCCAATGCCAGAGTCAGATCAAATGATGGGAACTGCAGAGTCCAACAGGGAAAGAAATGACCAAGACCAGCTGTCCATTCCTCCTGCTCTATTGAATAGCCCCCATCAGGGGAGCCAGCTTCCTGTGGCACTTGCAGCACCCAGAGCAGCTAAGCAAGACAGCAGAGAAGGAGGAGATGCCGGAGAGGCTGGAAAGAGCACAAGGATGACCTGGATTAGCAGTTTTATACTGCAAGGTGATGGGGATTTAGTAAGGAAAAACAAAGCAGACAAAACATTTATACCACAGAGAGCAAGAATATGTTTTCTAGAGAGATTGGGGTTTATGAAGTTGATGATGATGTATGAAATTTCAAGACAAAATCAAAATTACATTATGTCTAAGTGTACCTATTTCTGTGTTTGTTGTTTGAGTATCCTTTACTGTATCTGAATAAGCCTCTCTTTTCTCCCTTCCTTATCTCTTTTCTATGCATTTGCATCTCTTATCTGGAAATACGTATGCCATTGTCTGTGTTTTAGCTTCATCTGTGTTATGGTTTATATTCAGACGTTTCCCCCAAAGACTGTGAATAAAGATGGGTCCTTCGGGAGATGATTGGATTATGTGGGTTTATAGCTAACTCCTTAGGAGGTAGGTGTTGGTCAGAAGCGATGGGGGCATAGACTGGAAAGGCCGTCTCCCTTCCTGTCTCTTCCCTCCCTCACTGTCTGCTTCCTGTCTTCGATGCCATGAGTAGCTCTCCTCTGCCATAACCCTTGCCTTAGAGCCAACTGACTACGGATTAAAACCTCTACACTGTGAACCAAAATGAAACCTCCCCTCTTTTCATTTGTGGGTGTGGGGTTTTGTGTTTCGGTGGTGAGGAAAATAGATAAGGCTGATATTGGTACCAGAAATGAAGTTGCTGATATAATGCTACAGCACATTGTGTGTCAGTGGCCTTTGGAACATGCTCATGTAAGGATCTTGGAAAGGACTGGAGATGCTATTTGGAGAAGCAGCCCTAGAATGCTGTAAGTCAAATTCGATGAGAAATTAGGATTGGAGCTTAGTCTACTGTTAGAAATTCGGACTGTAAGCATCTGACTCAGGAGGGTAAGTTGGGAACAAGGACTCCAGTGGCAGTTCGATTCGGGACCATGTGCTTTATGCTCTGACAGAAACTTTTTCTACATTTTGCTCATAAGACTTTGCAGGAGATGGAGAGTACCAGAACCAATCAAGCTGCTGGGGGAAATTTCAAGGCAGTTTAGTGTTCAGGCTATGGTATGGGTACTGTGGGTTTTTTCAACCAGTTTTATATTGCAAATCAAAAAGAAACTGCAGAGCTAAAGCTCCTATAACTTGCAAAGTTGAAGTTAAGGACAGCTTGGTTTCTGATATGTCAGCATCAAAAGAAGCCAAATTGTAATGGGAGATAGGAAAAATGGCTTAACGGCATATCAGGAAAGAGCACAATCTGCTCTTTGGCCTGCAAAAGTGAAAGATGTTGCTTTGAGAAGAGAGTTCAAGTGCACTCTGTTAGAGAAGGGCTGGCTGCCTTAAGTTACTGATTTTACAGGATGCAATTCACTTAAGCACTTAGGGTTCTCTGCAGCCACCAGCAAGATGCAGTAGGGCCTGCTTACTGCTCAGCTAATGGAGGACCTTGGTGTTATTCACATGGGACTAATTTTACCTTCATGCAAAACAAGAGAGTCAGTGGGTCAGAAAGGCTTCCACTTAGCTTTCAGAAGAAAACCCGGAAGGCTGGGTAGTGGGAGGCCAGAATGCATAAGCAGTGAGAGTGAAGCTGAAAGTGCAAAAGAGACGCCAGGATGTTGGAAAAGCCAGGAACATGGAACATCTGAGAAAAACCACAAGGATTAAGCAAAGCCAGTTTATGAAACCATGAGGGCACCCGCAGTGCTGAAAGGGTGTGGCCAGCCAAGTCATTTGGAGATCACGTCTTGTCATGACTTGATCCAGGTGCTGGGCTTTGAACTAATTAACTTCATATTTGCCCTGCAGGGTTTCAGTCTTTTCTTGGTCCCATTGGTTTATATTCCCCTGTTCCCTCTTTTTGGAGCAGGTAGGTTTACACTTTGCTTTTATGTGTGAGAAGGTTTTGTTTGATTTGATTTTTGATTTTCTCAGAGTCTCACAGCTAAGAATTTGCTTTGAGTCTCACAGGAGACTTTAGACTTGGACTTTGCTGCAATGTTGGAGCTGTTAGGGCTTTGGCCACTCTTAGAGATGGACTGAATGCATTTTACATGCAGTTGGATCTTTTGGGGGATGTAATGAAATGCTATGGTTTATTTCTAGATATTTCCCCAAAGTCTCACTCACTTATGGGGGGCGGCTTTAGCAAGGTGATTGGACTATAGGGTGGGCTGATTGCTAACTTGTTGCTCTGAGGTAGGGTTTGCTTAGGAAAGGCAGGAAACTGGGGGCACAGTCTAGAAGAGATTATCTTTCTTCCTGGCTCTGCCATTCCTTGCTTTCTGCTTCCTGTTGTGCATGTTTTAAGCATTTCATCTCCACCATAATTCTCTGCTTTGCCATCTTGACTTGGAGCAGCTGATTCTGGACTAAAACCTCTACAGACCATAAGCCAAAACAAACTTCTCTTTGTTTTAGTTGCAAGTATTGGGTGTTTTGTCTCAGGGATGACAAAAGTGGCTAAGACAATCTGCATTGTAGGACAGCTTATTACTTAAATCCCATGCTTCTCCCAGTCAAGAAAATTATTTTTTGAGATGATATTCCAGATACTTCATTTATATTGGATAATAGATGCAAACTGACGTTCTTTTACTTGTCGTAACAAATGAACAGTGGTATTACTTTTTTCAGTGTAGTTAAATTTTAGCTTCTGAGTTCAGATAATTAGAGCATATATTCTGTGAAAGCAGAGGATGTTTTTGTTCACTGTTGCGTTGCCACTGTGTGGGCATTATCCATGACATTCAACAAATAGTGATTAAATGAATACATTTTAATCACTGGAATGACATTCTTCCCAGTTTTATCTTGGCATTTGCCATGTCTTTGTGGACAGGCCTGGACAATAGAGGACAAAGACAGTTGCTGGGGTGTTGTTGGCTACAGGACCCGTGCTTGAGTTCTGTAGAAGCATCAGGTCCAAGGTTCCTTTGAACTGGCTGCAGGCGTTTTGGAGGAAGTAGCTTGGCCCCAGGAGTCTAGGAAGAAACAACATGCTGCTTTTGCTTGTGGGTATGGCACGTCAGCGGAGGAAGAGGATCATTTAAACTGTAGGCACCCAGGGCTACAGCAGGTGTTCTTTTTGTAGCCTGGCTCATTCATGCCAGTGAGTGGAAGTTATTTGTTCAGTTTCAGTTTCTGGAGGGAGAATGTGACAAAAGTATGATGTGATCCGATGTATTTGGAAACAGGCATTGCGATGTGATAATAACAGTTACCATGCTGAAGCTTAGGAAAGGATGCACAGTTAGAAATGCGGGCGTCCGAATCCCGGTAATAGGATGACCAGCCTCAGGCAGGGAGGCGCTGTGACCCATAGCGCTGTCCTGCTGTCCTCCAGTCTCTCAGAGAGTGACAGTGTCAGTGTGTGGGGACCCCTTAGAGCTTTCGGTGATGAGAAACAGCCCGCTGCAGCACTCCTGCCGTAGGTTCTCCACCTCGAGGTGCTTTCTTCACCAGAAAGGGGTTAACTAAATGTTGGGGCCCAAGGGTGAACCCAGGTGCTGTTCATAAGAACGTGGTGCTGTTCCGTGTGCAGATGCACAGATGTCACCCCCGCTCTTCAGACCTTTCCCTTTTGAACCTTTCTCTTTCCCTCCTTCCTACTTGCCGCTCCTCCTCTTCACTCTTTCTGCCTTCTCACTTCCTTTACCCCTGTTATTTTCTTCCTCCCAAACTGCAAGACATGATTTTGAAAGTACGGGAAAATTCAATAGTTAATGATATGAGAAAATAAAATCTAGTGTAACTCAGAATAATGTAGGAAAATGTGTGGGAACTTACAGTGTTGAGAATACATATAGTGTTTTTTTTTTGAGTATATAAAATACAATACATATAGTGTTTTGAGACTATCAAAAAATACAAAAGCCACAGGAAAATGTTTGCTTCGTTTGTGAAGGGAGAGAAATCATAGCATAAGTTTGTTGTTTTTGCTTTTGAAGTAGCTAAAGAAGGACAGATAATTACACAGGAAGAGCATGTCTTCTTTTTTTGAGTGGGGGGAGAGAAGAGTATACTTGTTTTTAGTGACTTGAGGTGTGTATCATATTGATATAGTTCCCCCCGCCCCCCTTTTATGGTTCCAGGGATCGAACTCATGCCCTTGCATTTGCCAAGCAGGCTCTTACGCCGCTGAGCTAAACACCCGGCCCCTTCCTCCCCTTTTAATTGGAGTGGTAGAATTCCTTGAGAGTGTAATAATTGGCTAGAGTACATACAACATATTTTACAGAGCTGTACATGGTGAAGTCTTTGCTGTTGTTTTATTAGAAAAGAGGATGCTAAGTTCTTTTGTTTGCAAGGAAAAAGACTCACTCCGGTTACCTCAGCAAGGCCAGGATCAGGCTGAAGAAGTCTGAAGTTCCAGCCAGGAGTCTACTTTCCACCTAAACTCAGAAAAGGGGCTGAGATTCGGAAATGAGAACCGACCAGTGCGGCTCTTCAGGCAGGTTCTCTCTCCGCCCGCTAGTGCCCGAGTTTCTCCTCTGGAACCACATAGCTAGCTCCTGCTGTCTCTATTTTTCTTAGATTGTGTCTCCCCACGGGGTTACTCTGAGTTTCTGCTCACTCATAGTGATTCTTCATGACTTCTATTGCCTTCTAACATGTGGAAAGCCTTTTCTTTCTGTGTGTCTTTTGCTTTCTGCTCCATCTAGCAACAGAAAGATCCAGCATCCGGGGTGACTTCTTAATTCAGGGATTTCCCTGTTATTCTGCTTAAGCAGGGCTTGTGTTCCTGAGGGGAGCAAGTTCCATGTAAAGTGTGGATTTGTAGTCTTGGCCCTGGAGCTCATTCTGGCCCCTTATGCTTGCTGTGTTCCAGCTGGGGCTTCTAGATCTTAGAGGCAGGACACTCCGATGGGTTTACTGGAATGGGAGGCTTCTCGAGGCTCACAGCTGGCCAGCTAGAGTACAGTGAGAGGTCACTGTGGCATGTGAGTGCTGTGGTTGAGGGACTTGTATCGTGCAGAGTGCGGACCTACTCATTATTGGCCTTCCATGTGTTTTTGCTTTGAGTAAAGCCAACTATGAATGAAAAATAGCTACTTCCCATATAGTTTTTGATGCTTTTTTTGGATTTCAAATTGAATATTTGTTTACTACCTGTTTAATTCACAAATTTTCCTTCCAGTTTATTTTTTATTCATTGCTTTAGGGATTCTTTAACCCATAGGTGGAACTTAAAAATACATAAACAGCTTTATAAAGAGTTAAATTTACCACTGTGGACATCAGTGTGGAGATTCCTCAAAAAACTAGGATTGGAAGTCCCATTTAATCCAGCTCTTTCCCCAACTGGGTATTTTCCCAGAAAAATTGAAAATGTCATGCCATAGCAATATGCGTGCACCCATGTTTATAGCAGCACAATTTGTAGTAGCTAAATCTTGGAAACATCGAAAATGCCATAAACCGCAGACTGGATAAAAAAGATGTGGTATTTTTATACAATGGAGTATTACTCAGCTATAAAAAGGATAATCTTGAGACGTGTAATTAAATGGAGGCAACTTGAGACCATACTCTCGTAAGTGAAATAAATCAAACTCATATTTATAAATATTATATTGTCTCCCTAGTATGAAAAATAATAAAAAAATCTGAAAGAGTAATAAGATCCAAAATATACAATAGACATATATGGTAATAATGAAAGGGAAAGAAAGTGCTCAAAAGGACAGAACTATTGGGATAGGGGAAAGGAAAGCAGGAAAAAAGGAAAATATTATATGTATGCTGGTAAACATATAAATATATGTATGTATGTGTATGCTGTATAGATAACTATACTACTAATCTCTCTTAGTTCATCAAAAAGAACAGTTTGTGCTGTCATTGTTTGATTGATCTCTTTTGTGTCTAGATTTTGTGACTCGAACAACTAGTTCTGAGGTAACATCCCTCCTTTTTTCTTTTTTGAAATTCTGTATCATTGCTATACTTCTTTTTCTGTTTTACTTTTTAAAATAAAAAAAAGAGTTAAACTTACTTGATAATGTTGACATCTGTAATTATGTGTAAGGTATTTCTCTTTTAAAAAGTAATAAAGATTACATCTCAGAGTGTTGTCTCTATTTTAAGTAACTGCTTTTCTGCAGTCTTTGAGCTGAAACTTAGAGTTATCTCATGTAGCATTGGCTACAGTTTTAAAAATGTCAGATGTAGTTATCTTCCAAACAGTAGATGTGTCACTTCTGTGTAACTTGTGCATGCGCGCGTGTGTCTTTTTCTTTGATTTTTAGCAAGGTGGAGCTTATGACTTATCGATCACATTTTTCTCCTCTCTTTTCCTCATTTAAACCCTTCCCAAACACCTGTTACACATTTACTGTGTACTAGGTACAAAGAAAGTGGAGTAATTTTTCATCTAATTTGGACATACAGGAAAGCTGTGGTTACCATACTTGTAACACAGCTGGCAAATTGTAAGTAGTGTGAATACTGCAGGTTTTTCATGAGGCAACAATTTCTGTTCATTTGTACAAGCATCTGCAGCATTCTTTCAAACTTCATAGTGTATCTGTTTCCTGCTGTGGCAGATATTCTTGGCAGGTATTAATAGAAAAAGTAATAAATGTCAGTATTTTAATTACCATCAATTTGTACTGTAGAGTAGTTTTCCTATAAGACTATATTTTGTCTGTAGTGGATAACAGATTTTCTTTTTAGTACTATTAGTAAATCATTAAGTTCACATACATGAAAACTGAAATCAAATGGTAGAATATCAGCATGTAAACAAGATATTCTATCCTTTACTTGTCAGAAGGAGCTAACATTGTGTTATTTGTTCTGATGCTACTAACTCAGCTCTCAGCATTGATTTTGTCTGTGGTAAAAGAAGGAAAATGCAACTGTACATATGGGAAAGAGTTGTTTTGAAAATAAAATGTCATTAGATCACTGAAAATATTTTGAAAAGTAAAAAAAACCTACAAATTCATCATTGTTTTAGTTTATATAGAGAGATATTTAGAAATTAAGAATTAAGTTAGATGCAAGCTCTTAAAGACTACTATCCATTTTAGCATTGTAAAAATCATTTTTGTAACTTGTTTAGCGCATGTGTCCTCTAATGAGTAAGGAGCTGAATTTCTCCATCTGTATTCCTGATGTGCAGTATAATGCCATCCATCAGGCACGTGTTTTGGAAATGTTCATTGGATGAATAAAACTGGGAGAAGATGAAGAAAGAGCAATCTCGAAGATACAATTGATTATTATAAACCACTGATATAACTTCTCAGTCATATTTAGTAGACAGAGGTACATTCATTAATATAGCTAACTCACTAATTTTGCTGCACTTCTAACAACGAGACTGAAAGTTTGTCCTTTTATTTCACTTTTTGTTGCTATAAATAGTTGCAACAAAATACAAAAATGACATGCTTTGGGCAGTATTGTCCTTATTAGCTGTATTGTGTATTGTTCTGATTTAACTGTTTTCATGCATAGAAAAGCAATGACCAGTTCACTCAGTTCTATCTAGAGATGAATTCTTCCGGGGTGTAACTTCCCACAGTTAATGCTAATATTTTGCCTTTAATAAATAGATTCAGATAATTGGGAAAACTGCTCTTTCTTCAATTATGTTTTAAAATTACTCCCAGTTTGGATATTAGACACACTTGGTAGTACATGATCTATTTTCTGTAGCTCAGTGTTGAAATGTCTTTGTGAAAGTTTACTTAAGAATGCAGAGTCTGATGTGTTTGTTGGAAAGGGGAAATTTTGGATGTAAATTTTACCTTTTCATCACAAGCCATAATTTTTTTCTGAAACACATCTTTTGCAGCTGGTAACATGCTGTTGAATGTGAATTCTTTAGAAAAATAACCACAGGGAATAGAGGATAAACATTATTGGAATAATGTTCCAAGTATCCTGTAGATTATTTTGAGAAAACTTCCATGTAATGCATTTGCCAGATGAAATTAAACATCTTATGATGTTGATATTTATGTCACTTTTTATTCTCTTCATAAGTCTGAATAAAGAAGACAACAACTGTATCTACTCTGAATTATATCATTGGGTTTTGGGAGGCTAAACTTAAATGATCACAATCATCTTTGGTCACAGATAAGAAGAAACTATCTTTGTGTAGCACAGCACAATTGAAAAGGTTAGAGGTATTTTTAAAGTTTTGCTAAGATAGAACAAATTCCTTTTGATAAGGAAAATTTGAGAGAAGGCTGACCAGAAAGAGGTTCATGATTTAGAAAATATAACACTTCTTTATACATTCATTTTACAGTCTATTACATCTTATAAGGGTGAAGAACAGAATGATTCAAATATGTAATATGTGTTTTGCGATTTTCCCCATTGAATATAGTTTATTGAATTCTGTGTGATTTGGGGTTGAGTGATTGCAGACAGGAGGAAAATAGAGAAAATGTTACAGAGAATCAGGTATCTTTGGGGAGCAGTGAATGTTTATGTAGTATAACATATTTGAATCAATTTAAGACTAAAGAAAAATAATCATAACAGTTCTATAATGCAGCAGCAGTGAAAAATGAACCTTGTCAAGCAAAACTTTTATTTATTTAGAAACATATTTGGGGAGATCTTTCTGATACTTTGTGATATTTTGTTTTGCTGTGATATATATAAAAATTTGGCCTTCAAACTGAATTTGTAAAATTGTAAACTCACATATCTGGTATAAGGTTCTTATAAAATAATAGAATTAGGATTATGTTTCTAGTTCTGCAAATAATAATGATTCATGCTGTATTTTTTTAATAGGCATTCAGCTATTCCCTAGTAGACATGAAATCTGTAGGAAGTAAAAGCTGTTAGAGGTCTAGTGTCAAAGCACATAATTACTCCAGAACTTCTGTGACCTGTTAGTAGGACACAAAGGATTTCCTTAGCTATTGTCCTTATGCAGAGCTTCAAAGAAATAAGAAAGCAGGGTTGTAGAGTTGAAATAATTCTATTCAAGCATAAAGAAATCTTATATTTGCTTGCATTGTAATATGTAATATGAATTCACTAGTAATGAAGAAATCTTTCACTTTGTGTAGTTTTAAAATTAGAAAATATTCCACATTGCACATCAGCTTTATGAAATAATTCATATCTCTCATAAATATGTTTATTTGTAGTCGTAATAATATAACTCTATTATCTTCAACAGAAGTGAAAGTGTAGATAATATAATAATACCCGAACCAAAATTTGATGGAAGATTAAATTGTATCTTACATAAACATAAAAATTTTGAAGTAGAGATTACTTCAAACCCAGTACTTTTTGTACTGGATTATATTGATATAAAATGTATTTCAGATTGTATTGAAATGTTTTTGTAATTAAAAGTAAATGATAACCAATAAAAATATAATTACAATTAGCTTAAAAAAGACAAAGATTGATAAAGCTTCTGTTTCCTACCCTCTACCACTATGCAGAAAAGTGAAGACTGAATTACAACTCACTGAAATTTGTCTTTAAATACCTTATATGCTTCATGGATAGTCTCATGAGATAAATTAAATTGCATAGGAATAGATACATTAAACTAATGATCTTTTATGTAACCTAAGTTAATGAATGGTTGCTAGCCTGGCTTTTAATTAAGGAATCAACCTCTGATTCATGATTCTCTTTCCTTGAACATTCTTTATTGTGTGACTATTCACCAGAATGCTTGGTAATGGCCTTTGTTGAATGAATGTTTTATTTTTATCAATTCTGAAATGTGTTTTCAGAGTCTACAGCTTTTGGTATAGAGCTCTTTAAAAATTAAGGGTCTCTTTTGGCATAGGTGCTGTTATGTTCTGTAACCTCGGTGTCTCCCCTAACTCTCATGCACTTTTAGACGGGGCTTTTTTGGCTGAATCTAGAGTTTGTGACTGATTCATGGTTCAGTGTTAGGATTAAGGGTGATGAGATTAAGGGTAGGTGATTGCTAGATCAGTCCACTGATTGGATTGGCACCTTCTCATCCCAGTAGACTCCCAGTAGGGAGAGAAAGAGACTCGTCTTGTGCTTTCTTGTTGCTCTTGCTGTTTTCTACCCGCCTTGAACTGTTTCCCCTCTGCCATGTGATACCCTGCTTTGGGGCCAGCCCATTGTGGACTGAAACCTCCACATACTTAACTGTGAGCTAAGTAAGCTTTTCCTCTTTCATCTTTGGGTATCTGGTGTTTTGTCTCATCAATGAGAAAAGTAATTAAGACAGGTGTTGTATGGATATTTTCTTTCATCACCTGAATATATTTTTATATTTAAAATACTAAGGTAGAGAGTAATATGAAAGAAGGAGAGAAGTATGGAATGGAAGAAGGAAATCAGAGTCTAAAAATATATGGAAGTATTAGATAAAAATTCTCTTTTTGAAAGCTTTACAGGTAAAATCTGTATTTGTGGTGGTATATGATGAGAGATAAAGTTGCTGGGTGTGTTGGTGCATGCCAGTAATCCCAGCACTCAAAAGGCTGAGTCAGGAGAGTTGCCATAAGCTTGAGGCAAGCCTGGGCTACATAATGAGTTCAGAACCATTCTGAACAACACAGTGAGACTCTTTGAAACACACACACACACACACACACACACACACACACACACACACACAGGATTAAGCCTAATTATATTTGTAAAACACACTACATAAAAATTTGAGCGTTAATTCAGTAAAATTCTGTAACAATTTTTGTAATAAGTGGCTCAGAGAATTTAAATAACTTGTCAAAGTCACTAAGTGGTATGGAGTCATGATTAGAATCTGGAGCTACTAACTCTTAAAAACTGGAGTTTTAGTCACTATGTTGTATCATTCCCTCTAATTATGAAACAATATTAATTTAAACATTTACAACCATTAAAAGTCATGCTTTACAAATGTATCTTAAGTATAAGAAATTTAGATCTTTGCATAAAAGAATTTGATGAATACTTTCCTATGGTTAAAATATTAGTGTGCATGTGTTAGTATTGATAAACTTGAAAGAAAATACAGTCAATCAATGGTTATATCTTAACTGTTCACTTCCTTCCCCTAGTTTTTTAGGGTTTTTTAAGATATTCTAGAAAAAAAATACCTATTAATTTAAATTTTAGAAAAATAATTTTAAAATGTCTTTTTTTTTTTTACTTAATTGCATTAAATATCTATACCAGGAAAGCTTTTTTAATATTGGGGAAGTAAATAAAAGGCAAAACAAAACAATACAAAAAACAAAAATTAAAAAAAAAGACCAAGCCAGGCAAATCCCTTTCCACAGATTTCTTTATATAAATGATGCAATTTAAAAAATTAAGTAAATCATAAGCGTTTTAAGATTTAAAAAAATGAGTAAAAGCTGATAATACATTTGCAAGGAAATGCAAAATCAGCTATATTATAATTCAGTGTTTTTAATGACATAATCTAGTTTTCCTATTGCACTAAACTGAACTTCTAGCATCTTGATATATACAATACTGGGAGATTAAGGTAAAATTTGCATATTTTTCCATTGCTCAGGGAGTGTAATTTGTTAATTTTTTTCAGGAAAATTATTTTGATTATACCTAGATCTCAATCCATTAATTTCCACACTTTTGTGTCTAATAATCAAAGTTTAAACAAATAGTTTATGAACTATAACAAACAACATATGATAGTCATCATTCAGTAGTTTGTTTTGCAAACTTTGAAGTCATTTGTTTCTCGTATAAACACTGTGTTAGATCATATGAACGAGAAGACTGAGGTATATCCTGCTCACAGTTAGAGATTCCAAATCAAGTTTACAATGTTTGCCAAGCCAACTACAATCATGCTTTATAATCATTGTATAACTCTTCTTCAAGTCTGTCCATTATAGTGTTTTGTAGGAAGAAAAAAAAATAAAAAAAGGAAAGCTCTTAAATGTGGAATAGGAGAATAGCACGCCAGAAGAGCTATAGTTATATGATGTAGTGAAGTATTTATTGGCGGATTTAGTTAATTATATCAGACTATTCTTGTATGCTTAAAAATAGGGAAAATTATATGTGCAGTACAATTCTAGTTTTAAAAAAAGGAAAACAATTGAGAGATTTCTACATATTACCTTTTGGTTTCATTTAATATAGGTGATTTTTACTTTTTTTAAAAAAGGATTTCTACATTTTCCCATGTTCCTTAGTGAATATATAACAACATATGTATCTCGACATTCTTGGAACATTGCTCGGTTGACAATCTCTTGCTCTACTGAGTTCCAAAACACTTCTAAAAATTCACATCAAATACAGTGAAAGCAACTAGGTTGAATTTGTTTTTAAATTGGTAAATTTAAAATTCATATGAATTCTTAGAGTTTGTGACTATCGTTTTTTTTTATTTCCACAGTGAGAGCTCAGGATATAGAATTAAGCCTCTGTATGGAAAAATAACAGATGATGTGAATTCTTGGTCCTTGCAGATATCTGTGGAAATAAGTCCAGGATCGGAACCGTCTTGCTTTGTTCTTATTCTGTATAAATAAATCCCAAGAACTTTTCCAGTTTTCTGTCTTACAAATATGAATGTCTCGAACTTATTTCTGTTTTTACAATCTAATGAATATACACAGATTTCTAAGAAATTGTAATCATCTTGATCATCCCTTGCATGTCTTGAAAGAGTCACACTGAAACACCATCTTCCTAACATGGATCTAACACCAATTTCCCATCTTTACTCCTGTCACCTTTAAGGTATAATCCACATTTTATAGCTAGGCCGCCACAAACTTTCTTGAGTAAGCAAATAATACAATCTTTGCCCTGCTTTTGCTCAAGTCAGAAATCTGGTATTCATCTTTATTTCTTTTACCCGCTACATGCAGCTAAAACAGAGGAAATTCAGTTCTACTTACTATAACAAACTGTTGACATGGTCTCACTTTTTCACTATTGTTTGCCTATCCTTGAAGTTACCATGTTGTTTTTCATCCTGAGCTTTTCTTGTGATGTTTTTTCTTCCAACTATGGCCATTCCCAGCTTCCCCATTGGACCTAATTCAGGTTCCATCTCTTTTAGGAAGATGTTCTCAAACCTCCTGTGTATTTCTGCAGCACGTGACCTTGCCATGCACATAATCCTTATCACACCAATCAGAAGTCAGTGTAGACTTATTTTCTTCTCATTAATGACTAATACAGTTGGGCATTCAATAGATGCACACGAATATTGATTTATGAAATAAATTACTTTTCCAGCGTACATCCTCGGATGGCGGGGGTGTAGTTACGATGATATAGATGCCACCCACTGCTAAGAGGACTGGAATACACAGGGTCAATTGTCCCATGTCGTTCAGGGAAATCATCCTGAATCACTGTGTCTTTACCTTTGCCTAGAAGACCAGGGTGAAAACATTTGCGAATACATTGGAAAGACTTACCGAGGGGTTCGTACTTTGTCCCAAGGGAGATACAATTAGATGACTTAGTAGGGAAGTCACAGCCAGCATAGGGATGGGTACAGGTGTAAATGGGGGCGGAAAGAAAAAGAAGTTTGTTGCGTTAAGTAGAATTGAATTGACTCTGATTTAACTGCATGTAGCTGGTAAGGAATTGCTACTTTTTCAGCTTGAGTAACTAGAGTAAAGATTGTATTATTTATTTACTAAAACCTGAAAGTAATAGAACATACACAGAGAAAAATGAAAGAATGGAAATGAAAATAGAATTAGAGGCAAGATCTGATTTTGTGTATGTTTGAATTTGACAGTCTGTGGGAAATCTATATACAGGTAGGTTTTGTGCAAATTAGAATATTGTTAGGTTTTTGAACCTATAATAAAAGGGAAAAAATGATTTTGAAAACCTTTTATTATCATGAAAATGGTGGTTTGTGTGTCAGTTGATGACTAGTGGAAATACTTTTTGGCCTGATTTGTTAATGCAGTTTGGTGTTACTGTATATGGAAATTTTAAAAGATCATAAATGTTACACTAACAAATTGGCACATGTAGTCATGTTGCAATTCTGGTATTTTCCTTAAATTCTTATTGTTGGGAAAAATGAAGGTTTGTGCAAAAGAGCATTTACCTTCATCTAATTTTCTATACATCTTTGAATGGGATGAGAATTACAAAAAATGGTGTCAAGACAGTGTCAGATTGATATATTATACTCATATACTAAAGTTTTATGAAAAATTTACATTGGAAATCAAGAGGTTTTTTTTTTTTTAACCTTTAAAATATTTTCAAAGGAGCAGTTCATAAGCCTGTCTCATTTTTTGAAAGATTATTCAAAATTCTTTCTATGAACAAATCTAACCATACCAGGCATGGAATAATAGATCCAATTCAGAGTCTCTGACATTTTCCTGTAAGAAGAAAGCCAGAGATATGCATGAGTTTGTTCTTGTTTTGATGTGGATATTTTTCGCTCTTCTTTATTCTTGCATAAAATATTCTCATTTAGAAAAGTATTTCCTGCAATAAGACTGTTTTAGTCATTCTGAGGTGGAGATGAAAGCTTTGGGAATGTTAACTTGAACAGACCATTTTAAGAAAATATTTTACTTTGTTGTAATATTTAAAATGGGATTTACTGAATAGTTCAGTTAATAGTTACACTATCTTGGATAATTTCTCTCCAGTTTTCTTTGTAAAATTATTATTTGCCAAAACATACATAGGGAAATGACTCTTTCTCTAAAAAAAGAACTGCTTTTATCCCCATCTTTTCTCTTTTCTTGCTTAAGACAAATAAACAAGAAAAACACGATCCATTAAAAATTTTGGGGGGGGCATCAGGACACGGTTTTCTGGTTTTTGCTATGCATCATGTTTCAAGTTCCCTGTCCCAGCTGAGCAGACCTGTACTAGACCTGGACGTGTGTAACACAGCATCCTTTGCCTAAAATCAATAAAATCTCTGTAAGTGGCCTTAAAATGCACTCTGCTTATGTTCTAATTCCAGTTTTCCATGGCAGATGGTGTTGGTGATCTGCCCGTGGGTGACCTTTCCCCCTGACTGCTGCTGTCCACGCTGCAGAATTTCCAGGGCCAGCTCTCTAAAGACCACTTTACCAAAGAAAGCAGGCATTGAATCTCAGGGAGTGACAGTCAGCTACCAATAAATGAGAGTTGGTCTGTAAATACCTCTTTCCATTTTTCTGGGGAGATGGCATCAGATGTGTGTTCTCCAACCGAGTTCAGATTTGCTGTTCCAAATTTTTCATTTGCCAGCAGTTGCCAAATAACACTGTCTATCAGCGTGAAGTGTTACGCTTGGCATCTGACTTCTTTTCTCCCTCCTGCGGGTCCCTAGGATCGTCTCCCAAAGAAACATCTTGCACTTGAAATGTTACCTCCAGATTTGCCCCTTTGTAGCCTAAACTAAGATCCATCCCTCCCTTCTTCCTCTTCTTTTCCTCATTCCTTCCTTTTTTTCTTCCTCTCTGGAGGTTTTTTTTGTTTAGAAAATGAAAAAAAGTTCACAGATAGATTAATGGCTTCTAAAAATGATTGTGCCTAAGATGAGAAAAGGTAGTGTTTTAGAATTCACATGGCTTAGATGCAAACACAGATTAAGAACAAAGTATCTATTATTGAAAGTAAAAATATAGTTCTGGCATTACTAATGTGTATCAAGGTGTTTCTAGCAAAGTTGTGGGGGGCCAGGACAAAAAAATGAGATGTTTCCTCATCCCTGCCCCACCCACCCATACTGAGGACTGCACTGGGGGTCTCACGCATGCCAAGCAGGCTCACTACATTGAGCTACATCCCAACCATTTGATTACTTTTAAGTCACCTAGGAGAGCTCCCAGCTTGCAGCCTTCCTGCCTCAGCCTTTGGAGTAGCTGCAATTACAAGTATGTGCCAACACCTCACTCTAGTTTTCTCATTTTTGTTTGGTGATTTAGCAAGAAGGAATAGTATCCTGTCAAGTTTTCTCCTGCTATTGAATTTATGTTCAAAGTACCTTTGAAACGACTCAATTAAAGGAAGACAACTCATGCTGTTTTGTCTATGAGGAAAGACTTTTTAAATCTTGTCTGTTGGGATAAAAATTTAAAAGTCTTAACCACTTGATGTGTCTTCTCTAGTTACAGCATGATAATGAACAGAAGGACAAGGTGTCTAAATGTTTTCCACAGCAGTCGAAGAGGAATGGAAATGAAAGTGAAAATGAATCTGTGCTCCCTCATACTCTTTTCCTCTGGCTTTATAGTTCTGGGGAACAGGATGAGAGTCTGGCTGCTGTTATTACTGATGGGTGAGAAGTAGCTGACAAATCTGTGCAACTGTAGAGGCAAAGGCCCGTATTCCGGTCAGCCGTGGCTGTCTTTGTGTTGTAATAGGGACACATCTACAAGTTAGAATACGAGATTCATCGGTTAATAGCACTGCATTTGTCATTAGCTGGCAGTCTGTAACTTCCCCCCTTTGTTTAGGAAAAGTACACATTTTCTTACTGCTTTCCTACTATATGACACCTCCTTCAACTTCCACAGGAAATATAACTAGAAGTTCAGATGTTTTGTACCCTTTAAATTATATGTAAATGTGATTCTTTCGTCTGTGGAGTCCAGCTGCAATCTTATTTTTAGTTATATGTGATTCCGTCTCATATTCATAGGAGAGAAAGTGATGGAGAATTCTGATGGCAACCGTGTGATTGAAGCTATGTAAAGTCGTGCCGGGAAATTCCTTTAGATATATTTGGGCATATCCAGGTAAGAAGAAATAATGACTGATACACTTCTCATCATTTAAAAAAAAAAAAAATATATATATATGAATGAAACCCTAAAAATGCTTTTAAATGTAGCTTTGTTATAAAAATGATAAACATCTAAAATAAAATAAAATTGAAAGTAGGAACAGAAACCTGTTTTTTAAAAATAACTTCTGAGATCTTCTGTTCTATATCTTTTTATAACTCTGCTGATTTTTACCTTTAAAACACGTTGTTGTGACAATATGTACTATTTGTTGATTTTTTTATTGTTACTATTGTTAATTTATTTGGGGGGGATGTACTAAGAATTAAACCTATAGCCCTATACATGCAAAACAAATGCTGTACCACCGAATTACACACCTAGCCCTCTTCATTATTTTTCAAACAAAATATTTGTTAAGAATATCAATAAATGGGCTGGGGATTTAGCTCAGTGACATAAGCAGCTGTCTGGTAAGTGCAAGGTCATGAGCTTGATCCCCAGTACAAAAAAAAAAAAAATCAATTAATGCTTTATATTGGAGTCTGAACCCTTAGTACTTATGAATGTGAAATTATTTGGAGAGTCATATAACTAAAGATCATTATGTGAGATCATTCTGCATTAATGAGAATTCAACCATACACATCTTTAGAAGCACACAGCACAAAGCCATGGGAAGATATAATCAGAGACATCTATTTCTCTTTATCTTGTGTGATGCACCCACAGGTCATAGATGAGCCACCAGATGCTGGAAGATACAGGGAACCAAATCTCCCCTGTAGTTTACTAAGGAAGTGATGGTTTTTCATCACCCTGATTTCAGACTTGTGGCTTCCAGAACTGTGAAAGAGTAACTTTCTATTCTTTGAACCTACTTAGTGGTAATTGTGGTTCTTAGTTTCAGCAACCACAGGAAACCAATATACCACTATTTCTGTAGTGTTCTGTGTCATAGACATTAGTCTCCTGGTCTTACCTACCAAGAGCAGAAATCACAAAAGGCCATGAATACCAACAGGCACAGGTCACCAGATGCCATCTCTGTACATATTCCATCTGATTTCTGGATATTCTATTTGTATGCTGAAGTCATATCGATGAACCAAAATCTGTAGACCAGAGATTAAAATCATTATCTCACATTCTTTAAAAATTATGATCTTTAATTTGTATTTGCTGCCTATGTGATTAAAATTATGATTCACCTGGAAAATAGAATTAGTGAATTTAAATGCATGTGAAATTCTTGCCTTATTAATACATATAGCCTCTCTTGACTAAATTGATTTTCCATTTTATTCTGTACATTTTATCATTTTTCCTTGCCTTTTCAATTTCATTTTCTTGTCTTCAGGCTTGTACAATGACTTTCCAAAAGTGGTAAAAATAATCTTTAAATATTGAAACATTTTTCTGAAGTTTTCTTCTTTAAACTGTTTGATCCACTACAAAGTCAACAAAAAAATCCACATGATGAGGTTATTTATTTACCTAAAATTTTATTGGTCTCCCTTGTCTGCTGACAAGATAAACATTAATTACTAGGAAAAAGAAAACCCTAGTGATCAGATTTTTGATTTTCTGAAATTCAAACTTCAGATTTATGCTTTCCTTAACATCTATTAAATGATATAAAAATTCAAACTATAGTGTGTTTTCTTGTTTTTGTCTGTAATCATTTTTCCCATCAGTCAAATAGGCAAATAGGCGATGAATTTTGCAGAATGTTTGATTTTACTGATCAGCATAAAATAGATTTTCATCTGTTATAAGCTAATATCAAAGATAAGAGTGTGGAAAAGAGAAGAGACCTAAACCTTAATAAGACCACTAAGCTTATATATTAGCTTAAAACTGAAAAAATGGGAAGACAACGAGAATTTGTGGACTGGTCATGGAAGAAACTGAAATTTAAGGGTAATTTTAAGACAAATGTAAATTTAATTTAAATGTGGAAGAGATAGATGATCAAGAAAGTGGATGGAAAAGAGAAAGTTGGTTTAGAGAGCATACAAAACAATTAAATTTGAATATGTTTATAGTGTGATTTTAAGTTTTTGTTGTCTTAAAAAGTATGTTCTTGTGGACAGTATAAGGTATTTGGTAGAAATTCTGAAGCAGATAGTGAGTTGTAACATAAATGGGTGAAAAAACATGGTGGGATATTAAGAAAAAGGGAAAAGGAGCTAGAAGTATATAATCTTCTGCCCCCACTCCTGCAACAGGTAAGACTAGTGACACTTCTGTGTGAAAGGTCTCTCGGGAAATCCTTTGGTGAAAAATAAAATGAAATCATTTTCAGAAGTGGTGTTGTGTTTGATCTACATTTAAGTGCAAAAGAACATGACCATTAAGCCATTGAAGAGGTTGAAAGCTGTTTTGCTTTTGCGATGTTTTAACATTTGCATTTAGTACATCTGAATGGGTAAAACATCCTCTGTTTTAATCATAGTATTCAAATTAAGCTTCACCTCTACAGTGCTAACAGTGGTTTTCATTTTAAAAAGAGTTTTAAAGAAAATATTGAACATTTATGTACGGTGCAGTTGAAATGAATGAATTCCTCATAAATTAATGAATATTTCAATGACACAGTTGAATGTGCCAAATAGCTGCACACTAATATGTTCGTCTCTGTGTTGCAAAGTGGTAATTAGTCAGGTTTAAACTATTTGTGCAATGATGGTATCATTTATTATATGAAAGCCTTGACTTAGAGATAATGTTCTTCGTAAAATGGTTTAATTTCCTTTCAGAACATGATTTGCATTGAGAAAGTTATTTCAATAAAATCTTTAAAATTTAAATGATAATTTCTATATTGACATTTAAAAAGAGCACGATAAATGAGGGCGGAGAGCAGGATTTACATTAGTATGTATAGTAGATGTAGAAATGGAAGCAGCTCTCAGAAAAATGGCAGTTGTGTTTTTTAACCTTCATGGTTCATTAGTCATTAGCTGACAGATGTAACCTTTTTGATCAGGTGACCATCTGGGAACCAACACCTCCATATTTATCAAGCGGTCTGTGCTATGTACTGATCACATCTACATTTGAACAGTATAATTGCTCTTCTTAGATTGCAAGAAACAGAAATTAGTTCTGGGTATTTAAACAAGAAAGGCATTTGGTCAGAAGGATATGGGTTTGCTCAGAGAACTGGAGAGTAATCAGATGAAACAGTTCTCAGAAAAGATAGCAGCCTGACTGTTCCAGGCAGCCAGAGGACAGGAAGTGGAGAGGGACAGAAGGTTACCACTGTGGAGCTAAATTTGGATGAGCAATGTGTTTTAGTTCGTGAAAAATGTGTTCTTTTACAAAAGGCAGCCTCAAGTCTGAGTTTCAGTGGTTCATCCTGTCTGCCTTTGCCCTGAGAGATTGGTTCTCAACAGACCTTCAGAGGTCTAACATCAGAATGGGGAGTGGAGATGGCACAAGTGAAAACTGAAGGTGTGGCTGAAACTCTCACTCAGAAGTGACAATCAAAAGCCATCAAGTGATAGTAAAATCTCAAATGATAAACATTTTGCCGGTAAAATGAATGTATAGATTCAATAACCATGTTACACTGTTCTCAATACATATCTGCTATCATGAAAAACTCATGTGTTCTTTCCTTCATAAATGCAGTTATTAATTGTCCATCGTATGCTAATCTCTGTACCTGGCAGTGAATGTAAATATAAACAACTAAATTATTTGCTTTGTGTGTTTCTTACTTTCCAGGGAGAACTGAAATTTAACCATTAGTATATTGCAAGAAGTCTAGGATGGTGGTGTGTTTGTTTCAGAGGGGGCTATAGTTACAACTTACAAACTCCATGGCTTAAAACAAAAGAAAAAATCAGTTCTGTAACAGTCACAGAGGTTAACATCTCATAGCAAGGCATTAGGAGGGTCCTGTCCCTTCAGCATTTGTAAAGAAAGACACTTCCTCATTTCTTTAGCTTTTAGTGACTCTTGGTATTCCTTTACCTGAACTCTCTGGCTGAGTCTTCTTTTCTTCTCCATGTGTCTCTGTGTATTCTCCTTCTCTTACAAGCACAGCAGTCACTGGAATTAGGAACCATCCTAAAGTCAGAATGGTTTTTATCTCAGCATCTTTGGCCATTTACATTTTTAATAGAGATAATAAATGAGGTAATATTTTGAAATTCTGTGTTGGCATCAATTTTGGTCAAGACATTGACTAGTTTTAGAAGGGCATATATACCTCTTAAGGTTAGTGTTCCTAATGGGGTCTGGATCAGAGCTGGGCATGAGAGATCATAGTGAAGAAGCTAATGATAGATGATAATAAAACCCTTTAAGGGACTTGACAGTACCCTGCATGTAGAGGTAATACCAGAGGCACAGTGCCTATACAGGGAAGTGCGTGTGTGAATGGCCTCAACATATTTATGGTTTACAAAAATTGCTTTGATTGCAGTGTGGAGAGAAGAAGAAGTAATTCAGGCAATACCAGAGAAAGAAAAGCTCTCTAGAACATTATGCATAATTCTAGGTTAAAATACTGGACACTTGAAAAAAGAGATGCTGGTGGGATGAGGAACAATAAATAAAATTCTGGTATATTGAAACAGTAGAACTGGCATTGTCTAAATGAAAGCAAGAGGACGATAAGAGAGAATTAGTTTATGTCTCAGTTTGCTATCTTCTGAGTGTATGTGAATGAGAGTCTTTAGGCTCTGAGACTGAGGTGTGAGAGAGAGAGAGAAAAGAAAGAGGAAAGAGGCACTATGGAAAAATTTGGGAGGCAGGAGGCATTAGGGAACTAAATAATATAGTTTGGATATTCTAGTTTTGATTGCTGTGGGATCACAAATTCATGAGATCAAAAGGCAGATGTCTAATTGTCCATATAATATTGATGAGATGGTGTAAGGAAAGTTAGCATTTAAATGATACGTGAAATTGGAGCTACTTGGAAGATAAAACCTCTATGTTATTGCTCTATCTAGTAATGTAATGTTATTTACAGCCAAATAAGGACATTTGGAAATGATTCTCCATAGCATAGGTGGTAACCAGTACAAAATGGTAAGCGAAGGGGACAAAACCAGGATCCAGCTGCGTCTCAACACTATACTTCTGGCTGCCTTTAGTAATAAGTACTTTAAACAAATATATTTAAATATTGTGACTATTTCTGGGTGATTTTAATTTTTTTCCTCTTCAGAGTTTCAAAGTTCAGTGTGTTCAATCAGCATATACTTCTTTTGTAACCAGAAAAATTGCATGGAGGGGTACCTAAAATAAGATATCTATGATTAAGTATTTTTTTTAATAGTTAATTAATTTCAAAACTTTGGGCAATTTTTGACTTAGAACAAAAACAGAATCATAGAAGAATAAAGGATTATACCCTTTAGGCCAGGTATTTATATAATACCTTGAAATATTTATGGGAATATAGATTTCATGTCCCCAGGATAAGCAGCTATCGGATAAATAGTGGGAACTATTATTTTGGACATAAAGTAGAATCTACTTAGATTGGAGAATTTTTCACTCTATTTTAAAAACCATACCACTAAAAGGGAGCAACTCAGTCAAACACAGAAATAGATCATTTCGTGTAAGGTGTCATCAGTGATACCAAGCTTGCCTTACATAAGATGATTAGACATAACATTCCTATGCAGATTTTACTAATTTCTGTAGGACTTAAGTGGCATTTAGATTTCCAGAATGGAAAATTAGAGCTTTAATATTAAATCTACTTTAATAATCCATGGGTTGTGCTCTGAGAACGGAGCATATTTGCATGTGCTACTGATCTCCCCCAGCCCTGTTTCAGAATGTTAAACAGCCAATTGCTTTAGCACATACTTGATAGTGTCATGAGTCAGTTAAAACTCTGAAACTTTCTTTATCCTATGCTGTTGTTTTGAAGTCACTAAGAAATATCACAGGATAATGCCATTTAATAGGTTTAAGACATAGACAAATGCTGGCTAAAAACTGAAATAATGAAGGAAGACCCTTTGACACATGTGGGAGAGTTTTTTCTTGTTATTTTTGATAATGGCTTAAGCATTGCTTTGACACATCAATAAAATGTCTGCTCATCAGAGCTAGAATGAAGTATAAACATGTTAATGAGAAACTCCAATGTACTTTTACTTGTTAGTGATTGAAAAGTAAGCAGATCCTTTTCTTCTTCAAAAATAATTTTAAATGGATTCTAGTAATAGGTATTCTAGAAATAAATGTCTTGGCTAGTTATTTTATAAGAAAACATAGATAATAATAATTAAAATAGAAAAGAAACAAAAGCTTAGGTTTCAGTAAGGATATTGAGTTTTCCAAACGCAATTTATGTAACATATATCACTTACACTGTGTCAAGAATATTTCAAAAATATTTACCGTTTTAGTTAGGGGTTGTGAGAACAATTAGAATCAGGACACAGAATTTATAATATCATTTTATGATGGTCACCCAGAGTTAAACATAGGAAATGTAGGAAATCTGTCCACGATACTAAAGACCTAGAATATTCAGCCAAGAGTCTGGATCCCACAGCAATATTCTGCATGAGACCAGATGAAGACCTAGAGCCCATGACAGTGCCTGCCATGAGTCCAACTGGAGGTCTAGAGCCCACAAGAAGGACTCATGTCAATCTTTTATGGACCTGTGCTGGGAAGCCCAAAGGTCAGTGGTAGAAGCTAGAAAGTCTATACCAGTGGGGTGAAGGTGCTGTGCTGGTAGATTGAGGATTTTACACTGGAGCCAAGAAGTCATGCTCAAAATAAGAACCAGGGCTGCCTTGAAAAGTACCACAGCCATCTTCAGTGACATGTAGGTCTCGAACTCCTCCAATGATAAGAACAGTCCAGTACATGCTAGAAAGCCAGCATGACAAGTTTCTCCTGGAGATTAAACAGCACACATCTACCCCTCTGGAGCCAGGAAGTGATGCTTGATGTAAGGACCAGAGCTCCCCCAAAGTGAACCACAGCCACTGTCACCAACAAGGTCCCGAGCTCTTCTGATGACAATGGTCGAACTTATACTGGGGAAGCTAATCATGATGAGCTCCTCCAGGATAATCAATGGCTCAAACAGCAGCACTTGGAGAAATCTATAACGCCTTGCTCTTCTTCTTTACATCTCTATTTATGCGGGCAACTTTCTTCAGTTGGACCATCTACGCTCAGCATGATGCTGATTTAATTCAGCTGGCATTAAGTTGACCACCGGTTTTTCATGCATAACTTTTACAATTTAAAATTGTGACTTAATTAGGGAAGAATCCTAGAATTTTCTAAAATTAATAACCTATCTGCTTAGAGTTTATGGTCCTTTTAAATTTCTAACCTTTCTCTAAACTACTGAATGAGTTTCAAACATCTTTCATGGGCTCCTTAGCAATTGCAATAATGATAACAACAGTAATAATGACCAACATTTCTGGGCTGTACAATCTGTATTAGTTACTGGTCTAAGATGCAAACACAGATTAACATATTTAATCCTCATTAGGAAACATTGAGATAGGGGACTGTTATGATTTGTGTCTAGGTGGCCCCCCAAGCCTCATGCAGTCATGAGGCAGATGAATCTGGGGGTTTGTGATTGGCTCATTGTTTAGTGCTGGGAATGACAATGTGAATGGGGCACTGGCCCAGTGGCAAGGACCTGGCATACAATATAAGAGAGAGAAAGAGGCTTGCTTTTCCCCCATTTTTGCCCTTTTTGCTCTTGTTGCTGGTGGCCTGCATGAAAGGCTGCTCCGAAGCCACACCTCTCTACTCTGGAGCCCACTGAGTATATACTGAAACCTCCAAATAACTGTAAGCTAAAAAAACCTTTTCTTCCCTAATTTGGGGTATCAGGTATTTTGTCTCAACAAGAAGAGAAAAGTAACCAAGATAGAACTCAGTTTACACATGAGAAAGCTTAAGAAGAGGACAGTGGTTAGAAAGAAGAAAAAGCTCAAAAGGAGATAAATTGGCCTGAAGTCAAATGGCAGAGGTGGAATTAGAACTCAGGTGTAGTCTTTTTTCTGTGCCTTATGTTACTGCATGTAAAGAGCCTATATTAACTTTAAAGAAATATTTTAATCAAAAAACATCAAACACCTAGTCAATTTCCCTTGTCACCTTCCCATGAGATGATCTGACATTCAACGCTATGCTAGACATGTTAAATATTTCATCTTCTCCCACACTTATTCCCTGCTACCCTCTCATGTTTTATTCATGTCAGATTCTTTAGCTCTTCTTTCATCCCCTACGTAAGACTGAGTTTTACCATTTCATGTACACTTTCCTAGTCTATACAAGGTAATTTTCTCATGTTGTTTAATTAGAAATTATGCAAACAGAATCCTGAGATAATGAAGCATAAATACATTAGCTTTATTCCCTAATTTAACACTAATAAAAATGAGTTAAATTTTCACAATACTGAAATTATGAGAAGAAATTTTTACCCCCTTTTATAACTTATTCTTTATAGTAAATTATTTATTGAGAAGGAAGCTATAGATATTTTGTTCCTTATGACGTCAAGGTCCACAGTAATCTTGTATTCAAACCTCAAAGCCCTAGGTATAACAGAAAATGAATACATAGCTCAGTTTAGAGCATTACTGGAAAATAAGTGAGAAAACTCTTAGTAAACCAAAATATATTAGAAATTGAGGAAGGAGATGACCATATTTGATAAGGAGGCCACTGCTCAACATGCATACGGAGGAGAGTTAATTAAAGGTGGGTAAGGCCTCAACGCAATCATACTCAGAAACCCACATTTGTGGAAAAAACACTGAGGCTGGATATAATTAGATGGTTGCTTACTTGTGGTTAAGTAGAGAAGCAATCAAGTAATTAAACCAGAAAATTTTCTATTTTTTGTGGGCCAGAGAGCCAGTATTTAAGATTGGATTAAAGACAAATGGTGAAGTATTTGGATGATTAGCAATGGTGATAAAAATCACAGTGTTCATGTCCAGGTGACCAGCTACCAAAGCTGCTCTTTGTGCAATGCACTCCATTATTTCCTATGCTCATTGAAGGTAGAACATTGGAGTGAGATAATGAGAATTAAGTAAGCACAGTGGAATTAACATGTAACCGCTGATGGATGGGAAAGACTTTGCTTAAATGGAAAAGAATCAAGCAGCAGTCAAGTGACTTACACATTTTATCAGTATTTCTTTGATATAGTAACCCTCAGTGAATTAATAATTGCAAAAGTACACTGGATATCAGAAAGAATATGACTTTCCAACATGTATCCTTCTGTAGAAATAACAATTTGAGTAACTATTCACAGTATGTGTAAGTTTTCACAAGTACTTTCACAAGATTTAAGAAACCAAGTGAGAGATAACTCTTCCTACATGAAGCACTCAGTAAGAAAAGACACCTTAGCTAGGGTAGGAAGGGCAGCTTTACATCACTGCAGCCCTCTTCCGACCCAGACCACAGAACTCAGAGAGAGATCCCTTTGCCCTGAGGAGGAAAGTGAGCACTTTTTGCTTTGTTCCCTAACACCGGCCCATCCTACTGAAACTTAGTATTGGGCAGGCCCCTGAGACACCAGTCTTGAGAACAGTACCTGTGGACAGAGCTTCCAAGCTTGGCCTGGTATCAGATCCTACGGTTCCAAGCTCTTGGGCTTATCAGACCACTAGACTTGTGCCATTGCACCCAGACTTCAGGCCTGCCCTCAATCTCTCATTCTCTGGGCCTGTTGATTTCTAGATCATCTGAAAGCCGTATCATCCCACAAAGCTGTAAGTTGGGCCAGCCTCAGTGCCTGAGGACTCAGGCTGTAGACCCACTCAGTGCTGGGCTGGTCCCTGGAAACTGACCCTCAAGCCCATTGCCCATGGCTCCCTCACTCCAGAAGAAGTAGGATCCAGGCCTACTGTATCAAATCAAGGATCCAGGCTCACCCCTGAGCTGTGGTGATCCTCACTGAGCCAGGCCCTAGACTGCCCATGTGGAGTAGGGTCCACACCATACCCATGGACCCAGGACTCAGGCCAGTGCACAAGGATTTAGCCCTCAGGGTTTCACACACACACACACCATACTCTGGCCTTTATGGGTCTAGGCTGCAGGTGGGTTTCTATGGGCCCATGTTGCCGTGGATTCAGGATTTAGACCTATTTCTGCAGACTCAAGATCAAGACTCTCCTTCACGGACTCAGGCTCTAGGCCCATCCTTTTGGATCCAGGAACCAGGGCCATTCAAGAGACTCAATCAACAAATGCATCCTCTTGGACCCAGTCCCACCAATGTAGCACAGGCTTTCCTTCCAAGGACTCCAGCATGAACCCACTGTGAGTCATGTAGACAGCCTCCCCAAAATTCTGGTTGGGCCGACTGGTAAAAGGATCTCCCAGACAAGGGTCAAGGATAATCAGGCAGCATGGTATCCATAAAGAGTTAAGAGAAAGCACTAGTAACCCAACTTTAACAGAGTTGTATAAACTGCCTAACGAGGAATCCAAAATAGATGTTAAAAAAAAAAAAATTCAGTGATTGTCAAGAAAATAATTCAGTAAAATAATGGAAACAATAATTGGCTAAAAGGAAATATCAAAAGAGAAGTAGAATCTATTTTTAAAAATCAAAAATTCTGGATTTAGAAAATACAATAAATGAAATAAAAAATTCAAGAATGCCAACAGCAGAATTAATAAAACAGAATCAGAAAACTGAAACATTATTTGACAGTATACAGAAGAAAAAAAACCAAAAAAGAATGAGAAAATATTTTGAGACTTCTTAGGGAGTATCAAAGGGTACATTTCCTAATTATAGAGCCTTAAGAATGAGAAGAAAAGGACAAATGATCAATAACTCATAAAAATAATATCCTGGAAAGTTTTGCAAAACTAGAAAATAATATAAATATCCATGTATACAAAGCTCAAACTTCTCCAATCAAATTGAATCCAAAAAAGACCCCACTAAGACAAGTTATAGTCAATAATCAAAGCCAAGGAGAAGACATTAGGAGCAAGAGAAAAGTCCTATATATCCCGTGTAAGCGTATTTTCAGTAAAGTTAGAGGTAGACTCCTCAAGAGGAATCTTAAGAGTCCATGAAAGTGGGATATTACATTCAAGTGCTGAAGAAAACACACCTTGCAAACCAAGAATATTTTACTCTGCAAATCTGTTCTTTAGAAACAAAGTAAAAGTAAGGATTTTCCTAGGTAAAAATTGAGAAGGCTCATTACCAACAGACTTACCTTATAAAAGATTCTGAATGGAGTTCTTTCAGCTGTAAAGAATCACAATTAGTACCACCAAAACATGAAAGTAAAGCCCTTACTGCTATAATTAAATATACAAATTAATGGTGCTCTCAAGCTGTGATGGTGGTTTTTAAGTCACCTATATCTTTACTGTGAAGATTAAAAGATGAAACTATTTAAATAATAATAGCTATTATAGTTTGGTAAGGAATACCCATTTAAAAAAATAGACAATTTGACATTAAAATCTTAAAATTTAGGAGGTGAAGAAAAAGCATATACTGTTGTATGTGATTAAAATAAAATTAGACTCAAAAACCTTTTTATAACTATGATATTTTTATAAGCCTTATGGTAACCACAAAGCAAAAATCTGCAGTGGATCCATGGTAAATAAAAAGGGTAAGATATTAAAGCAAATTGATAAAAAATCATGTAATTGCAAAAGGTGAAAGTAACAGAGAAAGGAACAAATTCTGTACAAAATGTCCAGCAAACAATAAAATGACAGTGAGCCCTTGCCTGTCAATAATTACTCCGATGTAAATGTATATCATTCTCCTATCAAAAGTCCTAGAGTAGTTGAATGAATAATAAGAAAAAAAAATACAGGGATTAACTATGCCAACTACAAGAGACTCATGCTTCCTTTAAGGATCCATAGGTGTTGAAAATGATAGGAAAAGGTATTCCATTAAAGGAAACAAAAAGCAAAAATAAGAACAAAAAAAGAAAAAGCAGAATTAGCAATACTGTCAGATAAAGAAGGCCGTCTAAAATTGTAAAATGAAGACTTTTCTGCATCTATGCACAAACTGTAGTGTGTGCAGCAAATATTAAAAGATCTGAAGTTAGATATACTGCAACACAACAAAATGAGGTTACTTCAGCATTGCCGTTGTCAACATTGGAAATATCAAGCAGAAAGCCTAAAAGGAAATGTAGGATTTGAACTGTGCCTAGGCTGGTGGATCAGACATTCCATCTAGCAGTAGCAGAATACATGTTCTTATCAAGTGTATGTACAAAATTCTTCCAGAGGGATCATATGTTAGGCCATAAAACCAATATTAAGAAATTTAAGAAAACTGAAATTGTGTCAAGTATCTTTTCTGACCACAATGCAATAAAATTAGAAATCAATAACAAGGAATTTGGGGAAATCTACAACTGTGTGGAAATCAATCAACATATTCCTAAAAAGACACAGGAGAAATTAAAATACAAGAATTTTTTTTCAAAATTGATACAAATGAAAATGGAAATATGATATAGCAAAACTTTCAAGCTACAATAGTATCATTGGCAATTCTACCAAGGGAGTTTATAGCAAAAAATACAGGCATTTTTAAAAAGAAAACAATAACTACATTTCAAAGAAGAATAAGAACAAACTAAGACAAAAGTTAGAAGAAAGGAAATAATAAAAATCAAAGTAGCCAGAAATGAAATAAAAACTAGAAATAAAAAAACAGATCATTGAAATTGAGTTGGTTTTTTGAAAAGATAAAATCAATAAATCTTTAGCTAGGTTAAATAATAGTGTAGACTCAAAATCAGAAGTGGGTTAGGGCACATTAAAACTGAAGCTACAGAAATACAGACTATTTCAGGAGATTGTTAAGAACAAACAAATGAATGCGATAGCCCAGAAGAAATGAACAAATTCTTGGATAATACAATCTCCTAAGGTGAAAGCATTAAGAAGTAAGAAATACGAATAGCTTAGTAATGAATAAGTAAATAGTAAAATCTTGCATGGAAAAGAAAGACCAGGACATGACGGGTTTATTTCTAAATTGTCCTAAACGTTTAAGGAAGACCTTAATAATACAATCCTTCTCCAACTCTTCCAAAAAGGGAAACTTGCAAAGTTGTCTTACAAGGTCAGAGTTACCTTGATAACAAAACCAGAAAGAAAATCACTGTCCATCAGCGCTGATGAAAAGATGCAAAAACCCTCAGCAGCAGATTTGGTGTCTCCCAGATTGTTTCACTGCAAGGCTTCCTGTGCCACAAGGTTTCTTTGTCGTTTCATTTCTTCTTCAGTCATATCTATTCATCCTTTCCCCTTTCTCCACATTTCATCCTTCGTGTTCTCTTTTCCTGGGGTGGTGTGTACTCAAATCTTTGCACACTATGTTCTCTCTGCTTAGTAAATTTCTTTACTTAGTTATTTCAGTTTGTAGCTTAAACATTAATTCCTCAGGAATGCGCCTCTTGAATTTTTATACTCATTAAGATACTTATACATTCCCATTGTACTTTTTATGTCTTGCTAAAACATTGGTTCTTATTATATGTGCAATTATTTCTCTTCCTGTATTTGTCTTTCCTGGTCATACAGAAGCACCATTGAGGCATAGATTATGCATAGGTCAGCCATAGTTTATACTCTCAATTAGTTCTGTTTAAGTACAGAATTGTTCAATATATTTGGAACTAATTTTAACATTTTTTGAGAGACTGAAAAGTTCGCCTTTTATGTTGTTTTCAGATTTTCAAATTGTCTAATATTATCCCTAAATAAAAAGAAATATATGCTGTTTAAAAGCTATGTCTTTGTTTATGTGCTAGTTATAACATTAAATATTAAAATAGCTATTTTGCGGACAAGTGATATTCTACGAGTTCTTGTCTTTGTTAAAAGATGTTTCTGTTTCAGTTTCCTTGTTAAAAATGAAATGTATTTATGTTTAATTAAAGTGGTTAGTTTTCATGGTTAGCTTTGCCATGTTGCTTTGGTCTACTGAATATTTTGTCATAATAATTTATAAAATGCTACGTGAATGCTTTTAAAATTGAAGTATCCACTGCAGCTGTGTAGCCATTTGAAAAATCATTGTCATAACAGAATGAATCTAGCCAGTAGATGCTTGTTCAGAATCATACCCAGTGTGATTTACACTGGGATGAGCCCAAGTTGAATCTTTTTTATAGTTTAGTTTAACAAAATTACTCAAAGGATTCAAAAGATTAAGATGTGCACCATCATAGAGGACTGAAAAGAAATCTGACGCAAGAGAAATTTTCAAGGGATGACAGTTCCTCTGAGAACCCAACACTTAATCATGAGAAGGAGTTTTTATAATAGATCAGGGCCTTATAATTATTTTATTCTAAAAAAATTGTGACATTGATTTCAATTTCTGTGTTAATGAATCTATGTAAATTTTTAAATCATGCAATGACAGAAATATTTTTAAAAACCTCCAAGTAATTTAGAGTAATTTATAATGTTTCAAGTAGAATTAATTTGCATAGCTCTTTTACAAGAATGAAATAGACTAACAAAGTGACTAGGTGTTATTTGAGAGTCCCTTCCAATTCCTTTGTATTTTAACTATAGTTTTTTGGAACCATGATTTATTAAGAGTAAATATGTTGCTATGTAGATAAGTCTTCATATGTTAGAATACACTCTTTAAAGATGATTCAAAATAGTGTTTAGGAATATACACAGAGGTCACTGGTTTTATTCTACAGCCTAGATTTAGTTTACAAAAATCAAACTTCCTGACTGTGGATTAATGTGATCATGATATTTTTCTTCATACAGCTCTTTGGAGATTGATTACAGTAAGGAATAAGGAATAAATATGAAGAAAATTGTGCATAACCCAGATAAGACAAAAGAACGTATTTTGCCAATTTTTTGTTTGTTTGTTTGTTTGTTTGTTTGTTTTTAAAGCAGACAGCTCCTAAGGTTTCTGTTTCTCAGGGCAATGTAGAATGATCTGTAATGAAATCTATTTTATCTAAGTGATAAAACAACTCTCTCCCAGAAGATCACAGGGCCAAATATATCTGTGAAATGTAGCTCAAGATGCTGCAAAGTTTAATAGTCATTCCTGGGGGGTGGTTTTCAAAACAGTTAAATGATAATTTGCAGAATGTGACATTCATTCTACTGCCCTAGCAAATTTGAAAGACAAGTGAGTTTGTGGGGGGAGAAGGTTTTATATGCCCATATCTGTGTCATTATAGAGCAAGTCAGTAAAAAAAGGTGTTTGGAATTGGAGAAACACGATAATGAAGAACCTGAAGCATGTCCTAGTAAAAGAAAGAATGGCTGAATAGAAGTGAATTACAATTGCAAGCAGTGCCAGCTTTCCACCGGACAAGTTCATCCTTCTATTTCACAGGGCTAAGAAACGAGATTGTTAAGGCCTGAAAGGCCATATCACCTGAGTCCTGAAACTGAGTGTTAGAGTCAGAATATGATTTCAAAATACCGCAGGTCACATGGAATGAGCCCAGCTAGTCCCTGTCACAAATGTGCTGTATCATTTGCAAATTGAAAGACTTTACCAAGATGTCCCAGCGCTCTGCTAAAGACGCCTTACAGAGCCTTTTGTATGCCAATTTTTGCTCACTTTGAGTTGAATAGAAGAATTTCTAATGAATGAAAAAAAGGAATTATATTGTCTAGAAAAAAGTGGGAAATATATTTTTGTTTCTCTTTTTAGCAGTTTTTATTTCTATGCATTGTTCTCACAGGAAGATGTAATTCTTTGTGTGGAATTTGTGACTCTGTCTCCCTCTCTTTCCATCTCTCCTCTCCCTCTTCTTTAACTCTCTCTTCTTCTGTTTTTCCTTTGGGTGGGAGCAATGTAGCTCTTTCTGGGTGATGAAAATGTTCTATAATTACATCATGATGATGGCTACACAACTTTGTAAGTATTTAAAAACAGTTGAAATTACATTTTAAGTTAGTGAAATCTGTAGTAGATAAATTGTGTATCAAATAAGTAGTTTTTCAAAAAATGAAATTCCAAGCAAAGGTCCATTAAGGTGACAGGAGTAAATAAAGTCTAAGACAACAGCCCATCTTGTCTCTGATTATGAGAAGCCACGAGGCTGGACTCACTTTCAGGGTTCAGTTCATATGACTTTTCAGTTCTTCCTCGTTTTGTGATGTTAGTCTTGTGGTGGAAGAGGACTGGCAGTCAGAAGCTTGGTTTCAGTCACAGCCTTAATTTATCTGATTCGATTTGTGAACTTGGTGTCCTACATCCTGGGTAAAGAGGCTGATTTTTCAGAGACACGATTTGCCCTTTACAAAAATAAGCCACAGGTAGTGAGGACTGGTCGTCAATCGAAAGGTGAATGAAAAGCACACAGAACTTTTACTGCATTTAATCAGACATAGGTAAACATAATGGGAAACTTTTTTTTTTCCCCAAGTCTAGTAGGATTTATCCATTCTGAAGTAAATGCTGTACTACAGAGGTGAGTTTTTGAAAAACAGGTGTGTGTTCTGCTTTTGAAGAAGTTTTAGGTACCTGGAAAATACTGCATCAGGAAATCTTCCAAAATAGTTCAAAGTGTATTCGTGAAACTGCAACAGTGGAACTTATGCAATGAAAATATGTACAGTAGTTTAGAAATACAAGGTGGTTTTGTTTTTGTGGTGCTCTCTGTGTCTTGTCAGTTTGATTGCTTTTGTTGTCTCATGTCACCGTGATGGCAGGAAATTCCTTTCCCAGGGTCTCTGAGGATGTGATAGGGCTGCTTTTTAGCTGATGGCAAATCTGGAGAATACTAGAAGCTTGTAAAGCAGGGCTCATAAAGAGATGTTTTGTTTCAGGCTTGCTCAGCCTGGTCCTCCTTGCTCGTATTACCCAGAGTTTGTCACTTACTTCCTGCGTCACAAGTGTTTTACACACTTGGTGTCTTTCACATCGCTCAAGTGAGCTATGTCGGTGGGAAGAATGATTCATTTGACATTTTTCATTTTGTTACTATACTTTATTCAAATTGGCTAAAAGCACCAAAAACAGTCGCTATCAAATATCTAGAAAACTGGTTCTTACTCAACTTTGCTAGCATTTTAGAAATTTCATTCAGAAACACTGTTCTCTTCAAAGATAAGTGTATCCAACCTCAATGGAAATCTGGCTTAATGGAATTTCACTTCATAGAAACAATTATTTTAGATGAGAATTCAAAGACTTTACTGAATATTTAGTGTCTCTTCCTCACTGATGCACAGTAGATTTGTTCTCTTAGTTTTATTTTAAAATTTAAATTGAAGACTAGAAGTTTTATTTACTAATAAAACACGGTTTTTAAAAAGATGTTTCATAAAGAAATATATTCTTTCACTGGAGAGTTTACTAAAATGTTTATCGGGTTTATCTCTGATTATGGTTTAATTTTTGAATGTTTATATTTTCTTCTGTGCTCTACATATTCTTTAGTTCCATATGTTACAATATGTAACATTATAATCATGCTTCACTGGGACTTTTTGCCTATTGGCTATTATTATTTGTAGTACCTAATATTTACATCCCTGGTGTGCATATGCATAACACCCTTAGCTTCTTTTTGGTTCCCTTTCCTTTGTCTCCTGCCTCCTCTCCCTCCATCTCTTGACACTTGTCCCATTTGAGAAAGATCTGTTCCCTACTTCCTGTTTTCTCTTATTTTTTATTTTTTTATTTAAAGAGAAAAAAAACATGTAAAGGGTAGATAATACAGAATTTAAAAAAAAAGATAAACAGTAAGAAATCACTAGTTGATAAATTACATATTATTCTCTTAGAAATAGTTGTTCAAGTTGCAAAATTAAAGCATACAAAGTAGATATTCAAACAGTGAGACTGTAAACAGCTACGCATGCATGAGTCTCTGCATGTATTTCTATAAACTTAAAGCTTTAAAATCTTACTGAGATAAAGTAAATAATACCTAAATAAATACTATGTCTGAAGATTTGAATACTCACTTTTTTTTTAATTTAAGCAGAAACAAAAGCATGTAAAGGGTAGAGGTAATACAGAATTCCCCCCCCCAAAAAAAAAGATAAGCAATAAGAAATCACTAGTTGATAAATTACATATTGTCCTCTTAGAAATAGTTGCTTGAGTTGCAAAATTAAAGCATACAAAGTAGATAGTCAAACAGTGAGAGTGTAAACAGCTATGCATGCATGAATCTCTGCATGTATTTCTATACTTTATTAGAGGGAAAAACAAAACTTAACAAGACAAAACAAATTCCTATAAAAACATGAAACCAAAAAGTCATATAAAACCATAGTACAAGGAGATCTACAATGATTGCTGTGTTGTTTCTTATTATCTTCAATAGAATGTCTATATCATCAGGCATAATTGAGTATAGCAGTAAATAATAATAGTAGTAAAAATAAAACATTGTAGACAGTATAAAACCTCAAAGGCAGGTAATAATCAAACCATAGTGGATATTCTAGTGGATCTTGTCATCTTAAGCACAGTTGCCTATACTCTCAGACTTGATACTATCAATCATAACATCTTTGAATAAAATCTATCAATACAAAACTGTGATCCAACAAACCAGATTCGATTACGATCAATCATGGTAAAACAGTGTAGGTTTTACAGAGCTTTAGATTAAGTTAATAGGAAATAAAGGATCATTACCATACTATATCCTGTTATTTTCAGGATTACTGTCTGTGCCCTCCAATCTAGGTCGTTCCAGGAGAATGACTGGAACGGAATATAATACATCTAAGCAGAGTTGTGTAATGTGGGTTTTAAATCCTGGTGCACTATTAACAGTATAGTGTATCAAGGCCATCTATGTTAGAGATTCTAGTTATCCTTCTCTGCCTCATTTCTGCCATGCTATTTTCCTGCCTTTGTCTAGTTTTCTCCTTCATTCTACTGCTTGCCCCACTCATTGAGGCCTTTCTGCCACTGTTCCTAAAATCCTGGTATGTTTTTTCTCTCTCTCTAGAATGTCCTTCAGTATTCTCTGTAAGGTTGGATTGGTGGTCACAAACTCGCCCAGTTCTTCTTTGTCATGGAAGCATCTTGTTTCTCCATCAACTTCTAGTGACAGTTTTGCAGGGTACATCAATCTGGGCTGGAGGTTATTTTCTTTCAGGGCTTTGAATACTTCACTCCAAGCTCCTCCTTTTCTCTGACGGCTTTTAATATTCTTTTTTTAATATTGAATTTCTGGTATCTTGATTATTATATGTCTGGGTGTAGATCTGTTTCGGTTCTAGGTGGCTGGAGTTCTGTATGCCTCACATAACCGAATGTAATTTTCTTTTCCCATGCTTGGGAAGTTTTCCTTAATTATTTCCATGAATAGCCTTTGTAATTCGCCTGTATGTATTCCTGCTTCTTTGTTCATGTTTCTTATTCTTAAATTGTAGATTCTCTTGTCATCTTCTAGCCTTTGTATTGTTACTGTCTGTTTCCTTGTTATTTTTAAGAGATCTTTCCTTTCATCATCACACACTGCCAACTTGTCTTCAAGTTTTGATGGTCTATCCTTTGTTTCTTTTAAGAAGTTTTGCCAGCTTTCAGTGGAGTTTTTTATTTCCTGATAGTCTCTTTGAATCTGCTTCATGTATTCTATGTTTTCTTTATATTTTTTATCAAATGTTTCTCCCCTTTTTTTGTGTTCCTCTCTTCTTCCATCTGTATCATCCTGAGAGATGTTTCCTGAGAGCATTCCTTTTATTACTCTACTCATATCCTGTTTTACCTGATTTAAAACTTCAGTTTTGAGCTCGTCTACGAGGTCCCAAAGATATCTCTTAATGTCCATTGAAGCCATGTCTGATGTTGTGTGTTTGCTGCCTTCAGTCTCCCTTGTTTTTCCTTCTCCTGGTTCAGTATTCTCAGGGTTCTGGGCTGGGGGCCTCCTACTGCCTCTCTCTCCTGTCATGGCCTTGGCTTCCTCCACACAGGTTACAGTGTAGGTCCCAGCCCCCTTCCCTGTTGGCCACAGTTCCTCCGAAGCACACTGGCGAGGGACCTCTGCCCTCTCCTGCCTGCCCATCCCCACCCGGCCAACCAAACTTCAGGGGCCTTTCACCCAATTAGTGCTTGCTAGACACAGGGAATTGATTTGGGACAGCTCATTGGGTCCCAGCCAGGGATGCGGCTCAGTCCAAGCAAATCCCATGAATCTGCTTTGGGGAGGGAGCAACCAACTGAAGTCACTGTTGCTCCCAGTTCAGGCTCCTGCTACACGATTCCAACATGTCACCCATTTGGTCACGCCCTTCCCATGTGGTGAGGGTCTCATTCCCAGCACTGACTGTGGATTAATGAGGTCCCCTCGCTGGCTCCACTCTCCACTGGACTCACCAACCCCCAACTTCAGCGCTGCTGTGTGTCCTGTGAGTGGCGGTGGGAATGAGTTTGGGCACCTTGCCGGCCAGCACAGATTCAAGCTGGTGCACACTTGGTGGGTCACTGTGAAAACACTGCGTCCCGTAATTTTCAGCTGTTTCAGTTTTGGTCCCAAAGTATTTGATGAGCTTTTTTACATTTTAATTTCTTCCTGTGTCAAGAGGATCCATCTCCCTCTGTTTAGGTCTCTCCAGGGTGTTTTATTCTGGCATATGAGTTGATTCTCCCAGGAGGTTTTGTATTTTGTTACTCACTGATCGGCCATCTTGTCTTCTCCCCATTTTCTTTTATTTTGCTCTCTATTTATAATTTGTGATTCTCATATAAGAGAAGTCATATGATATTTAAATTTGTTTGTTGGAGTTATTTCACACAACATGATCTTAAGGCACATCTAGTTTCCTACAAATGACTTAAGTTTATCATTGTTTATTGCAGAATAGTGCTCCATAGTAGGCCAATATCACATTTGCTTTATGCATTCATCTGTTGATAGACATACAGGCTGTTCCCAAGATTTAGCTGTAATGAATTGTGCTGCTGTAACATGGGTTTGCATGTATCACCGTAATATGATGTCTTCACATGTATCAATGTAATACAATTTACCACTATGGTATGATGTCTTTAATTCTTTTGAGAAGACACCTACAATGGTCATTATCAAGAAATCAAATAATAACAAATACTGATGAGGCTGTGGGGAAAAAGCAACAATGTTAACTACTAAAACCATAGTGGAAATCAGTATGGAGAATTCTCAAAAATGTGAAGTTAGAAATTCTATTTGATTCAGCTATGTCTGTTAACTCCCCATCCCTTAAGCCCTTGACTATTTTGGATACCTTATTTAATTGGAATCAAGCAGTATTTGTCTTTCTTGATGGACTTATTTCTCTTAGCAAAATATCCTCAAGATCATTATCACATGTTTTAGAATTTCCTTCTATTTTTAAGACTAAACAGCATACACTATACTGCATTTTCTTTATCCATTCACCTGGTGGGTGGACATTTTATTTGTATATCATGGAATTGTGAATTGTGCTATCACAGATACAGGAATGCCAGTGTCTCTTCAGGTTCCTAATTTCACTTATTTTAGAAAGGAAGAATAGTAATCCATGGGATGGAAGAAGTAAGATTGCTGGATGGTATACTACTTTTACTTTTAATATTTTGAGGAACCTTCATGCTGTTTTCCATAAAATGTCTGCAACATTTTGCATTCTCCCAACAGTGTGCAAAGATTCATTTCTCCAAATCCAGGACCAAAATTGTTTATTTTTGTCTTTTTTAATAGTATGCATCCTAACAGGTCCCTGTACTTTTGATTTACATTATTCTGATAATTACTGACACCTTTCATGTGCTTTTTGTCCATTTGTATTTCTTCCTTGCAAAAAGCTCTAGTAGAGTCATTTTTTAATTATTTGATTTGATTTGATTTGATTTTGCTTTGCTCCTATTTGCTCTATCTAGTTAGAGGAGTTATTTTACATTTTGGAGATTTCTTCTTATCAGATGTGTGGTTGGAAATATTTTTCTCTTTTTCATAGATTGTTTTTTCTCCCAGTGTGGATTGATTCCTGCATCAGTCAGTGCTTCCTACAGAAACAGATTTAATGCAAGATGTACAAATAGATAAGAATTTATAAGATGGGCTTACAGTGGCTGTCTGCAGAGGCATCTGTGGAAGAGTACAAGAGGGCTGTCTGTGCACTGGAGCTCCAAAGGAGCCCACTGTAGTGTCCTGAGTGAGTGCCTGTCAGGAGGTCAGAGGTTCTGTGATAGAGGATGAAGGGTCTATGCTGGAAGCAGGAGATGATGTCCAAGGTGAGGTAAAGACTAGAGCTCCTCCAAAGGAACAGAGGCAACCTTCCTTCTTTCTTTCCCTTTTGCTCCACTTAGGCAGCACTCCTATTGGTTGGTGCCAATCCTAGGGTGGGTCTTCTCTTTTAGAAAATCTCTGTCCCACGTGGAACTATGCTGGTCCAGTTTAGCTGGGCATTTCTCACTCAAATTGGCACAGTCAGTTAACTGTCACAATTTCCCTTCAGCACAGAAGCTCTTTAGTTTGGTATCATCCCAGGTTTTACTTTTGTTTTGGTTTCTGATGCTTTTGCTGTCTCATCCATGGAATCACTGCAAAGACTAATAGTTTTCTGTTAGGTTTTCCTTGTCATTTATAATTTTGCATCCTACATTTAAGTCTAATTTGTTTTGAGTTGTTTGATAATGTACAATATTGTTTCAATTTTACATTTTTGTATGTGGCTTTGAGTTTTCCCAGCAGCATTTGTAGAGGGACTTTCCCTTTCTCCTTTTGTTTTCCTTGTTGTAGATCTGCTGCCTCTTTATGTATGGAATTATCTCTGAATTTTTTAAAATTGTATTTGTCTTCATTGATAGGCCTGTCTTTATGCCAGTATCCTTTTTTAATTATTGAGGTTTTGTAATATAATTGATATGAGGAAATATGATATACTCATTTTTGTTCTTTTTTTAAAGATTATTTTGGCTATTTGGGGTATTTCATAATTCCATGTCAATTTAAGTTTTTTTTTCTAATTCTGAAAAAAGTACACTTGTGGTTTTAATATGAATTTCATTGTATCTAAAGATGGCTTTGTGTGATATTGATCTTCAAAAACAGGATCTTTTGACCCAGAATCAGTTAAAACAAGACTAAATTAAATATTGCAAACTCACACATTTTTCCCTGAGCAAAGCTTTTTTGGGGACAGAGAGCCACTTCAGATGGATTGGGTTTTGGCTGAAGGAAGTCAGCAGTCAACTGAGAGAGTGCTCAAGCTGCTACTTGATAAACAAAGAGAGCAGCAGGGTTTTATTAATTTGCTAGGTTGATTTCCACTGGCCGGAGGCATGCTTCCAAAGCGCGCTGCCTTTGTGACAGATTGAGCTCAGAGGGTGGTCAAAGGCAACAGGTCCTAGGGGATGGTGGAGTTTTATGTATCTCACGCCGTCATCCTATTGTGCTAATTGTTGATTAATTGATCTAGGAATTACTTCTGACAAAAAGCATTTTCAAATTTAGTAAATTGGGGTACACTGAGTAGTTAATTTTTAAGAACAAATTCAGTTGTTTGGGTATCTTTGTTTATGTGTATATGTGCATATAACCATATACACACCACACATGCATAATGTAAAGTGTTATGACTCCTCAATCCTCCTGTGTACTGACGTAGCCCTAGTCAATTTGAAATTTGTTCTTTGACCAACATGAAATTTGATAGCAAAATTGAGACTTGTTTACATTAAAAGAAGAAAGAAACCCTGCTATATTGAATTCCTTTGAAGTATGGACATACCTATTTAAAATAGGTTAAAATATTCAATATTTAATAATTCTAATGAAATGTCCTTAACCAGTATTCAACTTTAAGTGGCAATTTTGACTTTAAAAATCCTATGCACATATTATAAAGACATTTGCTCAACTATTACTGAAACTAACTTTCATTCCCCTAAACTATTTTTCAGCACACAGGTTAGATAATAAGATAATCTTTGTTCTTTGTGTCCAGACTCACATGCTCAGGAGGACCTCTGTGTCTGTGCTGCTAGCGTCACCTCCCTGAGTCGCTTGGCTTCTCTGCTCTTTTATGGTCCAGACCCATAGATTCCTCAGCATCTCTCTGATCTCCATGCTGAAAAGTATTGCTAGGAGATGAGTTTTCCCATAATCTCTGCCACAATACGATCTGCTTTTTGTAACGCTAGTAAGGATAGCTTCTTTACTGTGTGTGTTTACAGCTCCTTCAGTCCTCTTTGGTAGGATGAAAGGCAAGTCAGGTTTTGCCAGTTGAGAGTGAACTTTGCAAAAAGTGTGTGTTAGGTAAATAATTGCAACCTACTTTTCTATAGAATGATATTCCAAATAACCCAGTGAAGTATTATGATTGCAGTCATCCTGTTTTAATGATGATATAACTTTTTTTTTTTTTTTGAAAAAGCAACAACAATGGATGTTGGAGAAAGAATATATTACTACTATGTGGTACTAATGAAAAAATTAAATTCTAGGCAATATGCAATTTTTCTTAAACCAGTAGTTAGCATAGATTAGTACAGGATAGAGATTAATATAATTAGAGTCTATCTTCTAAAGTAATATTTTTTCTGCTACACCGTGCTGATTCATCATTTTAATATTATTATTATATGTGCTTCCTTCATTATTTTTAAGTAAGACATTTTCTTATGTGGCTATGATCAATTACATTTTAAGAGTATTGTATCCTCTTATCACTCTTTTGGAGATACTGAGAAAAAAAGCAGTTTTAATTTTAAAACACAATGTCAAACAGAATTTATGTTTACTAGTATTTTCTAGGTTCTTATAATTTTACTAGCTTAAAGTCAGACAAAGAGTTTTGAAAATTTTAATGTTAGAATGCTTCTCTGATGAGTTAACAGAAATTTAAATGTTCATTGTTAGCATTTAAAAATGGATAGAGTTGAATTAAAATTAACACTTAAATTTTTTACCTTGTTTTTATACTTCTGTGTTTTTAAACATACGCCCATACAACACTCACACACATCTTCCCAGTACTTAAGTTTCTCTGTTAAAATAAAACCATAAAACTAAAGCATATATCAGCATCATTTCAGGAGGATACTGTGGTATTTCATTTACTGTGGGTACTAAAAAATAATTGGGTGGTCTTAAATGTGCTGTTGTTAAGGAAATATTTTTTTCTGGGTTTATAATACAAATCTTTCTGTTAAATTAGACTGTCAAACTAGAAGTGAGTACCTGACTGTGTTACTGGAATTGATGAGAAGTTGTAATCATGAATGTGCCTATTCAAAAATGGCAATGTTTAGAAATTATGTGTGTGTAAATATTATCCTACCAACTGTCTTAACAAAAGTACTAGTGAGTTGAGTTCATTTTACTAGTTGTGAGTTACTCTTAATTTTTATTATGTGAAATTTCAAAGAAGCAAAGAAGTGCACAGAGTGGTGTAATTCACCCCATGTATCCATTTTTCACTTTCAGTGACTTCAGTTTACATGGCTGCTCCATCCTTCTTTATCCCATGCCTCTGGCTTCTGATATTATTTTGATACAAACATCAACATTGTATCACTTTATCTGTAAATATTCCTCTATAATTTTTTAATGGGCATAAATAACTAACTAGTGTTCAAATTCTCAGTTGTCTCATAAAAACCATAATGGTTTGACTTTGCTTCTGTGTAACCCATACTCTATAACATTTCCGTAATTTGCAATTTTTCATGTCTTTTTAGTCTCCTTAATCAGTAGTGTTTGCTTTCATCTTTCTTTCTCTCCTTTTTCCCCCATATGACAAATAAACGTTAAGAGCCTGATTGTTTGTGCTGTGGAGTTTCTCACAGGCTGGATGTAGGTGACGGCATCCCGTGGAGATGTTTATCTTGTTCCTCTGTTCCCTGACTTCCTTGTGTTAGCTGGATATGAAGTTTTGAGTAGAATCAGATTTGATCTTCTTTTGACAAGTCTGTTTTATAGTTTTTGTTGTGTTCTTTTATTAGGTGCTTTATAACTTGTTAGTTTCTCTTGTTTGATGGTAGCCTCACCTGATGCCTCCTGTGATTTAGTAGGGATGGAAAAGGCGTGTTCCAGTGCTATCATAACTTTTATATTTATTAGCAGCATAATTATGAGGGGAAAACCTTGTCCATTGTTAACTACCAGGTTATATTGTGAAATAGATTCTATAGCAAAGTTAAGACAAATAGTTGATGCTTTCCCTTTATTTGGTGGCTTTCAAAACTGTGTATTTTCTAGCATCTTTCAGTGTTAATGATGAGTTGTTATTCTATTAGTTTACGTGTTTAGATATATTTGATGTATTTGGACCCGTTAAATTTATTCTAAAACATGGTGAATTTTCTCATTTTAGTCAGGGGAGTCTCCGGCCTCATTCCCACACTAGGTACAGTTCTAGCCTCAGACCTTTAATCAGACCTTTGCCCAAGGACTTCAGGAGAAAACAGTATGAAAGAGTGGATGGAGACGGTAAGATGAGGAACCTCCTGCGCAGGAGGTGGGGGGGGGTCCAAGAGACGAAGGAGGAGGGGTGAGAGGGAGCAGAGTGGGAAATCAGTGCAATAAAGATGTGCCACGTGCAGGACCCTGATCAGCTCAACGAGTGTAAACATTGCCTTCTATAAGGTGAACTGAGATTATTGTCAACCAGAATGGAAGTGGGGAAAACGGGGTTTAGAGGAGGAGGGACAGAGCCAAAAGGCCAAGGAAGGGGATTAAAGGGCCAAGCTGCTCCCCAGCATGATTGTGAATTACACTTATGGCAAACATGTACTAATACAAATAAACTTAAAAAGAAAAATAGCATTTTCAGTACCTACACTTTGGTGCTAAAGTTCTCACTACTGCTGGAGCTGCTATTTTCTAGCTTTTCAAAATTCAGAGGTTTTGTTTTGTTTGATTTTTAAGATAAAATGTGTCTTGAATTTAGACCTATTGTTCAAATCCAAGTCAGGACTCCGAGCTTTTACTTCCTCATCGCTGCTCTACTTCTGCATCGCCTTCACCTGTGGGTCCGAGTTCTCAGTAATGCTGCAAACAACAGAATTAAAGTATTGTTTATGCTACATTCAAAAAAACAACAACCTCACAATAACAATTCTGTTACTCCCCCATCTATAGGACTATGGAAATGAGTTTGAAATTGTGTTTCACTTCTGTTTGTCCTCATGATATATCTTAAAATTATACAGTCAAATCATTGTTGTAAAGTTACATGAAATAATTTTTTTGATTGAACAATTTAAGGGGGTACATATTGAGAGCCATTTTAATTTTCTATTTTCATACATTGCATTTTTGAACTTCTTTTTTTGGTACTGGGAATCAAACCCATGATCGTGTGCTTGACTGGCAGTACTTCTGCCCCTGAGCTAAATCCCCAGCCCCACATTGCACTTTTAAATTTGAGTTTATTCATAACTTAATAAAATTTTACCTGTTCCCAAAGTCCCATTTGTAAAATAATGTACATTTCAAAAACCACTGTCCTCAATTGTTCTCTTACTGTCCTGAGTCCTCCTTATTGTAGTTACTCAGTGGCATCTGGGAGTGATGGTTTCATCTTTCTGTTCTTAGTACTAGAAGCTTCTGCTGGTGGTACTTTGAATGCTCACCCCTAGCCTGGGTGACCGATTCTCCACTTAGTGTGAATAACTGAGTATGAGACCTCGGAATCACCAACTAGTGCGCTATTTCCTTAGTTCTCACATGTACATAAACACCGCACTTCAAGATTTCCAAGTTATCTGCTTGGTTGTAAATCATAATCTTGACATTTCTTTTCCTTAGTTGCCTTCTGTGGTAAAGCACTGCTGTCAATAACTTCCAGGCTTTGACTTCAATCTGATTTTCCTTTTTATAAATCCTTAGAGTTTAGATAGTTCTTTATAATTTAAATCACACTGAAATTTGACTACAGTATTTCTTTATCTAGATAATGCTGATGACTTTGTATAACATTTACTATTCATACACATGTAAATATTTCTGAACTTTTTAATTTTCATGAAGTTTAAATTTTTATATTCTTTCTTGTTTTGGCCTTATTTGAAGAATCTTATTATATGTTGGATTTTTTTGCCTTTTATATTTGTGATTGTCTCACAAATGCTTTATATTTTTTGTTTCATATTCTGTTGCTTTACATATTTTACTTATCTTTTTCTTTTAGCTCTTTATAGTATTACTTATTACATTCACATTCTCTCTGGTTTATTTTTTCCTTTCTGAAATTATATATTTTCTTTATTTTAGGCTGAAGAAGTTTTACTGTCTAGTTTCTGAGTCTTTCTAATACATATTCATGGTTTCTTTTAAAATAGCTTCTGTTATTTTCTTAATTTCCTTTAGTTTAATTTGAAAAAAAGTGTTGTAATCTGACTTGGTGGCTAGTCTTTTTGTTGTTTTCCCTTTTTATTAATCACACCCCATTTTCTCTTACATTCTTATTGCAACTTTATATGAGATACATACCCTAGCTTTTTTCTAATTTTGAAATGAAATTAGGTTTTCTAAAATTCCGAATGAAATTAGTGGCCTCAAATATCTTTTCTGTCTTCACAGCTTTAAAACTAGTACAAGGTTTTTCCTGAAGGAATAAACCCTGACCCTGTCTTCTCCCCTGTGATTCTCTGGAAGTGTTCTTTAGTGACATTACTCCAGTTCACCTCACTGTGTTTCTGTTCCAGAATTCACCATTAGGGCGAGACCTTGTCCTGAGCTAGCTTTTGCATAGTCACAGTGTGCAGATTGCTCTAACTCTTTGGACCTCAACACAAACACTTTGTTCTCCCTGGGATGTTGGTACAGAAAATGATCTCTCCACTGCTGGGACTCGGAACAGCTCACCACCTCACAGATTTTGTCTGTCTGCAGTTCCACCGGCCAACCTGGTCCTACAGTGGTGCCCTGGGTGAAACCCTATGCTTGGGGGACCACAGGCTGACAGGCAGGCTTGGCTGAGCTGCATTCTTCTCTGAGTTGGGCCCTAGAGAAGACTTCTGCAGAGATGCCTCAGGGTGTTGTCAACGTCCATTTGCTTTCTTTGCTTAAGTGCGCAACTCAGGAACACTTGATTGACCAGAGGCAGCAAAGGATAGGCATTTTAGGAAAAGACAGCTCTTTATGAAAAGTTCAAAAGTGGCCTTTTCCTTCTCAAGGTCAGAAGGAGTCATTCTTTAGAAAAGGCCTCCCCTCTCCTCTCCTCTCCTCTCCTCTCCTCTCCTCTCCTTTCCTCTCCCTCCCCTCCCCTCCTCTCTCCTCCTCTGCCCTCCCCTCCCCTCTCTCTCCTCTCTCCCTTTCTCCCTTTCTCCCTCTCTCCCTCTCCTTTTCCCTCCCTTTCCCTCTCCCTCTTTCCAGTGTCTAAGTCACTAAGACCACACTGTGTTCAAATTTAGGGATTCCAGGCTTGTGCCACTGTGCCAGCTCCAGTATTTGTTTTAAGGTTTTCATTGCATTAACCCTCATCCATTTGGGACCCTTCCCCTTTTATCGCCTCACAATAAACTGTTCTGAAGCTTACATCTACAGGTCTCTCCTTCTTTAACTCTGTGTAACCCTGGCTTCATCTCCCAACATTCAGAGATCCTGTCACACTTAGGGGAGAGATTGTGCAGGGAACAGATACCAGGGCCATGCATTTTGGGGAACATGTTACAGTTCTGCCCATCACTTACTGTCACCTGGCTTTGCTGTAGATTTTATTCCTGCAGTTTTCAGCCTACCACTTTGGCTGTATTAATTCTCTTTATATAAGAAGATTCATGAATTGTGCCTCATTCTCACCTCTTCCTTACATTAGCAATTAAAAGTATTTATGATAACCAAATTGAATAGAGGATAGTACAAAAATAATAGAAGATACCAAAGCATCCTAAAGACTCCATAGCATCTTCCTCTCTTTTTTTTTTTTTGTCCTGGGGGTTGAACTCATGACCTCGTGCTTGCCAGACAAGCGCTTATGCCGCTGAGCTAAACCCTCAGCCCAGCATCTTTCTCTTTTACGAAAGTCTAGCCCAGGGGTGAACCTGTGATGTGCTGCTGCAGCACCCATGCGGAATCCTCTCTGCAGTGACGTCATGAGGTGTTCGAGGTGTTTTGTTTTTTTTTCTTTCGCTAAACTAAAATCTCATTATTCAGGTTGGCAGTGAATACATGGGTTTGTGGTTGTAGTGTGGGTACTCAGTCTCTAAAGGGCTAGCCATTCCTGGTCTAGGCCCTGAGTCTCACCGTTTTCTTTGGGATTACCTAGCTTCCTGACTCAGAAATCTCTTCCCCTCTCATCCCAGAAGTGTGCTCACACCTGCATCACAACAGCTATGCATTTTATTACCTGTTTTCATGAACAGATAAGACTGTTTAGAAAACAGCATTTTCTAAAGTAGGACCCACAAATTCCTATTAGGAATTTAAAGGGAAAAAGAAAGCATAATTTCTGAGCTGGGCATGGTGGCTCACGCCTGTAATCCCAGCACTTGGAAGTCTGAGGCAGGAGGATTGTTGGAAATTCAAGACCAGCCTGGGCTACAAAGTGAGCTCAAGGCCAGCCTGAACTGCATAGCAAGACCCTGTTTCAAAAAGACCAGAAAAAAAAAAAAAGCATAATTTCTAATAAAATTAATTATTTGTACTTCTTACAGTTTGATTTATATTTTAGCCATATTTCACAATGAGTCACTCTTTTGAAGGTGTTAATAATATGTACATATGATATTAAGTATAATATGTATGTAGAATTAACTTATCTACAGTGAGACACATGTCCACATATTTTCACATAGAGCTTTCACGAAGAAGACATCTGGAAAACCACTTTGTATATACTGAACTCATTAAGAGGGGTCTCCGGGTCCATCTGTGTATCTTTAGTACTTGGTACATAGGCAAAAACCAAATTTCACCACTCAGAAGTAAACTAACGTGTCTTGGTATTTAGCTACACCACCATATTATCCATGCTAACTTTATCTTTTTTCATTGGCTTTCTATCAGCTCTGCTAGGATAATTTTGCTAATACATCCTTGCTCTTGTATGTGAAAACTATCAAATTTTCACGTGACTCATTAATAACTGATAGCCAATAGGATAAATTATATGTGAAATTGCTAAGAAGGTGTCCCTGAGCCGTGTAGATCTGTGTGGCCCCTATACTTTCCAAGTGATATTTTATTCCTAGCAATGTACAGTATTAGGATCTAAGTTCACTGGTTCCATTTTGCGAATGCTTTATAGGCGACTATAGAATCTGTACAACCTAACCGACAGCTGTGCATACCACCAAAGTTAGAGATTGCTGTATGTTGGAATCATTTATTTTTTCTGTTTAGAGATGCAGTGTGTCTGTTTTTCTTCTGTGGCTTTGACTTCAATATTTGCTTGGTGTTCATAGTGCTTGAACTTGCAAGCTGCATCAACATGGAAGACTAGGGAATTTTTAATTAAGTCTTCAAGCTAATCTTTATCAGTTCTGAGATCAAAGAAAGGTCACCTTCTGGTGTGTTGCGCCTCATAAGAGAAAAGCAGGTGTTGGTTGCCCACCTGCCTGTGGAACTGAATGTGCAGGTCACCAGTTAAACCTAGAAACTTCATGGTTGTCAAGAGGTGCTTTATTATTTCATTTCTCCCCCAGTGAAAGATTTAATTCATAAATAACAATGTATAGGGGCTTTTAAGTTAGTTTCTTTAACATGATTTTTATAACCATTGCATTTAGTCTAATTTAAATGGAAATATCTTATTATTTCAAGAAAATTGTATTACTTTATCCTAAGGTAGGAAACCACTATAGCCTTCACAAAAGCATTTAACAATATAGCAGGATATTTTAGAGCATATCTGCATTAGATCAAATATAGGTGACTGTGCTAGAGAAAGGGTCCAATACATACACTAAGGTAAGTCCTATCCGTCCTGTGGACTCTCTAGCTTTAATAGCAGTTTGATTTGACTGAACATCACAATGACTTCCCTTTTGTTTTTCTATTTATAGGATGCAGAAGTCCCATGATAGATCAGGTCAGGAAAGGGTGAAAACAACCAGAGGCTTATGCTGAAAGCATACACAGATGTTCCACTCTGATTTCAGAAAATCAGGGGAAAACAAGAGCAGGTCGGAGCTGCCCTGCTGCTTGGCGTCTTCCTTCGTTCTAGTTGGAACCAGTCCTCAAGCACGAAAGAAAGAGCAGATATGGAGACTTCTACTGTAGAACTATTTTTTAAAACAAGTCTTTGCCCAAGTTGATAGTGGTATTTCAGTACTGATGTACAGACTATAATTTCTTTAAGAATGTTCCTAACAAAAGCTGACTCAAATTCCTCCCTAAATTTCTTCCTATTCATTCTTTTCCTTCCAGAAACCCATTGCTAACTACTAATAGCTGACCTTGGCTCCTAGGTCCTGTCAGGATAATGCTTTATCATACTTTTAATTGTTTAAACCTTACCACCCATCCATTAGGAACACTCATTGGCTCCACCTTCAAAAGATACATGAAAAAGCCACCCCAGTTTCATTCCCCCTTAAATTGTCATAGCACTTTTAAAGAAAAGGCCAAATCACATCACTTTTTTTTGCTCCAGTGTCTCCCAGTTCTATTTAGAATCCATACCCAGCTTCCAGGGCTCTTCAGGGCCTGACTTTCTGGAACCCTTTTACCTCTTACCTGACCACCACTGCAGACTGGCTGCTTTGTAGGGTTTCAGAATGCCAGGCTTGTACTATCCTCTTCCTCCCAGCAGCAGTCCCACTGGCTTACTGCTTCCCTTCACTCGGATCTACTGAGTCCTCTTCTCTTCCTTACCTACCATGCATCATCTTGGATCCAATATTACATCCCACTGTATCACTTTCTAACCTTTTACTCTGCCCTGTACCTTACAGCACTTTCCACAGCCTACGATTCTATACATTTATGTTGTCACTGCCTTCCTGCCCATACCATAATGTCATCTCCATGAGACCATGGGTCTTTTGGACTTCTTTAGTGCTATCTCCCATTCTGAGTCAACAACCACAGAGAAAATGTTCTGTCGATATTGGCAAAAGGAAAGCAGGGAGGGAGGGAAGAAGGAAGGCATGGCGCCTTAAAAGGTGTCAGTCCTTGTGCTCCTCATATGCAATGATTTGCTCTATTGTATCATTCCATCTGTCTTCTTTGATACTTTTATTCCTAGCATCATTTGTTTGTGTGTACATTTTAAATAATGGTTTTTGAGCTTATATTGCCTTAGAATTCATTTTCTGCTTTCTTTTAAAACATTTTTTTTTATTTTAATGGGAACAAAGTAGAACAATAAAATGAAGCAAAACAAAACAGTGATAAGACAGTAGGAAATCCACAATAGTTACCATGATGCATATTGTTAACCTCTAAATAGTTGCTCAGACTACTGGCTTTGGGTTTGCAAGGTCAACTGAACAGTACAAATGTTAGGTTATTGCTTTACTTCAGTTGGTATCATCTCAGCCTGTGTTCCTCAGAATCAGCTAGCTGATGGGGAGGACATGGCCTCCTTCCTGATTCTCCCTGGCTGGCAGGCTGGCACATGGGGGTGCTGCATAGTTTTCTTCCTGCTTCTCCCTGGACAGCAGGGCTGCCACTGGTACACAGAGGGAGCTGGTTTTCTCTGGTCAACAGGACCACCCTCTTTGCATTCTTTGATTACGCCAAAACACATGGCACCCCAGGAATTATTAAATAATTCTTCAATGAACCCATCATACCACTTTCCCATGCCTAGTAGGGTTTTCCATGTGAGGTACTTTGCAAGGGTGAAAATGAACTGTGACAGATGTATTATTCTTCCTGATTTTTCATCTGGTTCCTTCACTGATTTTTATTTACTCATCCTGTATCTAAATGAGCTATGCAGGAGTGAACCGTTTGACTGTGGTCAAATATCAAGCTAATCCAATATGGACTGAACCTTTCTCCTGTTATGTACTGATGGAAATGCCTCATAGATATCAAAAAATGTTTAAGTGAACAGTGAGACAAAGATGAAAAAGACAATAAGGGAAATCATTCTGCGGTAAGAAGACATGACATAGGCCTTCTCTCAAGCAAGGGAGTTGACCTGTGTATATAAGTATAATGTTTGTGTGTTGCTTCTATTATGAAAAGGAAATTTAGAAATCCTCACCCTCCCCAAACAAAAACCTGTCCTCTGACCTAGGAAAATGGTTTAGAAACTTATGTCTGCTCAGAGTCTCAGATGAAATGAAAGTCAGGAAATAATTTGAATTCTAGGCTTACGAATGCAGTGACAAGGGGTCTATTGTACACTACCAGTACAACCCAGAGCTCACAAGCAATTCTGCCGGAACACTGGATTCCCAGTTGTGTTTCATTTTTGAGCATCTCATTGGCCAATATGCGACATATGCACAGAGCCCAAAAGCCTACCCCCAGGCAGTCCTGTCCCAGGTGTTCAGCTTTATACAGTACCTCCCAGGAGCAATAATTCAGTCCACAACAGTGAGAGTTCGATTCAAGAGGATTTGAGAAAGGGCAGAAAGAGAAAACAAAACAAAACATATAAAAGGAAAACACACAATCGAGTTGTGTGAGGAAATTCAAATATAGTAGTAACTAAATACATGAAAATTTCAGTTAAAGTGCTTTATGTTAAGAAAAAGAACTTTCTGAAAAATATATCTTCAAATTAGGACAGTGTTTAAAGTACCATTTAAAAAATTACAGTATTATCTTTTTTGAAGAACTGTATCATATTCCTTTCCATATCCGCAGTGGGGCGCAGTTCCCACCACCTGTTGGTGTTCATGAAGTGTTTGGAAATGATGGTGAGCTGGAGACTCAATATCCAAAAACAAGTAAAAGCCTTTAGAGTTGGAAGAGAAGGATTTCATGAAGATTAGATTCTCAAACATATGAACTGTGCTGTTGCAGCAGCCCTGTGCCCCTCAAAGCACATTTTTCATTTTATGTGGCATTCTAATCATCTCGAGTCTCCAAATTCTTGTCTGGCAACAAATTATAATCATTAAATTAAAGTTAGAAGGGGCAAAAGTTGTCTGTGTTACAGAAATGCATAAGCAGCCCAAGATATACATATGAGAATGTCCTTGTACCATTCTTTCCATATCCCCAGAGCAGAAAATATTTATGCTCGGTTAAGTAAATTGTAAGGTATCCATGCACTGGAATGGTAATTGGCCTTTTAAGATATATCAAATGAAAGGGAAAAAAAAGGTTACAGATACATACCACACACACACACACACACACACACACACACACACACACACACACACACACAATATCTGAGTAGGTGCACTCTGTAATGATACACACCAGATTGTTGTCCGTGGTCAGTGTGTGCTCTGGGAAATGGCTTTGAGGGATGGAGACCACAGAGAGAAAGGGAAGGAGGAGAATATTTAAAAACTGGTGCCAAGAAGGAGGTTCTAGTGCTGTATTTATCTGATTTCCAAAATTTGTAACAGATACCATTTGTCATGAAAAAAATGAGAAAATCCTGGAGATACACTGATCTCTTTTCTGAATCAGGTGGTATCAGGAAAAGCGCAGTTAAATTGCTTGCATCAAATAGTGTCGTACAAAGGGAAAGGGGTGCCGATTAGAACCTCATTCATTTGTATGTCTTATATTTTTCCATAATAGAACAGAGCCATGACATCTGAAAGAATAAAAAGTGAAATATTATGTAAAAAAAGGAGACAAAACAAATTTACAAAGAGATTAAAACTACTGTGAGCTAGTTCATGAAATAGCATATCCTGTAAATCCACTACCTGGGCTAAACTTGGGCCACAAATATGTTTCTCATATCGCTGGCAGGCAGAACAGATAAAGAAATATGACTCCCAGTTCCACCCACACAAAAACAAATCTATTGTTCCGAAGCTGTGAAAGTCTTTGTGTACTAGGCTGAGGGCGGAGTGAAATTACTGCCGAAGTTTCTTTCAAATCTCACACAAATGCCAAACCTAGATGTGAAAGTCCTATTCTGAAATGAAGGTTAAAAACCAGGTTGTCTAAAGACATGAACAATCTTAAACGTTACTTATGTAGAATGATACTTTAGTTCTCAAGGACTTTGAGAAGGATCACATTTACAAAAGAATATATTTTGTTATTATAGTATTTCAACTTCAAATGGACTCATGTCTTCAATTTACTGCCCATATAATTTATATGGTTAACGCTATACATTTTTATTAATCCTAGTTTTTACTAGTTTGCATTATTTTGCAAGAAGGACAACATATTAAAGATATCCAGGATGTTCGCTGTCAGCTTGAAAGTAGAGTCACAAATACTCATGTACTTTGGCCACATTTACTCTATAGATTAATTTTGGTAGGCAAAACAGATGAACACCCCCTAAAAATCATCACTGAAAAATTTTATTTCTGTCAATAGCAAGATGAAGAAATGAGTCTCAGGAACCAGCCTCAAGATGTTGGGTGGGACTGTGTTCTGTGCTCCTGGGGCTTGGAACTCCAGGGAGAGCGAAGTGGAGAGGAGAAGATGTAAGAAGTGACTGCTCACCTGGTTTCATTTGCTTCCGTAGTAGCCCAAGGCTTTGGAATAGTATCCAGGCCTCTGTTGGGCCTGGCAGAGAGCACTGGCCCAATTTATGGTAAAGAAACATGACAAACTGAAGTTCGGAGATGAATATCATGTAACTGATGCCTAATTATGTTTAATATTCACAAAATACTTGCCCATCTGTTCAGTCCTCTCAGAATCCATCTGTTTGGAGGAAACCATACGTTTCCTCTTCCAATCTCCCAGCACATAGAAGTGGTCACTCTGTATTGAGTCCTCTACTTACCCTTTTAAGATGCTTTTTTAAATTGAGTCATAATGAGAAAATAAGTGTCTGTATGATCTTTAAAATTTGGGAAGCTGAGGCTGAGGAGGGTTGATACTCACTCTAAATCCCTGAGTACATTTTGAAGCTGAGATCTAAACTAGCTGATGCTGTCCTCTGTTGTCCAGTGAGTTCGTCTGCCATTATTTCCCAGGGCTAGGACTCCTGTCTACCATAATTCAGATTCCGGTGATTCAGATTTGGCCCCGTTCCCTGATGCTTGGGGACTTGTGCAAGAGGCTTTTGCATTCTGGTTCTAATATCTGCCCACAGTAGAATCAGGGAGATTCCTGAAAGGAAAAACGTAAAGTCTCCTTAATATCATAACTTTGACTGAGGTAAAAGTAGAAGGGTGGAAGGGCCTGATGATGTCTTGTCCACTTTGAACTTAGGGCCAGTGGCCAACAGATTCAGCCACTAAGCTTACCCTCTGCTCTGGTTTGGCTAAATGACCTAAAGCAACTCCTGCATTTCTTGCATATGCCAGACCAGATCTTTCATTTGGTGTTGGAAGAGCCCGGATGAATAGAACTTTTTAAGTTTACTCATGCAGTGGCTCTAAAATGGCATCTGCTTACTGAGCAAGCAGACATTGTGAATTAGACCTCACTATGATATGTTGACAGTATATGACTATTGGTTTTCAAAAACATTAAAAAATAGCCTTTTTAAAGCATGGAGTGAAAAATATCAAATGTCAGCTGATGGGAATGTTCTCTTATTTTTAAAATGCCAGTAAATTTTTTCTTCTAAAATAATTGCAGAGGTTAGATTCTTTGTGTGAAAAGTAAAATAATCAGACAGAGTTGGAATTAAAACAATGGTTGGTGGCATTTTAAGTTTATATGTAAAGGTCAAAATCCATTTTCTTCTGTTTGGTGTTTTTGAGTGAAATATAAAGACCTAGTCCACAAACATAATATTTGTAAGTGGGTTTCTTTTCATTGTTACTGTGATCTTTGCTTATGACTTTTAATTATGCATGGTGAATGCAGTTAGGTCATGTGTATCCTTGGGTCATAGATAAAAAGTCACTAACATTAATAGCCATGTTCTGGGCATTTTGTAAAGTGAAGAGCAAAGAAATTGATAAAGTTTTGATGGTGGATCACCATCAGTTTTCTACACGAAAAGCTAACTTGATACTTTCAAAAATAATGCAAAAACTCTTCCTAATGTGCTGGGAAAATAACTCAACCTGTTAAATATCAGATATGCTGAGTTGGTGGTCTTACCACACATTGAGGAATGAAGTCATGCACCAGAGGAAGAGGTCAAGGGAGTTTTACTGGAAAGAAGATGAAGAAAAGGAGGAAGAGAAGAAGGAGGAAAAGGAGGAGGAGGAAGAGGAGGAGAAGGAAGGAGAAGAGAAAAAAGAGTTCCTGGATTTTCAAGGGGGGGTCTCCTGAATTGGTGGCTGCTGAGACTCTTCCTCAAGGGTAATTTATACACAGCAAAATCACAATGTGCCTACAATGCGGGTCAAACTACCACCAGCCTGTAGGATGATTACTAATGTATTCGCTTAGTGACTTTTGATTCAGTAGCCACGCAAGTCCCATAGCAAGGGTGTACGGTCAGAATCATTAGCTTTAGCTCATCTGTGGCTTTTAACATAGAAAGAACAAAGGTCTTCCTTAAAAGTGATGGAAGTATGAGTCAGGGCGTTCGGGTCGCCCTACCTGTGTGTCTGATGCCTGTCTGGGTTGACCAGACCAGGTAGTGCTAATCACAGTACAACCTCAAGCTGCTGTTTATCTCTAGGGAGGTTCACAGGCCTGGCTACTGCATCTGCACCTTGAGGCCTGGCTCTCTTCATATTGGCCTCCAGCGCCAATGTTTTTTGGAAAACTAAATAGACAAGAAGGTCCATTCTGAGTCTCACTTATTTAAATGTCTATAGATAAGTTTCTCAAACTCTCTTGTTTCCTTGTCTGCAAAATTGGAAGAGAGGACCTACCCTATAGCAGTGTAGTGACAGTTATTTGAGGTATTTATAATTCTGTGGAATGGTTATTAGTAAAAACTAATAGCTGTTAAATGCTATTAGGAAATAGTTGTATGTGCTTGGCAAATTAATGATATAGTAACTCCAAATGATACAGAGGAAATAAATAGAACTCTCATCTTGTTAGAGCTCATATATGTTGAGTTTGTGTTCCTTAAAATTGGAGAATATATTCTAACGAACAATAGACATTAAGAGTAGGAGATATTTATTGATGTGGAGAGGTACAGTCCTGAGAGACATGAGGGTTCCCTAGTGAGTTGCCACCAAGCCGACTTCTCAAAGGAAATTTTATAGAGCAAAATCACCAGGTGGGTACAATGTGGGTTAAAGTTATGACCTAATAATGAGATGCTAAGTATAGCCGTGTAGGTAATAGTGATCCATGGGAAGGCGAGTCACGTAGCAAGTGTGTATGAAAAGAACAAAGACCTTTTCAGGAAGGGATGGGTCCAGCGGTCTTGTTACCCACCGAGGTAACTGATGTCTATCCAGCTTTTGCACTTTATTGGATAAGTGTTACCACTTATCCCTTGGGGACGCAGCTGGGCTTGGTTATTCCGTCTTTATCTTGAGGCCTGGCCTCCAACAGATGTGCCTCTGGCCACAGTTGTAATGTGTTTTTATCTTTTGTATTGACTCTCTCGAGGGTCTAGGCCTGTCTGAGTGCGTATATTATTTCTATCTAACTTAGTTGTCTATAATAATAGTATTATAAAATTCACTACTTTTGTTTAAGCTACAGATTTCATTTGAAAGATTAGGTAGTGTCCGTGTTTCCACCTCTCTCAGGCGCCTCTCTAACAAGCAGCTTGTGTGGCTGGTGTATGCCAAGGAGGAAGTACCGAGAAAACAAAATGTGTAAGCAGGTGAATGATCTTCAGAGACTGGATGTCCAAGTGGCCTATGAAGAAAATAGCAACACCAACATCATCATCAACAACAATAACAACAACAGCAACAGCAACACCTCTTAACTATGCAGTTTTAACTATTAAAAACACTCACATTTTAACCCTTACTGGATTTCTACCATGTTCTCAGAGGGAATACGTATCAGGCAAATAAGAATTGGCAAGAATTCGGTGAGGTACTGAAGAGTAAGCTGTGAGGACTTATTTGTCGCATACTGATGAACCAGATCCCTGAAAACTAAAGTCAGCTTCTAGTTCTGGACAAGCCCCACCACCCTGTCGTGTCACAAAGGCATGAGTTACGTGTGTAGTTTACCTCCTGCTTCCTGAAAGTCTGTGAGTGCTGTGGGTCTGATCCAAAGCCACATTCATCCAGCACTGGTCGTTAGATGGGAACTCCCTGTGGCATTGTAGTTCAGTTTAAACACAACGGCCACCATGTCACCACAAGGAAAAAAGGAGCCCAACAATTGTGACTTCAGAACTGCAGAGGTCAAATTAGTATAAAGTGAAAAGAGGGGTTTTTTTGTTTGTTTTTTTCCATTTACAATTTTGTTCTTCAGTTTGTATTATTGGAAGTTTAGATTGCAAATCTGTGTTCAGGTGTTTTGGAAGTCCCATTTGCTAAAAGATAACCTTATGTACAACCTATAATTAAAAAATGCATGAATTTCTACTTTTAATTATAGTTGAGCCTGGAATGTACAAATTAGAGAGTAATATTTTTAATGTTTGCTTTCTTTCAGAGAGAGAAAGTGAGTCATACATACATTTGCTTTTCTGTTTCAAAAGTAACCTAGAAAGAATTTTAAAAATCTGCCAGGCCATCTCACTTTCTTTTCTAGTGCCTGTAGCTAACTTCTATCTTCCTTCCTCTCTTCCTGGTTCTACGTACAGTTCTCAATTATCTGCAGCCTGAGCCGTCACAATACACCAGAGCTGATCTTCCTTCTTTTTGACCCTTTCTTGATTTTTCCAACAAAATTCAAGTTAGACAGGAGCAAAAGCTTTAAGAGACCCATTGTACCACATGAGGACTAGCGACTATACTGTAGACTTGAAAATGCTGAGCGATTTTAAAGTGCTTGCATCACAAAAACGGTAACTTTGAGGTAGTACATGTATTAAATAGTCTCAGCCATTCTCAGTGTGTACATACTGCAAGCATAATGATGTACAAAATGAGGATATATACTTTATGTGTAAATTGAAAACTGAAAAAAATCATACTATTTTTTGCTGCCGGTCAGTATTGGCAAAGCATGTTTTCCTTACCCAAGATCAAATATCCATTATCTGTCAAACTAGTTTTTCTAACATAAGTTTAATTGAAAAAGATAGCTGCTCCACAAGACAGCCAAAAGTGATTTCTGCCTGGCCTGAACTTCTAGATAATTCTTTTTCCCTTCCATCACGTGGTAGTTCTCCATGACCATACCCTACCTTGGTAATTGGTGTGTATGCTATAGCCTGTCCCATACAGGCTGCTGTGCTGGAAAATACCAAGCTCGGTGCTCGGTAGATCACATGCAGGCAGGAAATTTTTATTAAAATTCTGAGTTGGTAGATTCCAGGACAGCGCATTTTCTCTGAGTTGTCTGGTAGAATACAGACTGGTTCTTCCAAAAAAATTCTGTATCACCTTACCTAACACTGACATGATTTTGCAAAAATATTTCTTTTAGGACTATTATAGAACACACAGTGGCTTTTTGAGTGTGAGAAGATGAAGAAGGTGTTTCATAGCAGCCTTTAACTGATTGTCATCTACCTTTAAAAAAACACGGCCATTCTTAATGTTTTGTCAAGTTTGTAATAAGAAATGTCTTTCTGATTGTCAAGGAGGAACGAAATTCCACTTTACCCAGAGATGGCACATGGACCACTCATGTTCTTAGCTTATGGAGCCCAGTGCTCTGATGTTTATTGCTCTGGGTGATGCATTTATCTTAAATTTGATCCTACTCAGACTTATCTCAATTGTACATTTCTTCTTTGGTCTGCTAACCCTATTTTGCAATCAGTCTCTTAATAAATGAAAATTTTAAAAAAAGAATTGTTTGAAAAGAACAGTGAACAGAACATGGAAGAGAACACAGGACCACAGAGTGTGTGTTACACTGGAGATGATTCAGAGAGATGGTGAATGGGAGGGGTGTCCAGAGGCTGTCTTATAAGTGTACCTACTCTGATATAAAAAAGATTATGTACTGAGTTCTCCAACAATCATTGGTTTTGTTAAAAATGAGTATAATATTTTTCAATAATGAGGATACAAAGGCATATTGTATGCCTTCATATTTTTTGTGTCTTTTCTTTGACTTGCTTCCACACTCCTTAGAATCCTCTACAGGTCTGTCATGATACTGACCGAGGACACATTAAGGCCCCCACTAGTTTTTAGAAGTCCTTGTTTCTCAGTGTAGGCTGGTAATGAAAAGCATATCATCATCTTAGGAGTGTTCTATTCTTCATTCCCGTCTAAACTACGACTAATCCGAGGAGTACTTTTTATAGATAGTCAGGGGAAGACAGTACAGCAGACACGAACATGTCAGGGAATTTTGAAATTTAACTCCAGCTTCTTGTGCAGGAAATGATCACGTAAAATCTGTAAACTTGTTTATGATCCCAGATTTGCGTTGCTTGGCTGCATTCTTTAGCTGTTCCCTTGTGTTTCCTTGTCATTAGTCAGCAAGCCGCTAGAGAGACCAAAAGGATCAGTATCCACTTTCCTACCCTTGATGGCATCATATTAATAGCCAGCCCTCTGAAAGGACTGTTTTGAGATGTAAATGAGATGCCATATGCAAAGCACTGATGTGTTGCCAGGTTCTTACTGGGTTCCAAATGCACAATATATCAATTCTTCAGAGCTCTCAGATGATGGGATCAAGGAGAGGACAGAAATTTTAGCTACCCACGAACTTCCTAGTTTTAATTATTATGGATTCACAAACATGATCTTCTGCATGTGCCTTGCCCTGTTATCACTGGGCATAAAAAGATTTGAGGGAGAAAGAGTTTAAATCCATTCTTCTTAGGATAAAGCATAACATAAGGTATCAAACGTTGTTGATATTATAGGGATGTAGTGACCACGCTGGTCAAAGCCAATCAGACACTAGGTTCGAGATGTTGTTTGAAACATGGAAGTACATGGTGTCAGGTGTAGACATAGAAGTAAACTTAAGAGAGAGGTGGCTTCAATTCTGAGAAAGAAGAATTTCTGGAACATTTCATTACTTAGGGTGTTGAAAAATTAGAAACATCACAGAAAATGTGTGATACAAAGTTTAGGTAGATAGAAGTGCAAAAGTAGCAATATTAATTTTAAATTATCTAGTTTTGAGAAATATTTGTGTTATTCTGAGTCCTACAGTATTATAGTCAATCAGAGGAGTATTTTTTCTTCCTTGGCAATCTTAACTTCAGTTCTACTTCATTAATACAAGTAATTATTTCCTTGTATCATTGATGGATTAAACAGAAATGTCTTATTTTATAAAATTATCTAGGGTTGGGAATATAGTTCAACGGCATAGCACCTGCCTGGCAAGCACAAGGTTGTGAGTTCGATCCTTGGTACAAATAAATTAATTAATTAAAATAAAATCATCATAGGCTTTGAAAATGCATTCTGAGCTTCAGATTTGTGTGGTATTTGAAATGCAACGGACACTCATTTTGAACTTGGTCTTAGAAGGCTTCATTTTAGATATATACTGTTTGTATTTTTTTCTGGCTGCGTGGACTTGGGGATATTGATGACCTCCATGGATCTCTGTACCCTAATGTGTAAAATAAAAATTATTACTTTTTACAAACAGTGTATTGAAGGAGAACACATGGAAACATGCACGTACAGATCCAGGCACAGAAGAGTCACAGTAGAAGTATGTTGAACCTCGGTGCATTTGTGCGTGCGTGTGTGTGTGTGTGTGTGTTGCCAGATATTAAACCCTTGGCTTCGCATGTGCTAAGTACTCACTCCATGATGGAATGCATCATTGTAAAACAACATTTGTCTCCTCATAATCGATTTTCTCCAGCCTTATAGAGAACCATAATATTCATCTTGCAAAGATGTGTTAGTTCTCTAATAACTTGATTATCTTTTATCTTTTCAGTAGTACAGCTAACCTCAAGAGGATTTTTCCTTCTTCCTTTTCGCATAACTTTTTGTTTGTATTCTTGTCCTACCCCATTGAGTTTCTAAGATTTGCAGCTTTGGGGAGCCTCCCCAACACGTATGTTTACTTTGCTTACCAAAGAAATTGTGTAGAATGAATACTAATTAAATAATAAAGATACTTTTGGTTCAGCATTATGAAACTGAATATATAATGCTATCAAAATGCAGATGGCGGGAATTATGGATGCAGACAGTATATGGTATGCTGTACATTGATAAAGCTAGAAAATTAAAATGGTTATTTTTGCTATAGATTTTCCATGAGAATACATTTCTGCTAGTGCAAAATATTGCAAGACAATTCCCAATGCTGCTTTAGGATTCAGAGCCTTGGAATCATTCCTGGAAATAAGGTTTTGGAAACATTGTGTGAGATTATGGCCAAAATGAATTATTGCCACATTATTGGCAAATTCCGTGAGAAATTGGTTTTGCTTGAACTTTAAAAGAGGCAGGGTTTAGCAGTAGTTCAAGTGATCTTCATAAAGTTCATTCAGGTTTTTAACTCATTCAGATAGTCAGAAAGTTCTTCTCTTCTGTTTTTCTTCCTCCCTCTTCATTTTTTCTGATAATATACATTTAGATTACAGCAGATTCCATTTCTCTCACTAATTTTGCATACATGTGATTTACATATTAAGAAATACTAATCAATTATCCAAGCAATTATTAGTAAGGTACATGATGTGAAGAAACTGCCACAGCATGTATTGCCTTATCAGGAACACCATTAAAACATTTTAATGATCTTGCATTACATTTCTATTTTTTTGTATTGTATTTCTAGTACTATACAGTATTATATAGCATTTACACACCATGACAAATTATGTTTTCTAAGGATAATGTAGGAATTTTCTCTTGATATCATGTTTTTGTTATCTAATTATTATTTTTGATACCAAATATACAACTGTTGAATGGCTTATGATGGATAATATTTAAGCATTGTATGAATGTTACAACCAAATCAAAATACTTTAATTGCTTTTCTGAAACATTTCTAGGTGTATTTGAATTAAGGGAGCAGGTGAGGTCTGCAAGAGCTAGATGTAGGGAACTAGTTGGATTGTGCAGATTCTGAAATGACCCCTTTAATATTAAAAATGTATGGTTTTTATAACTATTACACAGACATACATTATTTGTATGTATATATGACCTTTTTTCTTGAGTTTTAAAATCTGTGCACCCAGCAAACCAAGATGTTAAGCTTTCTGTTCAGGCACCATCTGTCTCATAGCTAAAAATCGTTAAGTTTCAGCAACAACATTTACCTTCTGTATTTCCTGGCTTTTGCTAAGCAAGCAAGTTTTATCTTTTCCTTTTACAAATTACTCAGTAAATGTGTGTTCCTCTTAAGCTACAACATTTAATGACTCTTTACAAAACTAATTTGATATCTAAATTAGTAGCAGTATGTTTTGACTGATAGTTTTTACATTTGAAATTTGCTAAGAGCTGGTTTTGTCCTGCACTTCTAGCAAGTTACGAGCTAAATCATATGATATATACCAAAGGAAAGAGACAGCATTGTTTTGTTTCACCTGACCTGTGTTGGTGTAGAAATGATCAAAGGCATTCATGACCATTCAGCCACTTTGGCTGGCTGTCAAGGGAGCACACTTGGGTAGTGTTAAAGGAATGAGCTTTCCTACATATTGTCACATATGATTTGCATTAGAGGAATAGAATGGTAGTAAAAAAAAAAAAAGGTGGGAGGAAGCATTGGTAACATGGGAGAATTCTAGACTTGTCTCTTTTTAAAAGAAACTTTTGTTCTTCTACCATGGCAAGACTTCTTTGTAGTAGTATATATATTGTATTTTCCTCGTTATGCAGTGATTACGTGCTGGGGATTCTATTCGATCAGTTAAATGAATAGTTTCCAGCACTTGAAATGTGTTTATAATTTTCTAATATTCCCATAATTTAAAACATGCTTCTTTGAATTCGGGATTTTTGGGATTAAGGTTCTCAATATTAATATCTAACTGGAAACACTGTTTTTAAACTAGTGCTTTGCTTCACCCCTTTTAAAGATGATCATTGGGAAATGTACATCTTATCTCTGCATAGTTTTCACTTCCTTTTGATGTCCCTGCTAGAGTGTGCTAGGAGAAAAGGGATTAAATTCTAAATTGCATTAATGCAATTCAAATACAATAAATTGTTGATGGCTGTGTATGAGGGCAGTGTATCTGTCACTGACGTAACATATTAAAGTTTTAATTTAGAAGCAAACATTAAATTACAATACTAAACATGTTTATGTATAAAATTTCTCACATAGAAGAAGTAAACTTTTTTAAAAAATATAGCTTTGGAGAGCTGCGATGTATAGTTTTCTAATTATATAAATATTTGCCTAATTGAGGTCATTACAGATCAATGCATGCACTGTAGGAGTTACTGCTTTTTAGTAATCACACACAGCTTTCTCCATAGAAGAAGGTGAGGCATTAGCCAGTCTTGTTATTCTCAGACTTGGTTTCTTCCCTGTCTCGTTGGCACTAAATTTGAAGATTATGCTTTTGTGACTTCCCTTTTGATGTGTGAAGAAAAGTGAGAGTGAATCACCAGAGCCTGAAGCCAGCGTGTGTTTCACAGATGAATAGGACAAGCGGTTTTGCTGCCAGGTCACTGGTCTGAAGGCAGAGCAGCCCCTCTGGGATTCTGCCTGACAACAGAATTTGTGACACAAAAATGCAAAGTAGAGGGGTAGACTCAAATCACATGTTCATGCCAAGGATCATAAAGAGACCATGTTATTCCCCATGCAGATAGGAACTTTTCAAGCTCATGTCGTTTCAGACTATTGTCTTGCATTTATCTTCTGCAGTTCTCACCAGTGAGCTTTCATAGAGACTGTTGAGGAAGAGGATCATTGCTGCATTTCTAGGATGAACGTAATGAGCTTGCTGTTTCCATGTTTTTCACAGCAATGCTGGGTCTCCACCACCTTGGCCGATACTACGATATGTGCTTTTCTCACCTTGCGAGTCACTAGTCAGATGAGTTCGCACGTTGTTTTTTTATTTTTTTGGCTAGTATGTCAATATAATATGATGCTAACATTATGATGTACTGTAGTTCAGGGGTGGTAAGGAAATTTTAGAAATTTTAATTTTTACAGCACTAAATGGAAAATAACTCAACAGAAATATCAAATGCACTTCTGTGGCGGGTTGTCTGTGAAATGATCAAGTTTAGTAGCAGTATGAACATATGGCCTTACTCTTCTTTTCACTGCCTTCCATTTATTTATAACAAATAACAATTTTCTATGTGAAAATTAATCATTTTACAAAGTATCAACTGACAGAAGATCTTTTAATCCTTGAATGTGTATGCATGCATGTGCAAACATCGATTATTAAAGGGGAGAATTAAAAAATACTGATATATTTAGAAATGTGTTTATAAAATTAACACAGTTACTGTTCTGTAGACGTATTTCATCCTAAAATTTTTATTATTCTACATTTTTACCACATTTAAGCTTTCATAGAAATGTTTACATCTTTTTAGAAACTCATCAAACTTGCTTTATAGGATTTGGGCTCCATGTATATTGGTAAATGTGACTCAGTACCCCTGTCTCTTAAGATTTTGTTAGTGAAATCACAGTTAAGCAAAGGCAAAAATATTCAATGCAAATTTTTTTAGAGGTTCTGAGTGTTCTTTTCTTTTTCAGTGAGTTAGTATTAGCAATCATTGATCTATTCCAATATGCAAAGAGCAAGGGTCTATGTGTGGTTTGGATCATTACCTATTGTCTCTAAATAATTTGCTCAGAGGAGAAGACCTTGATAATTTTTGGCACATAAAGCAAGGAAGCAAGTGGAACACAGGCCAGAAATATGAGGACATGTCAGTTTTCAAGACTCCAGTCAGAAAAGACAGTTCAGGTCCAAAATACAGGGTTTATTTGGTATAAATGCAATGACCTGGGGCCTTGGATGCCTGTCTTTCCAATCCATGGCTGCAAATGAGACAGCTCACCCAGCGCCCCATTGCAGACCACTGACTCCATCTGGCAGGTCAGGTCCAAGAGGTCTAATTCAAATTGGGTAAGAGGACTTACTGGTGAAAGGATGAGGAAGTCCATTGCTTAGAGCTCATGACACTAACATACAAAGAAAAATCAGTAGTTGTAATCACTGATCTTCAAATGTGTTGAAATCCGTATTAGAAAAGGAGCACTAGGTTATATCTTCTCTCTTACTTGTGCTTCCATGTTAAAAAAAATTAAGAGCTCTTCTTAGATATAAACATGTTATTATGACAGTTAAAATATTTGATAGTACGTGTGTATTAATTTCCTTTTTGGTCATTAATGTGTAACAAGATTTTTTCCAAATTTAAAAGACAATTACTGAAATAATAAATTGGAAAATAGTGTTTATGTTGATTACAATAAGGGATATGAAAAGAAAAGGAAACATAATTGTCAGGCATAGTTTCTAAGGCTGGAGATATCTTAAAGGCAAATTTTGTTTCAGTGTATGGAATGTAACTTTCCAAGATATCTCTACCTCCTTGGCTCTCTCTTACCGGAAAACCCCGACCCCTTTCGATGACTATCTATTCTGTTTCTGCAGTTACACTGGGGAGCATCAACACATGCACATACAAACCCAAACAATCATGATTATTCATTTTATTTTACATTTGGATTGCAGTTCTCATAAGGTTGTAAGAATTGTGCAGAAATTCCCCTGTCTCTTCTATTTGCTCTTCTATTTAAGATGACTATTTTCTGTCCATCATCAACTCCTTCTCTTTCTAACCCTCCAGAGAGCTATAAATTCTTCATCATCCTGCCTTGAAACTAATGACTTATTTTCTACTTAACTGAGAAAAGACATTGAATCAGATTAATTTCACATTTTCCCATCACCAGATCTACGGAACCCAGTTTTGTGCATTCATACAATCCAGTTCTGCCTTCCTTTGTTGTTGCAGGAAAGTTTCCAAATCAAACTGAAAAGAAAGTCTTCCACCAGGGAGATAAGAAGGTAGCCTTTTGTTGAATCTTCACACCAGTAGTCTCTTTCGGGATAGTTCCCAAGGGCAACAGCCCTGAGGTTACAGAGAGCTTAGTTTATATACAGTTTAGAAGTGTGAGGTACAAAGCAAGTGATAAACATTACATAATTGGTTACATGCATTAGTCATATATTGGCGGGCAGGATAGTCTTGAACACATTTGTCCAAACAAAGGGATCGTTCATCTTAATATTGAAACATTTTGGGTGGGAACAAGAGGAGAGGCCCATATAGAATGGGAAGCATAACAAAGGGAAGGGGACCCTTACAGATTGAGCATAACTAAAGGTGTCCTTGATTAGCCCAGGGTGCCTTAAGGTATAGACAATTACTCTGACTTAGTGCTTATCAGAAGTGTGCATCTGGGCTTCGGACACTGTCAAGGTCAATTAAATTCAGCAGAAACTTGATCAGAAACCTTTAAATGTTCTCTAATTTGTATCACGAGGTACCTATAAGCTTGCTGTTTTATACATGTGTTCTTACATTACAGTTGGGTCCCAACATTGTGACTGGTGAGTAACACCCTTGTTTATCTAAGCACAGGCAGACATGTGGATTTTGCCTCTCTATCCCCTCTTGCTTATTTAAAGAATTTATTCCTGTATTTATCCTCCCTTTTTTTCTGCATTATCAGTTTTCTTCATGTAACTGTTTTTCCGCCAGCATCTCCATAAGTAGTGGTTCCATATTCAGTATGTATTCATCCGGTCCTGCTTTCTGATTTCTGCCCTACTTTTTTGGTTCCAATTCCTTGTATTTTTCCATTTCACTTTTTACTGTCTTTTGAACCAACACAAGTCAGGCTATCTGAGCCCCTTGGCTCCCTAAGCTACAGTGCAAAATTAGCTTATAATATCCATGTTGTGATGTTAATAGCCACTTCTCAGGCTTTGTCTTTATAGAACTCATCAGTATTACTTAATCATTTTTCTTTTAATAGAAACATCATTTGGATAGCAGAACAACATACTTTCTTGATTTGCATTTGAGTTCAGTGACTAGTTCTTATCCATCCCTACCTTGCTCTTCTTATTCTTCCTAATGTATAAAATACTGTTAGACCCATTTATCATGCATTTATTTATTTTTTAATTTTTTTCAGTTTTAAAGTTAGTAAAATACAACAGAATAAGACAGAACAAAGCCTATCGAGACAGTGCAGTGAAATTGGTACAGAACTTCAGGGCAGGATACTGGGATAACAGTAATAGGTACCATAGTATATCTCATTATTTTCACAATAGTTGTCCTTTCAATCAGGTATAGCAAAACCAAACCAAATACAGAGCATTATAGAACTTATCAAAACAGAATATTGAATAGAGCAATACAATTAAAAGAAAGCAAAACAGTGATAACAATATTTGCCGTCAAAGAGATGGTAGAAGGAAAACCCCCATATTTGCTATATTGCATATGGTCATCCTTCCAAGAGATGCTCAGACCTCTGGCTCCCATTTGCTAATGGGGGGAGGATGGGATGTTTGATTTTCAGCCTGCGTGCCAGTAGGCTCACAGCTGCTTACCAGGGAGGTGAGTGGGTTGCTTTCTTTCCCAGTGCCCTAAGTTCCAACATGGCGTGGATCTCAGGAGATGCTGGCTGGTTCTCTCCCTGGGGCACCTGCCGTTCACTTGAGCCACAGCTGCTTACCGGGGAGGTGAGCGGGTTCATCATGCATTTATTTATACTCACTTTTTCAGTGGTATCTTCATTTGTAAGCTGGTTGTTTTGAGATATATAGCTCTATTCCTACCCCGCTTACCAGAACACAACTTCTATATTCCTCTCCTCTGCATCTCTTCTCAGATAGCTAATTGGCAGTTTAGATCTGACATAGCCTGAAGAAAAGGTTTTATCTCCACCTTTGAAACTTTGCTTTCCCTGAGTGTCTCACCGTTACTAAATGGTGCTATGACTCACCTAGTTAAAAAGAAAGATCCTGGCATTTGTCCTTGAGTTCTCTTTCTGTTGCCCTCAGTATTCATTCATCAATTTGGCCTGATTAGCTCCCCCTTTGAAATATAAATCAAACAAGACTGCAGAGGCTCTGGGGACATGGCACTGTGAAAAAAGCAAATTTCAAGAAATTTGTAGCAAAAGTTGAAGATGAATCTGTAACTCTCATAGTTCCCAAGAGATGGAGGCAGGGTAATGACGATACTGATTCTCAGAATCAGGGAAGGGTTGGGAGTATCCTGGAACAAAAACACAGACGTGTCAGGAGGAGGATGTTGTCCCTGTTCCCTGCAGATAAAGGAGAAGATGGAGAGAACAGGTAGAGATTGCTAACTGGGTGTTAGGTTTTCAGTTTTCAAATGTGCAGCTGCTATCCCCAGCTGACAAGTGGAGATTAAAGTTACCTTAGTAAAGACAGAAGCAAAATATTCCCCTAAAATCTGACTTGACAAGAGGAGAAAAGTTTGAAAATGTTGCCCTGAATATAAGGGACACTAGATACTAGGACTAGCAGAGCAATGGGCCGGTGGCAGTCTAGATGCCTCAGTCATGTGGAAAGTGCACTTCTCCAGTTTCAAACGAGCCTTTAAAACTTTCTCTTGTCTTCAAAGGCCAGGGCTCTGAATTCATCTCAGGCATGTACCCCAAGACTCCATGCAGCCTGCCTGATAAACAGAGAGGAATAATGAAATTATTAGTTTTCTACCAACCTTTAAATACAGACTGTAGGTTGAAAGTATTGAAAAGTTACATTTCTTAATGATTGAATCCTACCACTCTTGATTAGGACTGTTTAAAGTCACTTCCTCCTCTTTGTTGTACTTTTGAATTTTTTCTTAAAAAAAATTTTAACCACAACTTTTCATCATACATTTGTGTGTGTGCATTCTTTCAAAATTTGTATTTTTTTGTATGCAAGTACTGTGGAATTTGGAGGTTATCTGGTTCATCTTACTAGTTGAGGTCAACATTTCTTCTGATGTTAATTCATATTTTATGCACATAAAGTGATTTTGTTAAGCTGATTATGATGCATAGTACTACATAGTACCTCACATCTTTCCATTCCTCTCTGCTGACTATGGACATCCAAGTTGCCCACAACTCCTCACCACTATGTACACGCAACCCTGTGCTAAGTTACCACATGCAGGTCTCTCGACCTAGAATTCCTTTGAGGTTGATACTTAGGATTAAATTGTTTTTCTTCATACATATTTGCACCACACAGTGAATATGTTCATTGTGGGTAGCTGATACATATACACAACACAATTCAGTTCTTACATTGCCTTCGCTACCTTACATAGGGTAGGTGAACACTCACTGGTTCAGCACTGTGGGGTGTGTGTTACGGATTAAAAACTGGTGTTCAACTTAACGCCAGCTGAATTAAATCACCATGGTGCTGAGAGTAGATGTTCCACCTGAGGAAGGTTGCCAGCATAATAGAAACGTGGAGAAGAAGAGAGGCATTGAGTTGAGGCGTTGAAGTGCCGTGGCATTGGGGGTTCTCCTACGTGTTGCTGTTTGAGCCCTTGGTTCTCCTGGAGGAGCTTTGGTCCTCATACCGCGCATTGCTTTCTGGTTCCGGAGTGGAAGACATGTGCCACTTAATCTCCAGGATGAATGTCATGCTGGCTTCCTGGCATGTACTCGAGTGTGCTTGTCCTCGGAGGAGCTTGCTTGGGGCTTCTGTTGCTGAGGATGGCTGTGGTGCTTTTCAGGACAGCCCTGGTCTTTGTTGTGAGTGTGACTTCTCAGCTCCCACATAGAACCCTCAACCTATCAACACAGCTCCCTCACCCCGCTGGCATAGATTTTCTAGCTTCCACTGCTGACCTTTGGGCCTTCCCAGCACGAATCCATAAAAGACATTGGCGTGAGTCCTTCTTGTGAGCTCTAGACCTCCAGCTGGACTCATGGGAGGCATTGTCATGAGCTCTGGGTCTTCGTCTGGACTCTTGTGGGACATTGCTGGGGATTCAGGCCCTTGGCTAAATATTCTATGTCCTTAGTGTTGTGGATAGATTTCCTGCATTTTCTTGTGTTAACTCTGGGAGACCATCATAATATTATAAACTCCATGGCCTGATTCTACTTGTTCTCCTCACAACCCCTAACTACAACGTTCTGTTTCCCATAGATTACACTGGTTAGAACTTGACACCAATAGTACCTAAAAGTAATTACGTTTAATTATCTTTAACTCTGGCTGCACTTTAGAATCACCTGAAATTCTTTCTTTTGTGCAAAAAACAAGAGCTCATGCTTTGAATGAAATGGATTCAGTGATTCTTTTAAATAAATACGTTTTAATCTTTCCCAGATGATTCTGACTCAGGGTTCAAAGAATGATTCCCTTTAAGTGACAGTCATCATTAAAATCATTCTTCATTACCAGTGATGAGCAGAATACAAATTTCTAATGTTTCTAGTCAAATTAGTAGGAACTACTGTCATTTATGTTTGCATTTTATTGATTACCAGTAAGTTTGAACATCTGTTTATGTGCTTGCCAGACACTAGGATTGTTAGTTTTGTAAATTGACTGTTTCTAGTCTTCGTCCTTTTTCCCTTGGAGGTTTTGTCCTGGATATTTTAGGTGCTTCTTCTGTATTAAATTTAAAGGTAGCAAATATCTTTTCTTAAATGTGTCCTGTGTCTATTCAGTTTTCCATAGCATTCTGTTTTTGAAGTCAAAATTTTACTTTTGTTGTAAACAGGGCTATATTTTTATTTTTTCAGACTTTCTCAAGCATGTTTCCTCTTGCTCTGGGTCAGTGTTATATTTTTTATCTTTGTGTTCTATTAGCTTTTTAGTTCATTTTTCTTACTTATAAAGGTTTTATCACATTTGAAGACCAGCTCTGACTAGTAGTGTTAGTAATAAATATTCCACTGTCAACCCATGTAATGAGATAAAATTTTTAATATCATCTGTTAAAAACGCTGTCCTTTTCTCGTTTGTTTGTGGCATCTCATCAATTACATATCAAGGTACCATCTTTAAATGCATATGTTTATGACTCCATTGTTCTAAACTTTTTCTTCGATTTTATACCAGTGTCACATTATTTGTATTACAATAACTTTACAGCATTATATGTCTTACTATCATTTAGGACTCCCTCTTTAATCTCTCTTGTAAAAGAACATTTTAATTATTTCTGAACAACTGTTATAAGTTAAGAGTAAATTGACATTTATGTACAAGAAATTTTACATGGAAATTTATATGGAAGAATAAATGATATTTTAGAGTTAATTTAAAGCAAATTACCCTAAACTGTATGCCCACTACATTATCACAAAGTAAAAATACTTTTGTGCAAAGTCAAAGTACTGAGCTTAATTGAAAATTTTAATTTTATGCAATGAACATTTAAGTTACTTAAGGAATAACTGATATTTCAGCAGTACCTCATTCAGATACAAAATATTTCCATTTTTGCAAATCTTTTTTTTTTTTACAAGTCTAATGGCTTTTTCTTCATAGCTATCATATGAATTTTTTTTTTTGAAAGTTTTTGCTACATTACCCACCTTGGTCTTGAATTTGTGTGCTGAAGTGATCCTCTTGCCTCAGCCACCCAAATGGCTGGGACCATCAGCAAGTGCCACCATGCCTGGAATTTTATGCATATGTTTTCATTAATTCCAAAGTGCTTTATAGTTTTATTTTTGTAGACTAGTAGTGATATTTGTGTTTGTTACGGGTATAAAGTGGAACTATTTCATTTCATAATTTGATTTTGCATATGCCAATCTTGCTGAATCTACGGCATGAATTCTAACAGATTCTCTGGGACTTTTCAAAAGATAGATAATCATATCTTTCATTCCTAACATCAGTTTTCCTCTCCCTTCTCCAGTCCTGTCCTTTACTTTCCTTATAGCAGGAGTAACACCTTTGGTGCCATCAATTTGCTCCTATTTTTAAAGAAAGCAATTTTAATATTACCTGGTAGGTACCTCTAGTGCATGCTGATGGTTTCTGAGAGATACAGGTTACTCTTCCTAGTTTGGTAAGCAAGATTTCTCTTTTGAATTCTACAACATTTTTGAGTTTTGAAAAGTTCAGATAAATATTTGTATATCTTTAGTGAACTGTGACCTTTCTCTATGAGTCTCTTAATGTACTGAAAACCCTGGGCAAATTTTCTTCTGCTGTACAATCCTTGAATTTCTGGCATAGATCTCTTATTACCAGTTTTATTTTATTTTATTTAGGTGCTGGGGATTGAACTCATGATTGCATGCTTGCCAGGGAGTTGCTTATGCCACTGAGCCAAATCCCCAGCAACCAGTATTATTTTAAACTCCACGTTGGGTTTTATAAATATGATGGGTTGACTGCTCCCTCCCGCAGTGTGTATTGAATTGAGGTTCTCACCACTGGGATTTAACTGTGTGTCTTTATTTGGAAGCGAGGTCATTGTAGATGGAAAGCTAAGATGAGGCCGTCCTGGAGGAGGGTGGCCCAGACCTAGGTAACTGATGTCCCTATGTGAGTGCTACAGGAAGAGACAGACATATGGACAGAGGGAGGGACAGTGAAGATGCAGGGACAATGCCATCTATGTACCAGGGAGAAGATCATAATTTAGGGCAAATTTGAGGCTACCAAAACTAGGAGAGAGGCTGCACCATGTACTTTGTAAAATGTTTTCCTGATACAGTCTGTTCCATTCTTGTAATTTAGAATGGAACAGACTGTATCAGGAAAACATTCTGCTTTCACAGGACCAGGGGTTTAGCTCAGTGACATAAGCACCTGGCTGGCAAGCATCAGATCGTGAGTTCGATCTGGTTAAAAAAAAGTCTTTCATGGAAAATATATTTACAAGCATTATTTTCTATATAATCTCCCACTTATTGTGCTTAATCCAATAACATACATTATAAAATGAGACTTCTATTTTTTTCTATCATTAGTGTGCCTTGATTTCACATATGATTTATTCATTTCCTGCTATCCATTGGATGGAATTTCTTTGCCTGATTTAAAAGATGCATATTGAAGTTTCATTCTTATAGCAGTTGCTATAAGAACGAAACTTTAATATGTATTTTCATGCTTACCATTCCAACATTAATTCCTTGAATTTTAACATCTGTGATTTCTCAACAGTAAGTTCATATTACAGATATCTTGTGTCACTTTTGTTTTTTCTCCGTGCTCCATCACTTGGCAAATATTTATTGAGGTTTTGCTTCTGGGCTGTTAGAGATATGCATATTTTTATGTGGGTGGGTCCTTACTCTCCATTTCTCTATGTATTCATCTACCCTTGTGTCTTTCTTTTTCTTATGTTTTGGTTCTGTATTAATACAAATATTTTAGTACATGTTATGGTAATAAATGCACAGTTTTCTAATACTATATAGTTTCTATCTTTTATAAAAGAGTTGTTTCTCTTATTTCAATTCCTAAGAAGAGAGTTGTTATTTGCAAAAACTCTGAAGAATTAATTGTATAGCTTCTAATGTAGTAATCATATTATATGAGAGCTGCTCCATAAAGCAGTTACAGTTCAGTTTTTCTTCTTTTAGAGTATCTTGAAAATATTTCTTAATGAGTTTCTCAGGATACTGTGTTTTTGTGACTTTTTTTTTTATTGTTGTTATTTCAGTAATCCTCTCTTAACTCCTGAATGTGTATTTTCTGTTTGTCCTTACTAATTTTAATTTTATTATAGCAGGTTTATTTCTGAAAGTTCCAGTTTTGGATTTTTTTTATAATCTTTGAAAAAAATTTTGATTTTTATTAGTGCATGTTTATAGTACATATCCACTGTAGGGAATTGATAAGTGTACGTAACACATTTCAATTCTTTCTCTCCCCTTTCATCCACTCACTTTTAGTTTTCCAACATCAGGTCTATTTACTTATTTATAAGCTCTTGTAAAGTTAATTATCATATATATATATACAGGTTGAAAACCAGACTAACAGACCAAAGAACATATAAACATGAAAGCCGATTGTACCAAGTTGAGGTGCACTTTTAGATACATTTTCCACGCTGGTTTACAACACATTTTTTTCTCTCTTTCTGTTTTCCTGTTATCTGCCTCTTATTTCATACTTTATTTATATATTGTTTTGCATATATGAGAAACCATCTAAGCCTTCTGTATCTGACTCCTTCACTTAACATGATGGTCTCAAGGTGCATCCGTTGTCCACAAGTGACTTAAGTTTATCCCTGTTTACTGCAGAATAGTACCACGTTTCCTTTGCCCATTCATCTTTTTAACTTTATAGAGATTCTTTTACATGTTTTACAACTACATCTTTATCTGTTTTTATTTTATTAAAGTATTCTTAGTACCTATAGTTCAATAATTTTATGTCAATCTTCTGTATGTCTTGAAATGTCTCGTTTTTTTAATAGTAAAATGGGACAATTCTTCCAGTTAATCTTTGAGGTCAGTAATTTAGCTATAAACTTAACCATTCTTCACTTTAGTTCATTTACATTGGCTTTTAAAAATTTCAGTCATTAGGTTTTCATGCTGTTTTTTCCATTGGGTTCACCTTTAATTACTTCTATTTTATTTCCAGTATCTCTCCTTTTCTCCTTTAGGTATATTGACATATATTGAGCACTAAAGAAATATTTTTGAAAGTACAAATAAGTAAATGATTTTATAATTTACTTGCTCCATTTTGGGGGCACAGTGGTCCTTTAATAAGTGAAATGTCTAGGGAAGTGATAGAATCAGGTAGATACTATGGCAATTTTCTTCTATTTTTAGGGTTTTGTCTCATTGAAAAGTTAAGCATAGACTGTTACTACACTGAGAAGCAGCTCTGAGCAGGATTTAAAATTAATTGACTTTCTATGTTTATCTGTGAGTCTGTCCTAGGCCTCGGCCCCTTGCCTGGCGATGGGAGCTGATTCATAGTAAGTGAACCTCTGTGAATCACTGGTCCTGGCAGAGGCCTGTAGTGGCCTGTGAGGCCAGAGATACCTCAAAAGGGACGATAAGGCCACAGCTGAAGACACTTGGCTCCAACACTAATTAAGTAAATAGAGACTGAAGGAATTTCTCTCCTACAGTCTTAATCCTACCATAAATGTCATCCTGGAGATAAAACAATTTTTATAAATTGGCATAATTTACTACTTGGAGAAGTCTTTGAAATGACTCCCAAGGTCCTGCTCATTTCCTGTGCTTTCCTCAGTTTCCCCACCCTTTGGTTTTGGACCTAATAAAAATGAGTGGTCCAGAGAAGTCTGTATGTCTTAGCCCTCGGTTGGAGTCTCCAGCTCAGCTAAAGGGTTTTGACAGTCCTGGAGCCCTTGTCTCATTTTATTTAAACTTCTGCCATACACTTGTTTGGGAGATTGGGGATCTAAGTCAGGACCCAATAATAGATAAAGAATATTGCTTTGTGTTTTTAGTGGAATCAATTTTTCCTTCATTTTTTCTATTGGAACAATAACAATATTTTCTCAATGAAACTTTGTCTGAAAATATGGATGCTTTTATCAAATTGCACATTTCTACATATTATGTCAATATAATATACATAAACATATATATATGAATATATATATATATATATATATATATAGTTTTTAAAGTTTTTTCTGTTTAAAGAAGGAATATTAAGTCAGAGAATAACCATTGGTACTGTCAATATTGATTTATTTTCTTTGAGGGAAATGTAATTGGCTTCATTTGTATATTTTAATATAATCCTGTATTATAAATGTAGTAAGGCAACCATCTCATTTGTTACTCATATAACTGAAGGATTTTACTGAAGATAATTTATGATTTTTTGAAAAATTGTTGTACCTTTTCAGCAGCTTTCGAGAACTGTGTGTTTGCATATCAGTAAGATGCATATTGTTTTAGAAAAATATTTGGTTTGTAATTTGACAAATGTTCACCATAGACATTTGGCAAGTGCTAGGGTTACAAAGACAACACATTTGTAAGTGTTCGGATTCATTCAATTTCCTAGGACCGGCCTTTGTCGTCTGTTTAAGGGAGCTGTATGAATGTTGAAAGGAACGTCCTGACCTCATTAGTGTAAGAGAATAAGAGTCAGCCCTCTTTGAGTCGGTATTTTGAAAGGAAATTTTGCAAGTTAGTTCAGTAAACTGGGTTGGGATCCATGGCCAGAGACTTTTTCACATATACTCAAATGAATTATCAAATGTAGAACAAATCTGGACTTAGGTAAAGACAGGTTAATTGAGATGTTCGCAATAAAGGGACAGAGTGAAGCAAAGTAGGGAGAGTACATCAACCTTGAGCTCAACCATTAACTCCAAGGATATGCAGAAAAGAAACAAGACTCAAAAGATGGGATGTGGGAACAGATGGATAAAGATGGTGTGACTAAGAAGCGTGGATCGTAGGATGTGTTAGCCTCAAGTCCACTTGTTAGAAGCAGCGTGGGGTAGGGATCAAGGCTAATGAGGCTTAGAATGGGTCCGAGGCCGTGGGCCTGGGAGTAGCAGAGAACCTTGACTCAAGTCTGGCCAAGTCAAAGTCCTGAGTAGTTTTTCTAGGCTTTTCAGTGGGCACACATGGCTCAGCTAATCATTTATCAAGCAGTGAATAAACAGGAATTGGGAGTTTTGTCTGGATCTTATCATAGGTACAAAAAGGGCATGGGGTGAGTCTCATCTGATTCACACTGTGAAGGGAGTTGCAGTAAACTGTTTCTGAAATACAGAGTGCAAAAAGTGGGAGGATTCTTCTTCTTTTGCTGCTGTTTTTCCTTTTCCAGTGCTAAAGATTGAACTCAAAGCCTTTGGCACTGAGCTACATCCCCAACCCTTTTGTTATTTGTTTAAATTTTGAGACAGGCTCTCACTAATTTGCAAAGGTGCCAATCTAGGCTTCACCTCATGATCTGCTTGTCTCAACCTCCTGGAGTGCTGGGATTATGGGCATGTGCCACCATTCCTAGAATTGGGGGAATTTCCTCACCTTTTTCATTTTGCTAGAATCACAGAGCTAGGATAAAGTTTAGCATTTTCAAGAAAGTGATGGATACAGATTTCCAAGGAGAGATGTTTTCCCAGCCATTCGTGAATGATTGGCAGAAAAATCAAAGGAAGAAGGCCTGCAAATTTAAGAATACTCTAGTCTCGCAGATATTAAAACTAGAACCTGCATGATGGTAGTGGTGGAAGCAGAAAGTATCAAGGGCAGGGAGTAAGGTATGTAGATAGCAGTGATGTCCAGCATTGTTCCTAACTGGAAAGAAAGCGTGGCTTTTCTGTGTCATGTTTGCACCCTCTATTTTGGAGGATTGGGTTTGCTGTCTCTTACATTACTCTGAGAAGCCCTGGTCATCAAAAGGCAAGTTTTCTTCTGAGGGTTGCTTTAAATACTGGGTGAGGCAATAATCTCCTTTATCTCTCTCATAAAACTCACCTAAAAGAAAAACTTTATCAAATGCTAACATTGTGAGTTTGGACATATTTATAGAGTTTTTTTTTTTAAATTCAACTATTAAAAACTGGGCTTACTGTAGAACATACCAATCTATAAGCAGCTTGTATTAAGGCAAAATATTTAAACGAGAACTTTCAAGTAAAATAGCTTATAAAAGGAAGAGCTTTTGAAACTGAAATAAAAATGTTTATATTGTTGTTTTGTGTTTAAAGATCAACTGAGTCATAATACACATTTCACCCAGTCTGCCTTTAAAATTCCAGTAGCAGTAATTATATAATCGAGCTGTATATTCCAGTATGGCAAAGGAATTCAAGCAGTTTTGCCAAAGATAGTGTTACCCCTGAATTTTATCCTCACAAGTTTTAGCTCACAGTTAGAATATGCATTGTGGAAAGCATTTCATGAAATGACCAAACCACCAGCTCTAAAATGATACAGTGCTGATATGTACAACCAAAATACAAGGAAGAATGCATACTGCTCTGATAAAATAGCTATGCTAAAAGAGTTACATTGTTGACTAAGATATCTGCAAAGAACTTCAAAGTTTATGGCACAAAATAAAATTAAACTTAGGTTAATTTTTAGATCCACATATAAGAGATCTGAGTACATTATGTTGCAAATATTATTGCTTTAACATATGGAGTTTTACAACCTATAAAATAGTTTTTTCAGTCTTCATGAATTTTTTTAGCATATTTATTGTGTGATTTTTTTTTTTTTTGAGAGAACAGCAGGTGACTTTCATTAAGGACACAAGACCATGAGGAAATTCTATGCAGATAATAGATATGTTTGATAGGAATTCTAATTTAAAAACTTCTCCATATCTGTTCATTGAGACTGATGGCCAGAAACCAGTAGACGCTTGTGGACAGATGCTATGATGGTCATGAGAAGACTTATTGGGGAACCTGAGGGTTCCAGTATACCTCATTCCCTGGACCTCTCACTCTTACGGGCAACAGAAGCACAGAGTTCCAGGATCATCATTTCTGGAGGGGCCGAGAGGTAGTGCAACCGCCAGGCTCATATATGGGAACAAAAGGTTTCTCCGGCTTATCTGCCTGCCGTATGGAATTTTGTGCTATCCCAGCATTGCCAGAGTGAGCACCCGGATTCTTGTGGCACAACAAGAAGGTTTACATCTGTGGGGTCTTTTGAATGCACTCATCTGAGCCCTCTCATAACAGGAACTGTTACTATCAGAATAAAGTGGCTTAAGCTTCACACTTTCACATGTCAGAAGAGACCAACTACATGGTCCCATCTTTCTTTTTCATACATTAAAGATCTCATTCTGACCTCACTCTTAGAGCTGGAATAAACGCGTGTCTTTTCTTTGTTGTTCTGGAAATTGTATTTTAAGCTATTCCGAGGAGTCAGCCACAGTGCTTTCGTGGGGTCATCCCTGCCACAGTCTAGGGCACTGCGGAGGGGCAGCTGAGAGGCTCAGAGAGGACCAGCTGTGGGCTCCCTGGAGGCAAATGGCAGTGTGGCTCAGAACTCTGTGTGTTTAATCCACATGTACTGCATGTTTTGAAAACATTCTTTGCTGCTCGTGCCTTTAAGCTTTGACCACCCAAGAATTCACTACTCACAATCCTCTTTCAACAAAGTAGTACTTGAACTTTCTCTTAAACAGAGCAGTCCCTCCAGGCTTCCTGCTCTCTTGGGTGAAGATGTCTCCTCTTCTCTAGGACTTGACACCTCCACAAAACTCCAGCCCTCTCTTACCTACGCCCAAGAATGCTAAGTTTGTTGAAAGCAAGGACTGTTTCTTTTACTGTTCTATATCTGATAGAATGCTTGTCATGTAAAACACTCTTCAAATGTATCTATGGAGAGAACATAAATTTTTTGTGACCCTTATAAAATATAGGTCAATATTTTATCAAGGAAATTAATGATAAATTTGGAAATTTAAGAAAACACTAATGCTGCTATTTCTTAGTAAGATATAAATATGTATTCCCTTTCCCACATGTCATGTAGATTCCTCTCCTGGTAAAGTGAAATTTCTGTTTGTGCACAGGTTATTTTTCTGGACTACACTCACTGTTGATCTATAAATGCAAAAGCTGCAATCTTCCATCATAAAATCAATACAAAATAACGTAATTGCCTTCTAATTGGGAGACTCAAGGAGAGAAACTACAACAGACACTAATTCAATCAAAGCAAACTGAATTGTAGTAGGAATTTGGAATCTTCATTAACCTTTGGAAACAGTGAAATTACAACAGTCAGCTTCAACTTTGGATTATGTAGCAAACTGGAGGGGTTATTTCAGTATCTAAATTTGAAATGTATACTAATTACATTTTTAGTAAAGCATGTAAATTGCTTGAGAATAAAAAAGTGTGTCTCTGTCCAGTCACCAAAAACCCCAGTTTTTTTCGACATCATTCAGTTTACCTTTCTGCAAAGAGCTAAACATGGTAAATAGAGTATTACTACAGCATCATCTCTGACTCTTTGTGAAGAGGAGTTTAAAATGAGTTATGACTTGTGTGTATGTGAATGATATTTTAGTCAAACTTCAGGGCTGTTTTTGTTGTTGTTTTCTTTTTAACACCCTGAAAGTTCCAGGAGTGTCTGATCCCAAATGAGCTCATAAGGATAAAAGTGAAAGTGAGACTGTTTTCACAGACTTTAATATTCATGCCGTATCTTGTTTCCCTAATCATCACAAGATGATTTAATTTGCTTCCGCAAGAGCTGAGGTAGCAGACCGCAGGGCCGTAAGCTGCCGTTCATTAAAAGACCGTTCAAAACTTCTAAACTAGTCTGTAAATGTCAGTGTATAATTTTTGTCAGTTTTTAGAAATCAGTATCACTAATTTTTAATGAAATACTTCATGACTACAAACTTGTAAAAATATCATACCTATAAATGGTTTAAATTTGCACCTAGTGACCTCACAATGTTTTCTCAATTATTTATTTTTAAGTAAAGTTTGAGTTTAAAGTAAGTTATCTAATGTAATCTGTCTTCATAGTGTCCTTGAGCATTTAAGACTCGCAGTTTACTTTAAATGCATGATGGCAATGATTTGCTAAGTTATCAGTAGTGAATTATAAATTATTCTCAGTCACATTTAAGTTTTCCATTTATGGGTTTGAATATAACCAGCCGTTGTAGCTATTAAATGAATTTATAAGGCTGTTTAATGGCATTTTCAATGTACTACAAATATTTAACAAAGGATCTTGCCTCTGAACTCTTAAAAGCAAAACTGTGTAATGGTATTTTATGAAGAAACTTAAAATCAGTCTCAATATTCAGTCTTACTCTTTCTCATCTTTATTGGATTATATGTTTCTTTGTGATTTAACTTTGGTTTCTTCAGAGGTTTAAAGAAGTTCTTTTTTGTCTTCTAATTTACATTGTTTTTATCATCCTGATTTTGACAAGTGTACTCAATCTCTGTCTCTACCTCTCTGTCTCTTTGTGTGGGTGTATAACTTTCATCAAATTTGCACAAATTTCAACCTATGTTTCAATAGTTTCTTGCTGTTTTTCTCTCTCTTCCCCTCCAGGGACTATTTGAGAACTGAATGTTTTCTCACAGTTCAGGAGTCTATCACCCGCCTCCCCTCCCTTTCTTCAGTCTTTGTAGTAGTCTTTTTTCTCTCTTTGTCAATTTTGGGCTAGTTTCTACACTTGTATCTTCAATTTCACTTTTTTCCCCTCCGTCTGCCATATCTTATCTACCATTAATTCCATGCATACTGTATGTCTGTATCACACACATTTTGGTTTTCATTTCTAGAAATTTGACTTAGGTTACTTTCAGGTTAGTTCGATACATGCATATGTATTTTTATAATCTATTGCCTAGCTAATTGAACATATAAAACATATAAATGTCCTTGTTTATCATTTCTACTATCTTTGACAATTCTGGGTAAGATTTGATCCATTTTCCTCCTCATTATGGGCTGTATTTTTTTACTTCTTTGCATGCTAGATTTTTTTTTTTAAATTGGAGATGCTGGACATTGTTGGTTGTGATCAGTTTTGCATACATTGGAATATTACTGAGGATAGTTTTGCAATGCAGTGAAGTTACTTGGAAACAGTGAACCAACTTAGACCCAATTATTTTAAAGATTTGTTAGACAATACCAAAGCACCATTTATTCCACCTTTAATCTTTCCTTATTATTAAGCTGGATATTTCGTAGTAACCTAATTAGTGTCCTGTGAATTATAGAACTTCCTCTCTTATCATCTGCCTCTGTGTGTGTCCAGGCATCTGGTAGTTCATCAGTAACTCAGTGTCAGAGGATCTTCTGCAGGTTTCTCTGGTTCTTTTTCAGTAGCCTTCTCCTCCCTGGGGCAGCTTGTGTGAACACTGTTATTTTGATTTCACTGCATTTTGAAGATGTCTCATCAACTCTGAGAGACTGTTGCGATCTGATTGAGTTCTACTCCCAGGCTATGGTGTGGAAATTTCTCTAGACAGTATGCCAGGAAATCATAGGGCTTATGTCATCTGTTTTTCATCTCCCATGGACTAAAGTCTTTTGTTGCAAATGAAGAGTCAATGACAATGGTTCTTTAAAAAAACTACCATTGGGGAAAGTAGTCTAAATTCTCATGTCATATCATATATCACTGTGTCCCAAAGTGGTTTATGTTTCAAAAATAAATATAAAAACTACAGGACACACTTATTATTCAGTAGTACATGTTAGAGAGTGTAAATTGAATTGTGCATTCTTATACATAAGTGATAATTGTGTTGTATTACAACTGCTTTTTAATTTTAAAATAGAAAACCCAAAATAGTAATAATTTACACCTAGTAAAATATACTCTCACATGCTATATTTTGGGGAAAAATTAATAAAAGATAAAAATATTACGTAAATAATTATATTTTTCTAAATCTTGGAAATATTTATTTATAGAGAAATAATACATCCATGTGATTATAGTCACTGAAAGTGTTTATGGAAAGTTTATTCAAAAGAAAAGATTTATATTCTGTAAGTTGCATTAGTTTGCTTGTATGTAGAACTTATAATTAAACATGTTAAATTTATAAATTCTTTTTTTTTTTGGTAGTGGGGATCGAACTCATGACCTCGCGCTTGCCAGGCAGGCGCTAATGCCACTGAGCTAAACCACCAGCCCAAAACATATTAAATTCATGACTATATACTTTATTATGTCAACTATAAAACTATTAAGTGTGTATAATCATCCATCATGTAAATACACAGTATACTGAACCCCAGCCTGGCATCAGGCACTGTGTGCTACACAGTGGAGTGGTCTGCAATTGTTTTCCAGTTGGGTAGTAAGGAGTTTTACAAAGTGTAGAGTGCCGTCAGATCAAATAAATAATGAATGATGTTTGACAGTGAAATCATGGGTTATTTTAGCATAATGGCTTATTTGATATTAAACAACATTTATAGGTGTGCAGTCTGTGGGTAAGTGAAAGTTCTTTTGGTGTTTTAGAGTCATATGATATTTCATTTTATGACCTCCTTATTGGGGCCTTACAAACTATATATAATTTTGCTATTTTTTTCTATTTATATATTCCCAAGTAATTTATATTGTACTGCTTTTAATTTAAAAGCCACACTATTATTTAATTTTATGAATGTTTAAATTATGAGCTGTTCAATTTCTTTTTCCTGTTTCATGACCTGTTGTTGTTGAAAATGTCTCCCTAACAGTTATGAGCTTCAAGTAGTGAAAACATGTATTAAATTTGATCTGCTGGTTAATAAACCTCCTAGTATATACTTAATTTTTCATAGAAATCGAAACTTTTTCATTGATTTTTTAAAAATTTTCCCTTATTTTTCCAAAATGTAAATAACTACATATGTTAGGTTATGAGTAGAAAGTAACTTTTGGGGTGTTCAGAGTATAGCATGTTGTATTATAGTCGTGTGTGTGTGTGTGTGTGTTTGTACGTAACTCTTCAAAGACACTGGGGGTTTGAAAGAGAAAAGCGTTACAACAATGTAGAGCCACATCCCTTCTTGGTAGAGGGGACATTGTGTTGGGGAAGCCGGTCAACCTCTGGGGGAGCCCTCAGGGGAGCTGAACGCCTTTCCTCAGATCACAGCTGGGTTTCATTAATATTAAAGAGGTAGAGGAACCTTAAAAAACGTTGAGTGCGTTTTGCTAATGATAGACTCTGAATGCCCAATGAAACAGAGGAATCTTTCTGGAAGAGGAGAGGAGGGGCGTGGTTACTGGAAGTGGTGCACTGGGTTACAGGTTGAGTCTGGGGACCCTCGCTTCTTGATTTGAGTGACACGGAGAAATCAAAGACTCGGGACAGTGATGAAGGTGTCTGAGCAGGAGATGATGGTAAATCTGTGTCTCACAAGTGGGGTGGGGAAGGTGTTTCCAGAACCTGGTGTGACTCTTAGTCTCTGTCTTACCTTTTACCTCCTGTAAATCATCGCCGCGGCAGGCAGAGTGTGGGGAGGGTTGCACCTTCCATCCAGCCGCTCTCTTGTCTGCAGATGGAAACCCCCAGAGCTGTGCTTTTATACTAGGAGTGTGAATTTCTTTTGATTTCTGTTAAAATAAGTTCCTGGAATATCATAGATAAGGTTATTAAATACATTCCTATTTAATATGGTTGAAATCATCCTAAAAAGCACAAGTAATTTAAACATTACAATAATGTTATTAAAAATAGTATTTTAATAAAAATATTTTTAATAAAAATATTTTTAAATTAAAAAGGCCTTTGGTTTACCACAAGAGAAGAATGCCTGTGGTCCTTGTCCTAATGGGAGATAAGGTAGAAGCGCAAGGCTGTTTGCTCTCAGGCTGAGAATGTTTGTTGGCCAGAGTTGCAAAGAAACAGCTTCCGCCAGTTTGATCACTAAGACGGACTCTTTCCTGGACCCCTAGTAGAGACTCCATCCCAACTTCCTGATGTGAATTTGCTCAGAATTTCTGAGGGAATACTGTAGGAATCATTTGTTTTTTTACATGAAAACATTTTATAAGTAAAATTGAAAATGTCTCAGTTGAACACCACCATATAGAAGGGTATCTAATGTCAACTGAATAATCAAGCTCCTGGTCTTGATGATAGCATTACAGTGGAATAAAGCACAACAAAACCTCTTCCTGGGTAAATAGTGCATACGAAGAAGGCACAGTAGCTTGGAATCCTATGTTACATCTAACACAGAAGCTAATGTTTCCTATGCTCGGCACACACAGAAAGCACCCGTAAGTGGAAAATCTATTGGATTTTTAGCTGCTGGTACTAGGATGTCACCTGCCTCTGTGATTACATATTAATCATGGCCCTCAATTAAATAAAAACAAATCAGACTGGCACGTGCAAATATCGTATTGTCTTCCTAATGTGAGAAGCTGAAAGAGTAAATAAGATCCAAAATGTACAATGGAGCTGGTGAAATGGGGAGAAAACTATTCAAAAAGAAAGAGAAACTGATATGGGAAAAAGGAGAAAAGAAGGAAGGGAAAAGGGAAAATAAATAAATACATAAATGATTGAGAGTTATACTACTGCTAGGGATTTAGCTTAGCGGTGTAAGCGCTCGCCTAGCAAGTGCGAGGTTGTGAGTTCGATCCCTGGTACCAAAAACAAAACAAAACAAACCCAGTTATACTATTGATTGCTATTAATTCATTGAAAATAAAAGTTTGTACCTGTATTGTTTGATCCATGTTTCATGCCTGTGTTTTGTAATCTGAGCAGTTACTTTGAAGAGAACAGTACATAATGTACTAACCATTGTTACTGGCTTACAGTCTTGTTTTGAAATTTTGTACCATTGTTTTTTCTTTAAATAAAGCTTTTAATATGTGTGAGTGAATTTATCAAGGTAATTTTATTCCTAATGGAATAATCAAATGGCTTCATTTTATCTTACCTGTGATATTCATGAGAACCCCAAATTGGACCAAGCTTCTTAACAGTAAGCTCAGAGGAAAGTACTGACCTTCTTTCGCCTCGGTTTTTGGATGCATGATATGAAAGAGATAAAGTTAAAGATTTTGGAGGGATTTCAGTTGACATCTAATGTCAATTTTAATATTGAAAATGTTTATCCTTCCCCAGTGTTGTTGGGATATTTTACAATATAGCTTGTAAATATTTGAAAAAGCCTTGTCATTAAAATGCATTCACACAGGAGATTGTGCAACAGTCCTTTAAGTACATGTTAATATTTTACTGTTTTTGTAGGGTGTGAAGTGTGACTGAACCGAGCAGTTCCTGGGCAGATTCTCATCATGAACCGTGCTTTTAGCAGGAAGAAAGGTAAGTGTGCTCATTTTAGACGACCTGGAAATCAAATCAATCTTATTAGGAAATAAGGCAGAGATGATAAGAAATCAATTTTTCCTATTACCAAGCCTCAGCACTTAGGAATAAAATTAAATTAGATCGATTAAAGTTCACAGGTATCACTAGGTAGTTTACAATATGTCTATGACAATATTCCCCTGCAATTTTATGCTGTGTTAAGAACTATTTCAAAGAATAAAACGATCTGAAACCTAGTCCTTAACTGTACTTAACTGTAGCTATACAATACTAACTTTCTTGGGGTTGCATAAGATTGAGTATATAAATTCATGAGTATTTGCATGTGTATGTTCTTGCACTTTATGTATTACTGAATAATCCGAAAGAATTGATAAGCCGGGCATGGTGGCACACTTCTGTAATCCCAACACTAGGGAGGCTGAGGCAGGAAAATCATTGCAAGCTAGAGACCAGCCTGGGCTACAAAGTGAGCTCAATGAACTGCATCGCGAGACCTTGTCTCAAAAAGAGGAAAAGAAAACAAGAATTGGTTCTAGTGATGAGATCAGAATAAGTTTGTTATCTGTAATCAGGTAAGAATTTAAAAGAAATCTAGATTCAACATATCATAATTATCAGTAAAGGATGACAAGAAACAGATAATTTAAATGTTGTTTTACAAAGAGCAGGAAAACATCATATTTGACAAAATATTTTGTGGTTTGCTCATAGGAAAAAACTATTTCATAGTGTCTTCTAGTTAAAGGAAAATAGTGTATTCTTTTCATTCTAGAATTTCTCCAGCAGAGGCCACAGGGCTCTCTCCTGTTTAATGTGTTATCAATGAATTGGGAAAGAATACTTCAGCAGTGCCAATCAGATTCATAGATGATGGAAAGCATGGCTGGCTGGGTAGGGTGATAGATATGTGAGTCATTCTATTAGTTGTTTTTTGACACCATAGATTTGCTATGATATTGTAAGCTGCTCAACAAAAGGGCCAGAGAATCTAGTTATTTTTTAACATATCATGTGATTATTGATTGCATTGTTCTTTGGAAGATGCGCCTTCCGTGGTATTTTGGTAAACAGTGGTTTATTAATAAAGTCAAGTGTGGTGGCCAAAGCTATAGTTCATCTTTCTAATATGTGAGCAGCGAACAGTCCAGGACAGCAGCCAGAGCGTTCAGTCCCCTTCTCTGTGCAGCTGGTCATGTGTATTATCTCCTTAACAGATTGAAAGGGTTAAAGGGGACGCATTGTGACTTGCCTGGATGAGAAAAGCGGGGAAACTTTGAAGGCAGCAGGAAGCACAGGTGAAGATGCCTGGCTTGTAGTGGGGGCTGCTTTTCAGTGTTTGAAGAGGCTCCTTTTAGCCCTGGGGTTCAGTTTAACAAAGGACAAATAGGTGCAAATTATAAGGTCATTGAGTTAGTGTAGGAGAAAAACCTTCTGACAGAGCTGTATAAAAGGGTAATAGAATTACTCAGATTACTAATTGTTCATGAGTGGAGTGAGAGGTGTTCAGACATTTGGATGTGGTATGGGAAATTGACATATTCAGTAGGAATTTAGATAATGTGAACTTTGTTATGCTTTTCAAGCCCGTGAAACTAGAAGTACACTATTTTATTTATTTTTCTCAGTAAAGGGAAATAAAATGAAATTGTTTTAGAGTTGATAGCTTGTTTCTACTTTAAAAGTCTATCAAAAACAAAAGTTTTTTTTTTTATTCTTTTGCTGGTAGAAAAGTCTAAGAATCATCCTGATATATTTTCAATAAAGTAACAGTACCTTACATCAAAACTCATTACTTGAATCACATAATCTTAGTTTTAAAAAACCATTTCTGAAGACATTAATATATTTGTGATTCTTATATTCCCTTTCCCAAGCCTTTAAAATTTTAAACTATGTTCAACTTAGCATTTATTTGAAGGAGGCTGACAAATCTCAAGGACTGGATAATTACACAGGTAACCAATGGCTGCATGTTTGTGCTGTTTGCACACCAGTAGGACTGCAACTTTGGGGGAAAATTACAAATAGAATCATTAGTCATTACCTCATTCTTTTTGAATTTCCTTCACCTTCTTTTACCTTTCAAGTCTAGTTATGAAATAGCCTTATCAAGAATTTACTGCTCAATATTTTACTTCAAGTGCAACTGGCATGGATATGTGATTACGCCCATGACTGCTGATTCTTACTTGTTAAAACAAGAATTCTTAGAGCCTCAGCTCCTGATTTTAACCAACAGCATTATTGAATTGAATTTTAATTTCAGATAGTAACTTGAATTTTATGAAAGCATTCGTATATTCTAACAGTCTAGAACTACAAAAGAATATAATTTAAGTGCTATTTTCTATAGCTAGTACATACACACACACACACACACTGTGTCTAGTATTCTAAATAAAGTAAAATGATCTTCTATCAGTAAAACCTTATGTTTTATTTTATAGAGATCGGATTTACTTGATCATCACCTACAGTCCTCCTAACTGCCTCAGGAAGAGAGATTATTATTTAGATTTGCCTCAGAAAGAGAGATTATCATTCTTTTTTGAAATTAAAATCTGTAAATTAGTATTATGGTGTTTTTTTGATTGAATAAGCCAGGTTCTAATTATTTCTTTGCAAATGTTTTAATGATATTGCAATTACTGAGTGATTCTGAAAAATACAGAATACATTGAATTTGTACTGTTCTGAGCTATTTTGAAGCATTTTTGATGATTAGTCTAACATTCTAATCATAGATTAAGCTTGAATTGATTGTATTTGTTTTACAGATTATGTGAGCATTTTCTCTGAACTTTGCAAATCCTTAATCTATTTATTATTTTAAAATAAATAATTTAGTAGAAAAGCATAAAACTAGCATGTGACAAAGTACAATTAAATAATTCTGTGGGTTACAGTTCATATTCTTTTAACCTATCACTTTGCAAGTTGATGGGTAACTTTAATGCATAAGACTTAAGTTCTCTATGTAAGAATTCTTTTCTTTTCTTTTCTTTTCTTTTCTTTTCTTTTCTTTTCTTTTCTTTCTTTCTTTTTTTTTTTTTCAAAGTGGTCCCAAATGCATCAGTTCATAGAACAGTATATTCAAAGCAGGTGCTTTTATGACGTTCAATTAAAAAAAATAATGAAGTTACTGCTTCCTTCCTGATCAGCTCCTAATTCAATGTATTTCAGAAACCTAATGATAGCAGTCACAGTGGTTTGACATTTATAAAGTATTTTGAAGTGCTGGCATTTCCTCTCCTGCGAGTTTTTAACATTGAGTTGGTAGCCTTAATTTTAAGGAGGGGAGATCTAGAAGGTCTGTATCCTTATAGCTGTGCCAGTTCTCTTTAAAAACCAACCGCTCTGTGGGCACCTCTAGTGACTGCGGTCCAGCGTCTCTAATTCCTTCTCTGGGTCTAACTGCATGTATGTGAGGACCAGGAGTTTTATTCTGTGACTTCTTTTCTTTTACCAAAGTATAAATCCAGGTAATAGTAAGGATTTATTCTGGAAATCGGTCAGGGTTATACAACCTATAACAGAGGTTATTTGTTGCACAGCCACTTGAGCATTTGCATTTAATGTTCTAGCATTGCTGGTTTGTGTTATTGTAGCAACTGCAGCCTACCCACTGGTAATTTAATATTGTGTTTATTTTGGTCTGTCACCAGAAACAGCTAGGTACACCTACCCTCTTTTTAGGTCACTGCAATATGAAACTAAAGAAGAAGCAGTATTACCAGTTTTCAAATAATAGTGACTTGCAGAAGAAAGTGGTAATCTATCTGCCTCAGCACTGGTACCAACCACTGTATTCAGATGTTAGTCGGACTTTACATCTTCTTCAGAAATGCTGCGTATTTGAATTGAGCAAAAGGGAAAAAAAAAAAGAGAAATTGAATCTCTTTTTACAGTTACTGAAGTTAAATTGTTAGTGTTTTTATTGTTTCAGTGTAAGATACTGTGGTTTACTTCATATATACAGACAAGACTATTCCAACTGTTAAGTACAAATTTTCTTGAACTAATCATATCACTATCACTAGCAGTCATAAATGTTATAATCAAGGTGAAAAACCATAGAGATAAAATTTTATTGAGTAAAAACCTATAGAAATACTTTAATTAAGAAATAAAAATTTCACACATGATATATCATTGTCAATATAGGAATAAAGTTAAAAAATTAAATGAAAATATAAATAACTAAAATATGAAAGCAACATAAATGTCATATCGTCGCTAGTTTAAGATCTATATATTTGATAAACATTTATTTATATTTTACTATATTTAAGAAGTTTTTCCCAGTAATGCATTTAAACTTACTTATATTCAAAATTCCTCATGGTAGACCTTCAGTCAGTGTTTCTCTGAATTTAGAATAAAGATTATCCTAAAGTTACATTGATTTCTTAATGGACATAGTAGACTGAACTTTTTTCAGTTTCATGGAAATATAGCTGTTAGCATAATTAATTTTTTCCTTTAGAATATTTAAATCTTGATGCTAAAAATAATCACAGTGAGGGAAAAGAATATTTTTTTGTTATATGAACCAAGAGAAAGAACCTGTAATTATCGAGGACATAAAGTGAAAGAAAAAAAGTAATTGTCTTTAACTGCATAATAGATGTTATTCAGTCCACTGATGTTGGTATTTTTATATACTCTTTAAAACCTCAGTATAATTTGTGCTATTTAAAAACTTTTGTAAAAGTTGAAGGACTTTTATATCAAGAGAAGAGTCCTATAATCAATCTGCAGTTGAATTGTTCTTGTATCTGACTGTGTTACTCTCCTTTAATTTAGCAGAAGAATATGAGACTTGGAAATGCTCCTGCCCATCTGAGGCTTCCTACTAATGCCAGTGCACGGTGGTGGCACCATACTTACCTGTCATTTAATGTTGTGTCTTCTTTGTTGCAGACAAAACATGGATGCACACACCTGAAGCTTTATCAAAACATTACATTCCCTATAATGCAAAGGTAAAAAAAGTGCATATGATATTAATTTTATTGTGTGGTAGTTTTATTACTAGTTAGGGCTGTTCTTAGATTGCTTAAGCATTGACACTTTTTGGTAGTGAGCTGAAAAAACTATAGCTAGTACAGTAGAAATAAATAGTATAGTGTATAAGAAGTTTTCTCTAAATAAACGATTCCTTTAAAATATGATTCATTTTAAATTTCTGTTTATGTTGTACATTATGTGCATTTACTTTTTCAGGTAAGTGTGGTTGTCATTTAGATTACCATTTCTTGTAGAAAATTGGATAACTAACACATTAGCATTCTTTATAAATGTGTTAATGTCGCATTATAGACTAAAAATAAAAATGTTATATGGAAATGTGGAAAATGATTATCATCCAAGATAACAAACAGAAATTTAAAATGCTGAAAAAAGTGCATTTTTGTTTCTCATTTGTTTAAAGCCTTGCATGCTAATCAAGAACATTACACCTCATGCCTTTAAAAATTTGACTTATTGGTGTGATGAATGATTACAATTTACAAACTGGACCTTAAAGAAATGTGCAAAATAAAGAAAAAGAAAAAAAGGAAGACGGTATTTTTGTGATTAGGTAGCAAATAGTTTGTAGAAAAATCTGGGTCAAAATTTGAAAGGTAAAAGCAAGTTAAAGAGTTGGTTGGGGATTGAGACTTCAGATGTAAGCGCCTGGACTGCGGCGACCACATGGGAAGCACAGAGTTCCTCTGTTTTGCAGGAGAACTTGCAGTTTTATGGGTTAGCAAACTATTTATTGAGTTATAATAAGATCAGATGTAGGAACTGTTTCAGGAAAAATTGTTAAATATTTATTGAGTAGGAAGTCACTGGTGTTTAATAAGCAACCTCTGCAGTACAGATGTACGATAGAAACAGCAGGAAGAAACATTTAAAAGGCTGTGTGGAAGAAACCCTTCCAGAGCTCGTGCTAGCAGTGAGATCTTTAGAGTGCAACAACTGTATTTTTTTCTTACTGATTTAGTGGCAAGGAAAATGCTTTAAAATATTTTCACTGTAAACCGAATATTCTTGAGTATATGCTTCTTGCAGTCCAAATCCATGTCCACAGAAAGTAGTTCAGCACAACAAGAACAAAAACAACAATAACAAAATGTGAAGTATAAAACTAGACCATCTTGGCTTGTGTCCTGGGCCCTAATACTTTTTGCTGTATGTCTTTGGGGGAGAATTACTAACATTCTTTATATATGATTATTCATCCATAATTAGGGATAATGGTAGTATTTTTTCACTGGAGTTGCTATAGGTAGAACAAAGACAAAGTTTTAGAACAATATCTAAAATAAACTAACTGGTCAGTAAATCTTAGCAGTCATTAATTTATCTACTGATAATTTACCAAAGTGCTTAATCATAGTAGGTATTCAATACATATATTTATCTAATTTATGCAGAATATTATTTCTAACATAATAAAAACGGTTACATTTCACAGAGCCCAGACATATATAGTGGTGTGCTTTTTTGTTTGTTTGTTTTTTTTGTCCCGGAGGTTGAACTCACAACATTGTGCTTGCCAGACAGGTGCTTATGCCACTGAGCTAAATCCCCTGCCCTAGTGGTGTGCTTTTACACTGGTTCAATATTTTCTGTATCTCCGTACAAGAAACGTCATCACCACTTTCTGTAGGAAAAGACTAATGCTAAAAAGTGATATCATTTATCTCCTGATACAAAGTTAGTAAAGACAGAGCTGAACTAAGACCATGAGGTCTATTTGAGCTCAAAGCTTTGCTTGTTCTAAGTCTCTGTGCAGTGACACCTGAGCATTCCTTAAGTGGCTGCTTTGTAGAAGGCAGCGTTACCAGAGCTCTGCTGAAGGCTGACAGCACTTCAGAACTTTACGGTGTACTGCTTATTGTTTTGTTGCAGTTTATTGTTATTAGAAATATCATAAAATTAATATAATGTTCTGTGCCATTCTATACTTTAAGATACAGAGAGTCAAAAGAATCCAGGGTCATCACTGTCTTATGAATGTGGAGTGAGACAGGATCTGCCACAGCCGAAACAAGGGTGGTGTGACTGTTTTACGCCAAGAGGTAGGGAGCAGAGAAAAAGGGCACAGACTCTAAAACACAAAGCACAAAGAATATGGCAAGAACTGAGCCAGACCTTGAATTATTGAGGATAGCAAAGTACTTTATTAGCCAAAGATCTCAAGAAATAGAACTCGTATGATTTGTACACATGTCACACATATGTGCACACAAGTTGATTTATTGCCAGCAATTGGGTTATTTGATTGTGGGAAGATGACTCTGGAAAGATCTGCCACCAGGGTGGCTTGGCAGGAGCTGGTCCTGTATTCCACAGGAGAACTTTCTTCTTCCTCTGGGAAACTGGTCAGTCTCAGTTCTGTTAATAGCCCCCTTTCAATTGCTTAGATCAGGTTCACCCATATTATTTAGAATAATCTTTAAAGTCAACTGATTAAATTAAATATGATAAATATATCTACAAAATAATTTAGAATAATACCTTATAATTTGATTGAATAACATAACAGCTAGGTTGATGTATAAAACTTATAAATACTGGTGATGAACAGGACTAAAAATGTAGATTGAAAAGGCTTCAGAAAGCAGAAGAAACAGTTTAGGCTGTGAACTCATCAAACAGGAATTTAGTAGGGAAATTTGCACTGTAGAGTCATTAATTTCTGATTTTTTTCCCACTCATTCGTTTTTAATGTTCAGTGACAGCCCCAGTAAACACCAGTTCATTGAAGATCTTTTTTATCAACCATGAACTCTGTAATAAGGTTTTCAAATTGTAGGTTAAAACTGATGTCAAAATATTGGGTTATAAAACCAATGTAGTGTGTTTATTATTTAAACATGAAAATAGAACAAAAGAAAAAAAGCTTAATTTTCAGAACACATGTTATGTGTAAAATTGTTCCATAAGATTTGTGGTTCAGAGTCTAAAGAATTAAAAATCCACTAACTTTAAATCATATCTGGCCTTTAAATAATACCAAAGGTTTCACTAATTTAACTAATTTAAATAATCAAATAATAAGGGAGAGTGGAGCTGCTTATAAGAAGTTAATTTGTTTAATAGCAGATGGTTTATACATAATTTTAAACATGTACCCTTATTGAATGAATATAGTATCTTACAATGACTTCTGTAATATGCAAATAACTTGGCCAGAGTGACAGAAAAATACAGTAAAAAGTAAGTGAAGTTTTACTTATGCATTCATATAAATATTTATTCACTAGAATTGAGCTGCTACTTTATGCAAGGTCCTGATCTAGGCAAAGGGAAATGATCACACAACAAAATCAAGTCATTTCTTGGCACACACACTCAATCAACAAAATAGTTCTTGAGACATACTAGTAAGAAAATAGTGTTTGCAGTTTATCTATTAGTACAGAATTAAAGCTATTTATATAGTATAAATTGTATAGTATGTACATTGGCATATGTGAGGTAACTTTAATGCAATATTTTGTGTGGTAATTGCTATGGAGAACCGTATTACAGGTTAGCAGAATACTGGAATTGGCAGGAGTGGAGAACAAGGTACTTGCTTGATGCTGGAGAACGTATGCTGAGGTAGGGGTGAGGAAGTCAGACGTGGGAGGGAACCCATGAAGGTCTAGCAGGGCCTGGAGGTTGGTGCCTGGGAGGTAGCCTGCCCTGCAGCAGAGGTGACAGCTGGCCATGCAGCACATGTGGGGTAGAGCAGGGTACAAGGGAGGAGGTCTTCAGGCAACTGAAAACAGAAGGAGTGGATTTAGAGCATTTTAAAAGAGTGACAAGATCTGAGACAAGTGTTTAACAGACTTTTGACTGTAAAGAGTGAAAAGTCATGAGATTCTGGATACATTTTGAAAATAAAGATGACAGGATCTATAGGTGACTTCCTTATTAGTTTCCTGCTGCAGCTTTAATTAGGACATTAAAACAGAAAAAAATTTAAATCCACCTTTATTAAGAGAGGCTGTAGTATTCTCACCTCCCTCCAAATTTGATGAGAATACCAAACTTTTTATTCTGTTTAGGTCAAATACTATCAAACTTTTAATTTGATTACTTTGTTATTCTGTCAGTGTAACATAGTCATTTTCTAGATAAAGAACTGGAGCAAATGTTTCATGTGAAACTTTCGTTAAATAGTTCATTGTAAAATATGTAACTACCCCAAAAGGGCTGAGGTAATAATTTTATGTCTAAGCCTATATGAAAATGCTAGATTTATATAATTAAAATTGGACTAAGTTGTCGTTTGACAGAATACTGAAAGCCCTGGGTTCAGTCCCTAGCCCCCCCCCCACACACACACACTAGGCAGCAGTAAAAACAAGTCAGCCCTCTTTGTCTACCTCTTTAGTGTGCATAAATTCTGAAATTGAGCAAATCCAAAACACATAGGAGCATGGACCTTGATCTCAAAAATTTATAATTTTTCCGTGGAGAGAAAACAGTCACATGACCCAAAGAATTCTGAAGGGAAATTACATAGATGATGTCTTGGTTACTTTGCTCTCATTGCTGAGACAAAATATCCAACACCCAAAATGAAGGAAGGAATTTATTAAGCTTACAGTTTTCAGCTGGTTCCAAGGCAGAGGGCATGGCTGAAGGGCAGCCACTATGGCAGCTGCAAGAGACAAGAGCAAAAAAGGCAAAAGGGAAGAATGCTCCTCTTTCCCTCACTTACATTGTATGACAGATCCTGCCCCTGGGCGGGTGCAGCACTCACATTACCAGTCCCAGTGCTGGACAATGAACCAATCACATGCTAGACTCAGCTACCTCCAAAAGGCCCGCCTCCATGACTGCATGAGGTTTTGGGGGGACATTTAAAGTGCAAACCATAACAAATGATGACCAGCAGGAAAAGATATAGATATCAGAGATCTGAAAAGGAAAATTACACTACATTTTAGTGCTATCTAGAGCCGGCAGAGTTGCCCAAGTGAAGTAGATGTTGTTTGCCCCTACGTGTGTTTGGTAAGAGAGAAGGTTGACGGTTTCAGGGGACTGTTGTCACTAGTCAGGGTGTCTCAACCTTCACTACTTTCATAGCCTACAAACTTTTTAAAATTAATTTTATTAATATATTTTAGATATATATAATGATCACATTCATCATGGAGAATTTGTAATGCACATGATTTATCTTCATTTTTCCTTTTTTTTCTCATTCTCCTCTCCTCCCTTTAACCCTCTTACCATCTTATTTCCAAAAGCTTTATTTCCATTTTTCTATTTTCTTTTCTTTTCTCTTCCTTTCCACCTCACCCTCCCTAGTTCCATTTCCCATTTCAACATTTTCTTCCTATTTCATAATATCTATTATACATTTTGGTCCTTATTTATCCTTTCAGTTTCTCACACCAGAGAAACCATGCAATATTTAAATATGTGTGTCTGATTTATTTCACCAAAGAGTGTAGACTCAAGGTCCATCCATTTACCTAGATAAGAGTAGTACTTCATCCTCCTTAAAAAATCTTTTTTTATCTATTCATTAGTTGATTGGCATTTGGGCTGTTTCTAAGATTTAGCTGTGCTGCTGTAAAAATAGGTGTGTGCATATATGGCTGTGGTATGATGTTTTTAATTCTTTCAGGAAGATATCAAAGGAATAGCTGGATGAAATGGAACTTCTAGTTTTAGTTTTATACAAAATCTGCATTCCGATTCCATAGTGGTTGCATCAGACTACAAAAGGTGGAGGATTCCTTTTCCCTACAGACTGACCAGAATTTGTTATTGGTTGATTTCTTGATGATAGCCATTCTTTCTGGGATGAGATGGAATCTCAGCATAGTTTTAATTTCCATCTCTTGAATTGCCAGTGATATTGAACATTTTTTCATGTATTCTTTTACCAATTGTACTTCTGCATCTGAGAGGTGTCTGTTCATTTCAGATGCCTGTTTTGGATTCGGTATTTAACTTTTGGGGGTCTGGGTTTTTTTTGTTTTTTTTTTTTGAGTTCCTTATATATTAGATATTAGTCCTTTGTCCGAAGAACTGCTGGCCAAAATGTTTCCCAACTTTATGATTTCTCTTGCTGTGCTTTTTGTTATACAGAAACTTTTTAGTAAGATGAGATCCCAGTTGTTGATTCTTTGTAATATTTCCCACATGATCAGAATTTTTCTCATAAAGTCTTTGCCTACACATATATCTTCAAGAGTTCCAGCTATTCTCTCTTCTAGCAGATTTAGTATTTCTGTTCTAATATTTAGGTCTTTGATCCATTTTATTTTATTTTAATGCAGGGTGGGAAATAAGGGTCTACTTTTAGTCTTCAGCATGTGGAAAGCCAGTGTTCCTGTCACTATTTATTAAAGAGGTTGTCTTTCTTCCACTGAAGGTGTTTGGCCTCTTTGTGGAAGATAAGGTGGCCGAGTGTGTTTGGAGATGGTTCTGCATTTTGTAATCTCTTCCATTTATCCTCAGGTCTGGTTTTTTTTTTTTTTTTCACTGTAGCTTTGTAGTATATTTTTTTTTTTGTACCAGGGATCAAACTCATGACCTAGCGCTTGCCAGGCTTGCACTTGTGCTGCTGAGCTAAAACCCTGGCCCTGTAATATAATTTTGAGTCAGAGATTGTGATTTCCCCTGGCTTGCCTTAGTTGCCCAGAATTGCTTTTGCTATTCTAGGTTTCTTTTGGTTCCAAATGAATTTTAGGATTTTTTTTTCCCCCAAATTCTGCAAGGTATGGTACTGGTTGGTATTTTGATTGGGATTGCATTGAATCTGCATAACAATTTTGGAAGTATGACCATTTTCACTATACTGGTTCTTCTTACCCAAGTACAAAGGACATATTTTCATATTCCAGTACGCTCTTTAGTCTCCTTTTTTCAAAATACTGTAGTTTTCAATGTGAAAACTGCATTATTTCCTTCATTAGGTTGATTGCTACATATTTCACTTTTTTATGCTGTTGTGAAACATATGGTTTCTTAACTGTCTGTCAGTGAGCTTGTTATCTGTGTACAGGAAAGTTACTGACTTTCTAGTTTTGTATCTACTATGCTACTGAATTTATTTGTAAAATCTAAAAGTCTTGTGGTGGAGTTTTTGGGGTCTTCTATGTAGGGTATCATGTTATCTGCAAATAATGATAATTTAATTTCTTTTTCCTATCTTAATTTCTTTTATTTCATTCTCTTGTTTACTTTCTCTGGTTAATGTTTACCAAACTATATTGAATAGGAGTGGTGATAGTGGATGTCCTTGTCTTCTGATTTTAGACTAAAAGCTGTCAATTTTCGATCAGTTAGTATGATGTTTTCTATTGGTTTGTCTTTGATGACTTTGATCAGATTAAGGTAAAGACCATCTATTCCAATTGTCTGTAGTTTTTATCATGAATGAGTGTTGAATTTTATCAAGTATTTTTCCTGCATCTACTAAGTCATGTGGTTTTTGAGTTTGGCTCTATTGATATGTTATATTACATTTATTGATTTGCATATGTGGAATCGTCCTTGCATCCCTGGGATGAATCCTCCTTGGTCATGGTGTACAATCTTCTTGATGATTTGTTGCTTTCAGTTTTCCAGGATCTTATTAAGGATTTTTGCCTGAATGTTTATTAGGGATATTTGCCTGTAATTCTCTTTTTAGGTTGGGTCCTTCTCTGGTTCTGGAATCAGGGAAATGCTTCTTTCCAGGAATAATTTTGGGAATATTGCTTCCTTTTCAATTTCATTAAAGAGTTGGAGAAGTAGTGGCATTGTGTCTTCTCTAAATTTATTGTACAATTTAGCAGTGAATCTATCATGATATGGGGTTTTCTTTGTCGGTAGATTTTTAATTACATCTTTAATTTCATTGACTGATACCGGGTTATTTAGAAATTCTTCTATTTTCTTGATTCAGCTTTGATAATTTGTATGTGTCTAGGAATATGTCTATTCCTTCTGTTTTCCATACTATTTAAGTACATGTTATCCAAATAGGTATTGAGTCCTGCAGGATCTATTGCAATTTCACCCTTTTCATTCTTTTTATTGCATGCATTTTATCAGAGCATAACACAATAAAAGTAGAACTCAATGATAAAAGAAATCACAGCTACAGAAACACATGCATATTAAGTAATGCCTTCCTTAACAACCAGTGGGTCACAGATGAAATTAAGGAAGAAATTGTTTTCTACAATTAAATAGTAATGTTGATACAACATACTGGAACTTATGGGACACAATGAAAGCAGTCCTATGAGGGAACTTTATCGAAGTGAATTCCCACATCAGGAAAACAGAGCAAGGTCAAAATAAGCTAATGTTGAACCTTAGATTCTTAGGAAAGAAGAACAAGTCAAGTCCAAAGCTCAAAAAGGAAGAAAATTATAAAGATCAGAGTAGAAGTTAAGGCATTTGAGACTAAGAAAGCAATACAAAGAATCGATGAATCAGAAAGTTGCTTCTTTGAAAGATTAAATAAAATCAACAAACCTCTAGCCAACCTTACCAGAAAAAAAAAATAAATAAAGACTCATACCCTGCTAACTTATGTGGCTTCAAAAGCAAAGAACAAAAACAAATCAATAATGTATTTTGTGTCAGTTAGAAACAAACCAGTAAGAACAAAACCACAAATCATTGTCAGAAGTTAGAACTTGAAAATTCTAGCGGTTAGTAGTTGGTTGAAATCTGTAACTTAGCTAGTTGGATTTGAAACTGCTAGCTAAGCCACTTCAGTAGTAATCATAACAGGGTAGTCAGAACCTAGATATGTGGTATGGTCCAATGTATCCCACAAGGAAGTGCTTAACAATTCCATCAAAATTACAGAATTTTAGAGAGGTGCAGTTACTTTATCCTGCTAAAATGACTGGAGCCACCACTTCTCAGTCAAACTACGTATGGTAAAATTCCCCCTTTCTCCTAATAACTAAATTACATCCTTTTCTCAAGGGTAGAAAAATTAAGCTAATGTATATATAGTGTACACACACACACACATATATATATATATATATATGTCTATACGCACAGTATATAGACACATGTATGCATTAAATATATATATATAAATATACACACACACACACACACATACATATTGCTACATTTGAGTCTGGTAGGTCAGTAACATTATTATTAACACTTGTCACAGAGAATATTTTATCGACTCTGAAATTGGCAAAAGTTATTATCCTTGAGAATAATTTAGTGTTCTCTGTATTAGCTGAAAAATAGAGAACAAACCACTTGGGATACATCTCAGGTATCTTGTCCTTTCTGTTTACATCAGAAGCAGTGACATCAGCAGGACGCCTGCAATGTCCTCTCTGATTCAGTGGAGAAAGGATAACCTCTGCTTTTCGTATGATGGGAGGCTTGATACTGTCAACCTGGTTCATTGATAGACTTGTATAAGAGTGTTGTGACCATGAAAAAACAAAACACCACCAGTATAGTTATACTTTCTAAGATCTTGCATTTTTAACAACTACAACTACATTTTTGAGCAAAATGCTAATCTAAAGATCGTTCTCGTTTTAAAATCAAATATAACATTCTGTGCCAACCTTTAAAACTGTGTTAGGGAGTTTAACAAATAAAAAGTTAATGAACAGTTACAATGTCATGTTGTCTAATGAGTCATGGTAAAGAAAGCTCTTAATATAACTTAATCAGTTTACTAGTGCATCTTAAATTATTTTTGATGAATAGATGGTATATATGAATATGGATATATGATATATTTTTCTTTAATGAAATGTTAATATTGGTTTATGACTGAATTGAAGAAAATTCAACTCTTAGGGCAAAAAGATATTTACTACCATGACAACAAAGAGAAAAAATGAGAAAAGAATATATATTTAATTGAATTTTGTGGTATCACTGAAAGTTAAGGGAAAGTTACATCTTTGTAATTGATATGTTACATTCCTGAACTAATCATGATGATTTAGAATTCCAAATTATAAAATTCTTTAGAGCAGTTTTGTAGTAGCAATAAACATAGCATTTGCCAGTTTTACGGTTGTAGATACCAGAGGGTATGTGGGAAGAAACACTTGGAGACCTCAGTTGCATTTAGTCTAATCTATTTCATGTATTCAAAACATAGTTACTACTCCCAAAATTTCATTTTTTTGCATAGAAACTGTAAAAAATAGTTTCTTAGATTTAGAATAGGTCTTTACTGATGCTAATATGTGTGATTTATATTCATTCCAATCAATTTAAAATAGAAGAATCAACAAGCAAATTGAATGTTGTTATTTTCTCTAAATTTAAAAAAAAATATATTCTGTACTCTGCGTTGATTGTGCTGCATTTTTAACCACTTGAAATGTCTTTATTTGCCAGGATAACAATTGATACATATTTAAAAGGAAAGTAGAGATCTATAAAATATTATTTTTCCTTTGATTTTTTATAGTGGGAAGCTATACTGTTTTTGTGCCAAAAATGTTAACACAAATAGGAATAAGTAGAAGTTATAGTAATAACTAGAAATTTGAAGAATTGAGACTTTTCAGTTATAAGTGAAGAAAGAGAAACGACAATAAACACTGAATATTACTTGACCTTTACTTCTTGGAATGAGCGTATAAAACCAACTTAATTTCTAAAACACCAAGCTTTCTTTAAGAGGACATTCAATTCCCCTTCACCATGTTTCTCACATAACTGCAGCAGACATTGGAGATAACTTTGAAGGTCCTCATCCTAAGCTACCACATATATGAATATTTTTAAAAAAGTGTTACAGAGCTGCTGCCATTACTGAATAAGATGACAAACCTTACATTAGTTATTCTTTATAACATTGTTCTATGAATTACAGGGCTACGTTAACTCATTCAAAGACAGGGCTAGAAAGAACTAAAGGATTTGTCATTCTATCACTTTCTTGATAAGATAATTTGAGGCCCAAGGAGGATAAGTTAATCACTAACATTGACACAGCCAGATAGCAAAATTAGGACTAAAAATTCAACATCAATTTTCATTCCTTCACAGGAATGAAATTTTCACAGTGTCTGATCCTCAGTTTTAAAGAGATCACACTGCTTAAGCTGGAGATGAATGAGTAGAAATTCAAAGTGCCATGTGCAAAGGTGTCTGCCCTTTATATCTCTCCTATGTGAAATGATTCCATCCGAGGAGCTCCGTCTATTATTGGACACTTTGGATATTACACACGAGCAAAAAGGTTGGCAGAGATGTGAGTGAGTTAAGAGAACAAATTCGAGTCTTAAGTATTTGCCTCCTTAACCCTGGCCGGATTATCTAGGCTTCATAAAATATTTGACCTCCTTTATTCTTCTTTTCTGAATGGTGCTTCTCTTCATGTACGTAATCTCTGGATTAAAAAATGCCATGATGATATCTTTGTGCCTAAATATTTCTTTAGGAACACCTACTTATAGATGACCTAGATTTCTTTGACTCTTGGGTATATTCATTATTTATTTCATGTTTGTACATGGATGTGTTTGACTCCTGTAAGATAACAAGAAAGAAAGTTTGTCCATAGGCAAAGATTGTGAAAGCAGAATGATTTGGTTTGATCTCAAAAGGGTCAAGCATTGGCATTCTGAAGGCTGGAATGTGAAATTCTGGGAACAGAACAGAAGGAAAGCAGGGGATATTGTGTAAAGAAAAAGAAAAGCTTAAATCATTTCCAGATATTTCATGTTTCTCAGTATCTTTTCAAGAGTGGTACTGGTGAGTAACTATAATTGGTGTATACTAAATGTAAGAAAATTAGCAAAAAGATGAGCATTTTAAAAACCAAAGGAAACGTGAGAAAAGAGAATGAAGAGGAAAGGCTTGTTGTGTAGGGTGACATTGCAGGAAACACCAGGGTTTAAGACAGAACCTACCTCTGCAATGAATTATATGTTGCATTTAGAATGTAGTAGGCTTTCTGTGCTTCAGTTTCCGTATCTGTGGATTGAAGCAGCCCCGGGGCAAAACTGTTTGAGGAAATATTGTCCGTATTGAAATTATGCAGATCTTTTTGGTAATTATTCTCCAATGAATACATTCTAACAGCTACTTATGCAACATCTACATTGTCGCAGGTACTGTAGGTAATCTAAAAATTATCTGAAACATACAGGAGGATGTGTGGATGTTATACACAAATATAATGCCATTTTATAAAAAGACTTGAATATCCTCACATTTGGCTGTCTGTCCGTGGGGGTCCTGGAACTAATGTCCTGTGGATACCAGTGGGTGATAATATTGATTAGAAAGAAGTGAGGCATGTTGCATCTAGATTCTCTTATTTTTTATTTTTATTTTTTTAAATCTTAGTTTAGTTTAGATGCTGTGAGATAAGGCAGGAGGCCAGCAGACTCCATAGGCATGAAATCTCTTCTGTAAACTAAGCTCCCTGCTCACCATGCTCTTCCATGTTGAGAGGCATTTTATAGGAAATGATCTTTCATCCCTGAGGAAATATGCACATAAATGCATATATTTTAACTCAAGCTAAATTTACTTTTATTTTTCTTTGAGTGTTAAGAACCATGAGAAACTGCATCTCCAGAGAAGTTTTGCATATTTTTACGTTGAAGAATACTCTCCTGGTGTGTGTCCATTTTTTCAGTTTCCAGGAAACTGTGTATCATGTTCTCTCTCTCTCTCTCTCTCTCTCTCTCTCTCTCTCTCTCTCTCTCTCTCTCTCTCTCCATCCCTCTCTCTCCCTTTTTTCTTTCTTTCTTTCAACTGGAAGTGAGTGGTGTTTCTTCTGAACTTTAAAAATTATATTCAAAACAGTAGAAGCACACCCCAGGGGCGATGTCAGTCAGATAGCATCAGCACATTTCTTCCTCACACTTTTGTGATAGCAAAGCAGTTGGAAGATAGTGGCTAGGGAGTTCACATGTGCTATAATGTGTGCAGCCAGATCTGAGAAAAGATCTATCTTGAAAAGCAGAGAACGCAAGATGAAGCTTTGACTAATCAGTTGTTTAAGTGTTCACATTCTTAGATCTGCTGTTTGTTATATTATCAGAGAATAGAAACTGTACACCAGAAATGTGATATATGCTCATTATTAAAATGTAAGCTGTATAAAAAGGACAGAAGCATTGAAATGGACATATTGTTCAAAGCAGGAATAACTCGGTGTTAACTTTTGGAAGTCAGGCATCTCTTTGTGCACCAGTGCAAGAATGGATATGTGAATAAAAAATAACTCTTGACATTATATAAACTACTCCATATACCATTATATAAATAACCTTCTAAGCATTTTACACTTGTCTTCTTATTTACTCCTCATAAAAGTCCAAGGAGTTCAGCACTGTTAATACCCTCATTAAACAGCTAAACTGTAACATCGCACATTAAACTGTAGATGGTGAGGGAAAGTGACCCTGCGGATAAGCGCATGGGTAGACAGGAAGAATTAGCTGTATTAAAAGGGAATTATTATTGCATGTCTGCTGTTTTAAAACTTTTTAAAGAATCATTGAATTTTCCTTGAATGTAACAAGAGAAAAATAAACCAAGGTGAATAAAAACCAGTTCGTTTTAGAGAAGTGTCTCTGTGACTGTTAACTCCTAACAGATTGCTGGTAGGTGAAAGGAAGACAAGGTGAGTCCCTCATGTTTGACAGCCTCTGTGTGAGCAGAGCATTTAGGTTTGTGACCCTGCCTGTCCCTGCCGGTGAGGGGAACGGCCTACTTCTGTTTCCTCCTGGTGGCGTGGTGCACTCCCCCATTCTGGTTGCTCATTTCAACTTCCCTTGCCAGGATTTGCAGCAGTAGCATTTTTGTTCTGAACTTGTAATTCCCTTGGTGCTTTAATTTTAATTTCCAGTTGAAATGGATTCACATCAGCAGCACTCCACTGATCATTTCTTGTCTCTTCCTAGGGCCTTTCTTTAACTTTGGATTTACTGCTTTCTCAAATAATTTGCTCCTCACTAAGGGATGTGTGTCATTTTCAAGAATGTTTGCTTTTCATCCTTCTGTGTGCATCTTTCTTTCCCTCAGACCTTTTTGGTGCATTGATAGTCTTTCCTCATTCTCCTGTACAAACAATATCTAGATCCACTCCCGAGGTAAATGAAAGATGGCTTACTTTTTCTTTATGGATGTTTGGTACTTCATTTAAAAAATTTTAGTACTATGGTGGATATGCTACAGTATTGATTGTCCTATTTAATTTTGTGTCTGGGTACAGAGGAACTCTCTTACCTGCAAATGCTTTTCATTGTACAAGATTCTCAGTGCATTCTTCTCGTTTTCAACTTGCTTCTCTCTGAGTATTTTTAAATTATTTTTACTGGCTGCTCCACTTACTCCCGTAAGTATCACTATTGCTCTGGAATGCCTTCTTGGAACTTCCTGCATTTTTCGACTTCCCCTGGGCCTTCACACTCACACCTGTAACTTCAGCTGACATCAATCTTGAATTACTTCCCTACCTAGAACTCATTGCTGAACCTGGGCTCACACCTGACCAGCAATCACCCCACGTCCAGGAGACCTTCCTATAACACAAGGACACAACCCCAATCAGGTTTGTGTACTATTTCAGTCCCCTTATCCTTCCTGCAGTTGTTCTTCAGCTTCACCAGGGATGCCACTAACAGCTCTTGATTCCTGGTGACAGGATTGGCTCAATTGGCTTAAACTACAAAGTGAAGGCATTGGTTTACATAAGAGAAAGCCCCGTAGGTAGGGAGGGCTATTTCTGGGGCAGCTTATGTCTGGGCTCATTTGACGTCATCATGGTAAACCCTTTGCTTCAGTTTTCCTTAAGTTGTCTCCATTCTCTGACTGCCATATGGTTCTGTCTGAGACGGATTTCCAAGATCACAACTCTTAGACCTACTTATACAAGAATGCAGACATACTTTCTCGAATACAATCTCACTGCCTTAATGAAGTTGATATGGATGGGTCACATGCCTTCCCCAGACCAATTGCTGTGGAAGGAAGATGAATTCACTGACTTAGTCCACGTATGTCTACTTTCCTGCCCCCAGATCCTTTGCATTTTATCACAATCCACTCCTTACTGCTCAGGTTGGTCTTTGATTCATCCTCGTTTCTTCTTTCTATATGCTCTGTATTTTTCCAGTGGGGGCTGCTTGCTTTTTTCTTACCATCTCATTTTCTCTCTTGCTTACCCAGAGGTTTTGCATTTGTTCTGAACCTGCATGGTTACACTATTGTTTGCTGTTCAATATCATTGCTGTGCAAAGTAGCTTAGCCCCTTCCTCTTGGGAAGCTTAGTTGGTATCTCTGCCCCCAGATCAACCTCTGACTTACATGTTTGGGGGGCGGGGTACTGGGTTGAGCATCCTACCCTGATTCCTATAGCTTGTACTCTAAATTGCTGACATGCTTTCTCACTAGACCATAGGGTACAGGGAAGTAAGGCCAGATCTTGTTTTGAATTCTCTACCCCTAAACTGTGACTAATTTCTTCCATGTTCAGCGGTCACTGTGGTGATGTAATGGGTTGCTGGTCTGACTGAGGAAATACAAAGAAGGAACTCAAGCCAGACGAGACTGTCAGGCCCTGCATTTCCATACCCAGTGCCTGTGCCCTCCTTTGAGCTTTCCCAGGCCGTTAACCCAATTACCCTACTTGTCCAGCCTCGTTCTAAGTCTCAGCAAATAGCGCTAATGCCTTGGAACCAGAAAATGAAATCCTTAGCCTCATTACAAATGCTGCTTAAGAGAAGTAGGTAGAAAATTAGGCCCATATACTTCTAAAACATTGTTAAAAACTCATGAATCAAAATGAATATATATGGTAGGTAAGAGAAATTCAGCGGATAACAACAGAGTCAACAGTTTGGGATATGGGGGGACTAGGTGCTGTAATCAAACTGACATGGGTTTTGGATTCTCATAGTTGCAGATGGATTCTGCAGCTTAATGGGAGAACTTGTATTAAAATCAGTTTTCACATCTGGAAAATGCAAAATATATCCTCTTTTAAAAGCTTTTGGGGCGATTAGATAAGGTAACATCTGTACAATTTTTAGCACATGGTATGTGCTTTCTGAGTGTTAGTCTTCCTCTTCTCTCCATTAGAACTAGATTTAACAAAGATTTGACATAACATTGTTATTATAGAAAAAAAGCTTCTGCAATTTTGGACAACTAACTACAGCTGCAGATGGGATATTTCAGGAATATAACATGTTCATTAGGAAGCTAGTTCCTGTTTCTTTGCATATTTTAATAACATGACCATTGCAAGACTCAAATGCTTTGAAATCGTTGAACGAAATTGAATAGATTTGCAGTCTCCCTGTCTCCCTGCTCTGGCTTCCAGGCAGATTTTTATCTATGACAGAAATACTCAGTATAAGATGATAGATAGTGCTGCAGTGCCTAATTACTTCCTAGGAGATTTAATTCAGAAAAGCATGAATTACCCCACCTCACAGTCTGCATGTTCAGATAAGAAATGGTACTCTGGGCCACAAAGCAGGCGAAGGAGGGGTCGATCTGCTGCCCATTGATCCCGGTATAATCCTAAAGTGTTTAAACTAGCTCTCTGGCTCACTGAGATTTCCACTTACTTGGCAGTTCCAAGGATTGCCACATCACCTTGTTGGTTGTGTATCTATTTTTATTACTTATTAAAATGGTATTATTGCAGGCTTGCTCCCACTAACATTTGACAAGATGATGGAATAAAAGCACAAGTCTTACCAGGGAGAAGTGATTTCTACTTGCAAATCATCCAGAGTACAAATATCCTCCAAGAAGTGCTGGGGGAAAAGCAGCAAGACCGAATATGCTAACGCATTATAAGAGAAACCTGTTGATCATTTTCTTAAAGTGTACACAGTGAGGAAACAAACTAAGTAGCTGGAGCAATGAATTTTACATTGCATAGATCGTACGTATTTGTGTGTGAGTGGCTACAGCAAGGGAGGGGAGTCAACCAGATGTTCTCAGTAATGTGCTCCCTGTCCTTTTGTGGAAAAGTAAGGTGGAGAAAGTTTCTCAAAACTAAGACGTGAAGCATACCTGCGTGAGCACTGCATGGATAATACAGGTATAACTTTAACTTGGACTTGTAGTGAATTAATGAATGAGTGTTACTTTTATCATTTATTTATTCAGTTTCCCGGGTAATGACCATCTGTCTGTATGTTTTCCAGGAGAGTAAAAATTGCAAAGAATTCAAACACACATTTATAAATGGTCCATGAAACGGGACAATAATTGCCTGAGTGGAAACGGTGTCTCTTTCCCTGGTTACCATTACAATAAGAAAGTACTTTTAGTTAAAAAAAATCAGTGGAATATTACAGATTTAAATAATTTTGTAACCTATTACATCATAAATCACTTCATAGCGATATGAAGGCTATAATAGTATCTATAGTGAGTTTGATGTTTTAGTATATAAATTAGTGATTTCTTTAATACTGGGGATTGAGCTAAGGGTCTTATCACTGAGCTAGATCCCAAGCTCTTTTTTTTGTTTTTCTTTGTATCAGGGATTGAACTCATGACCTCATGCTTGCCAGACAGGTGCTTAAGCCACTGAGCTAAATCCCTGGTCCCCAAGCTCTTATATTTTAAGATATGGTCTCACTAAGTTGCCCAAAATCAGCTTGAACTTTCAGTCTTCCTGCCTCAGCCTACCAGAATACTGTACAAGTATGTACCACCATATCCAACTTGTGAAGTTTTAACTTAGCTCTAAAAGCAAATTTGTAATTATAGAATAACTGGTTACTAGAATGTGAACATTTACTTTCCTTTTCTTCAGCACCTATTAGGTGCCAAATCCTAGGTACATAAAATGTCTTCGCCCGAGTCTCATGGGAGACACCCACTAAAAGAATTACACAAAATTGAATGATAGAAAATACACATAGGGCCCTTTGAGCATCATGCCCTTGAGTATTTTACAAGAAGATAATAAACGTAAAGAAAATGTTATAGCAAGAGGAGGAATATACACAAAATATCAAGAGCTGAGATGTGTACCTGTCTAGGTCCTTATTAGTCACACAGTAATCATTGTTAACAAACCCCCTGTGTTGGGGGAATCTTGGGTCTGGAAGACCTTGATCTGGTCTCGGCCATGGATCAGCGTCAAACTTCCCCACTCTGCAGTGCTGCCCTGATACCTGGCCTCCCAGCTCACACACTTTGGCATCTTGACCTGTGCTGAAGAGCACACATTCTGAATGAAGGTAAAGAACTGGAGGCAACTACCTTCATGATTGAGAAGAGAGCGCCATCATGGTCAGAGGCAGCCGTGTGCAGCATCCCAGAGGTGTGCCGACGCATGCCCCATTTAGAATACGCAGTGGTTCTGTGTGCCTAGGATTTAGAGTAAGCCAGGGAGAAGTTTACGTAGTACTGCTTTAGTTATGGTCTTTGGGGAGCACATGATGGTGAGAGCTTTAAACTTGAAACAGAAAATAAGATGCACCGGGTCAGAGCCATCACCCCAGTCTCAGGTGTTGAATTTTACATCCTAGGGAGTGTCAAAGTCGGAACTGTGCAAGAAATCATTAAAGTCCAAATACAAAGCTTGGTATTTTGTGACCACTCAGTAAGCAGGAGGAAGCTTACTGATACAAAGGGCTCTAACAGTTCTGCAAGGAGCATGTTATAAATGAGAAAACAAAGATGCCCGAAAATCTGTTTCATTATTTGTGCTGACATTAGAACAAACTACTCTGTTGAGGTTATGGCTTCCTCAAAGGAAAGAATGTTTCCTCAATTAAGAAATGGACTTTTGCCAGATCAGATGAAATCTTGGCTTCTGGGGTTTATCACAAAAGAATCTCTTCTTTCTGTTCCAGTGTACCCCATGCCTGGAGATTTTAACTGCAGTTAAAGTTAAATTCCTATATGTATGTACACACACATATATGATGTGAATATATATATATATACACACACATATATATACACATATACATATATACATATATATATATTTACATCATATATATACATATACACACACACAATCAACTTGTAAATATGATTGTCTTCACACTGACAAAAAATGTAAAAAATATAGCATTCTGTTGAGCATACACCTCACACTGTGTTATGGAACAGTGCCCAAAAAGTAGTCACAAACATCAAAAAGCCATTTCTTATGGACCACAAAATTGTATATGTCATTTAGAGTAGTGGTCTCTCTACCTTTGCAAGCTGTATCTCTAACAAATACTACTACCTTACATTTTTTGTGCTTTTCTGTTCTACCGAGGAATCACAACTCATTTTATTATATTTTACAAGTAGGAATACAGTCTGCACCTGTGTAAGTTATGTATCTAAGGTCACATCATAGAAACAAGCCTCACCTTCCATGCAGACAATTTTCTTTTAGTTCTAACCTGTATGATACATAATGTTTTTCCCTTCCCCTCTACCTTCTGTTATTTTAGAAATGTGAAAACAGAAGATCATTTAGTCTTAATTTTTTTTTTACATATTTGAATATATGTAGAGAGGTAGTGTTTTTATTAATATGCATATAAACATTAAGACAGCTTTTTTAAAAAGAGAAAGATGTCTTTGAGAATAGCAGTCTCACTGCTTGAGTGTCCACTTTGTGTGCTTTAATTTTATAACTTGAAAAACTATTTCTAAAAGAACAATATGTAATTTATCAACTAATGATTTCTTACTGTTTATCTTTTTTTTTGAAGTTCTGTAATATTTCTATCCTTTTTTCTGGTTTTTTTTTTGTTCTCTTTAAATAAAAAAAATATTTAAAAAAGAGAGAGAGTAGCAAGCTCTTGATCTCTGGAAGTGCTATTCGGTAATTTCTCATCCTCATGTTTTATGTTTTAAAATCACTATCTTTCTTCATGATCTTAATATATGCAAACATTTTTTTTTTTTAAATCAGTACCGGGGATTGAACTCATGACCGCGTGCTTGCAAGGCAGGCACTTATGCCGCTGAGCTAAATCCCCAGCCCCCCATGGAAACATTTTAACAAGGAAAGTTCAGGTACCTTTGGCCAGATGAAGAGCTACACAGTACTTTGTGGCACCAACCTTGTATTCTCAACTCATAGAATTAATCTTATTTGGATTTATTTTAGAATGGACCAGTGTTTCTTAAAATGACATATTTGTTAGAAATGCAGATTTCCTCTCTGCCTCTTCTTATTTATTGCATCTAGAAAGAGCCTGTGTATTTGCAGTTTAGCATAAGTATTCTCAAAGGGTGTTGGGAAAGGCAAAATTATTTTCTTTGTATTGAAGGATGCAAATAGCAAAGTACATGAAATGCATAGATAGCACCTTTATGAATCAATAGTTTCTACCTTGTTACCTACCAGTCATTACAGAACGCTGATAGGAAACAGCGAAATTGAGGGGTGTTACTTTCAGTTCTCTCTACTCATGCACACCAGCTGCGACAGTGTTGATGAGCATCAGAATATTGTCCAAGGGTGATGATTTAGGAACATAAAAAGAAAATTGCAGGAACCGAATCATCCATTATACTAGTGACACCTGGATAAATAAATCTTTCAGGCACAGAAGTCTTATGATAAAGTTGACTATGCTAAACTCAGCAGAAACTTTCCCATGCATCAGATATGCATAAGCCATCCTTGGAGGAGTTTGCATAGTCCAGGCATATCACCCTCAAGACCCTGAACGTCTCTCTGAGGTTCACGAGAGCAGATAGAGTCAAAATCCAACAGCAGTTTGTCTTCCTGACCCCTTGCCTTCCTCTGTTCGGTCTTCCACACTCCAGTGGAAGACTTGTGTTTTATTGCTTTTCCCTGAATTTATATCCACAGATCTTCTGTATTCTACCAAATTGGGTAAGGGTTAGAGAGACTCATCACTCCCGGTGCCACCTTATAAACTGTAGTAATATTTGGCATTAATAAGAACAGTGTCCCAGTAGTGTGCTTGTCTGCCTGTAACCTGTCAGCTGCGTGTTCCATCCTTGATCTCATGGCAGGACTCTTGGGTCCATGCTCTAGTTGACCATATATCTTTACCTACATTGGTTGCTACTGTGACTACCGCTTTACAGCTAAGGACATTGAAACTTAGAGAAGCAAAATATTTTGGCTATGGTGACATCGTCGTATATCATGCTCGAGTGCAGATATCATGACTTCATACCCCAAGTCCCTGTGTGTAACATGCCACCAGGTAATGAGACCTGGAGCCTATTTTTCCTCCTGTAAGTGGAGGTGAAAGATATCTGTGTGCCCTATCATAGACAGAAACTGTCCAGGGGAACAGAGGTATTCCCGACACCTCATCTTGCTGACATTTACTTCCTGTGTGACTGGCTAGCCTTTGTTCTGCTTTATTACTGAGAGGATAAGTCTGTGTCTCCTCCCTGCCCTGCCCTCTAATTAGTTTGCAGCAGGTTTCTCCTGAAAAGAGCAAGTGTCCTTTTGTCACTGCCTCAGGAGCATAAGAGCCAGGTGATACCCACCCCCTCTTCCTCTCATCTGCTCTTTCTGCCCTTGAGCACTCTGCATGCTTTTCCCTCTGTTCGCCCTCAGGACTTCCAGAGCTCTATTTTTATAGTCTTTTAATGTAAACTTTCATTTTGTTCAGATAGTCCTCTTGTTACTCATTTGTACTGATTTCACAGACGTCATCTACCTGCTCTCTTTTATAATCCTAGTACAGAGGAAAGCCTGGCAGGGTGAGAGGCAGTTGTGATGTTCTTTAAAAATGCTGGAGGAACAATGGATGATTGTCCCACTGGGCCAAGAAAGAGGGAGAGGGAGAGGGAGAGGGAGAGGGAGAGGGGAGGAAGCGGCTTCTGATGACCAGGAAAGGAGTTTATCTCAGAGGCATTTAATTTTCAGGACTTAAAACAGGGCTGACGATAAAATTCTGAAGAAGACTGTGTCCACAAGCTACAGCATTTATTGCCTTACTTGTCAGGATGTATTTTTGATTTTGGAGTCAGGTTTAGCATAAATATAGTTATTTGTTATGGTTTTTTGCTAAATTAATATTCTAGAGTAAGTTCTTCATTTTCCTTGGAAGGTAATGGCTAATTTTTTTATGTTGGAAAGGATATATATATATATATATATATATATATATATAGAGAGAGAGAGAGAGAGAGAGAGAGAGAGAGAGAATATATATATCATACTTCAATCTACAAATTTATAGAATATATTCTGATACTTCCATTTCCCTTAAATGAGATCTTATATTTGAAAACAGCTTGCCTTAGTACACAGGAGATAGCTTATACATATTCGAAATCTTCTCTTATGCTTGCTCTGACATTTATGAAATTTTGCAAGGATTTAACTTAATTTGTAAATATTTCGAAATATCAGTGGTGATAACATACTAAGGGAGCTCTTTCAAGGTATGCTAATAGAGTTTTCCTCGCCATTATGCCTTAGCCTGTTAGAGCTTTTATAACAAGTCTCAAGGCTTGTTAATTCATGATGAACAGGAAGTCATCATTTTGCTTTGCCATAGGCTGGGAAGTGCAAGACTGAGGTGTAACTATGTTGGGTGTCTGGCAGGTTTCTGGTCTCTGTTTCCACGATGATGCTTTGAATGCTTCATCCTTCAGAATGGATAAACTGCCTCCTCCTGTAGCAGAAGGGGTGGCAGGGCAAGACAAGGGTAGCCAGGACCTTTGAACTCATTTATAATAGCATCAATCCACCCATGTGCGCAGAGCCCTCCGGGTCTATCGAACACCTCCGGTCCCACCTTTTAATACTGTTGCCTTGAGGATGAAGTCCCAACATGAATGCTGGAGGAGATAAACCTTCTCACCACAGCAGTCTTCTTTTCTTATAAACACAACTAGGTACGAGCGTGAATGCCATGGGCTTTGCTTAATTTTTCTTGTAAATGACTGAGAGCTCAGTTACTCTGCTGATGCTGTATCCACCCTTCAGCCGTGCAGTCATCATGTTTACTGGGATAATACCGTATAATGCCTTGGTAATACATATGTATTTAATTCTCAGAAGTCTGTACCTACTTGGGACCTAATTTTATGTATCTAGTTTTATGTTAAACTATCCTTATTTTTAAAAAAAATCCTTGACAATTCTTTTTAAAATGTTGATCTTAATATGCTCAGTGCAGTTTCCCTATGATAACTACAATCTTTTGGTTCAGGACTAAAGGACGTCTTGTAAGCATTGCTGACAAATACCAGAAATCATTTATCTGTCACTAGTCTGCAATGTACCAGGAAATTCCATGCCTGAAACCTTTCAGTGTTAACAAAGTAGAGATAGGAAAGCTCTCGGACGTATGTATAGTGTAAAAAAAAAAAAAAAAAAAAAAAACTGACAAGATGTTAGGATTTATTTGTACATATTCAATTTGGAAAATTTGACTATAGAAACTAATTTTAACTTTTCAAACTGATGTTCTGTTAGCAGTAGAAACTATACTGCAGAGGACTGTTTTTAAAGAAGACTCAGGTACCTACCTGTATGTGCTCTGTGCAGTGCCTTTAGGAGCATTGAATATCCAGTACTTACATCATGACTTATTACAATCAACATTAATCTAACAATTGCAAAGAATGTTGTTTAGATTGGCAACTGTGGAACAAAATACGCAGGCAAAAGTAGTTAATAGTGCTTTATCTCTTCTACTCCTGGATGATAGTCCAGGAGTAGAAGAGATAAATAGTGAGAGGATGATGTGTTGAGTTAAAGTAAATAACTGTGAAACTGTTTTTGTATTCATAGCTATTATAAAAACAAATATCTAAGGCTATTTGAAATTTAATGAACTATCAAACACCTCTGCCAGTGAAATAACGTATTAGTCCAGTTGCAAATCAAAGCCCCATCCTATCAATGAAATGGGATTTCTATCTTATTTTGCCTCATGGAAAGTGAGTCGCACAGTGAACTGATTGTGTTTCTTACTTTACGTTACTGTTGGGTAAAATGACAGTCTAGTCAAGACTGACTGGCCAGGGCCACCTTATACGGTCACCAGGCTTTTGACCTCAATCCTGCTTCTACTCTCATGTTTGCTTGGTTTCCTTTTGCTTCATTTTTCCTGTTTTATACTCCATTTGAGGATTCATTCTAAGCCACTTTAAGTACATTTTACTATGTGGTTGAATGATCTTTTTAAAAAATAAATGACACTTTTCAAAAAAAGGTTAATTTCTCTTAGAAGACCATCAGTAAAGTTCCCTGTGGCTTCAGCCTTTCTTCCAGGCTGTGCCACGGCTGCTTACTCCTCATGAAGGCCAGTTCTCCTTGGAGGACACAGAGGCCTCTCCTGTCTCTCACATGGTGGACGTTTATTTCAGTCCCTCTTCCTGTAATCACCAGGCCCCTCCTGCATTAGTCATCTTTATCTTGAGTCATTTATTCATTCCTTCACTGTTTTAACGCTTGGTTCATCATTATTCCTCCCTAAGTAACTACATCCCCGGAACAAGTTATAATCCACTTAATACAGCACGCCTATTAGAATGTCCACAAGTGTAGCAACATACAGAATATCCTAGTAATGTGGGATCACACGCCCTCCTGAGGCAGTGAGGGGTGTGTCAGATATTCTCAGCAAACAGAACAACAACAAGTTCAAGTAATCTACATGGTCTGTATCTCGCTCACTCTCAGGTGAAGATGTCCTATTCCATCGTTTTCTACTCATAATCAAGGGGTTATGTTTCGCCACAACATGCATAGAAAGCCTTGTCGATGTGGAGACATTTACATCAGAGATTCTGAAATCATTTGCGTGATGCATTTCTTAAATGCTGTGCCTTGACCTTCATGGCTGCATCATTGAACAGGACAGGTTTCAGGCTGTACCCAGTTTGTAGTCACTGAACCAGGGTGCCTTTGTGATTGCCTGGGACTAACCTCTTTTGTACCACATGTTTGGCCAATCACACAACCTTTTTAATGAGATCACCATACACATCTGCATAGTTCACTTATATGACTGAATTTAATGTAATCCAATATAGTAATCTATGAGATTATTTTATTAAATTTGAAAGAAAGGTTTCTGAAAAGGTCATATGCAATGTAGTTAGCACCCAACAGTTTAAATGTGATATTTCCTAAAAATCTGAGTCTCTGTCATTTGATGACTAGTGTCCTGCCTCTCCACTATTTCCCTTTTTAACTGCAATGACATAGATGCTGTATATTTGCTAACATAAGTATGCATTTTACAGCCTCTTATAAATTTCAGATTCCCATTTATTACTTTCCTGGAATTATAATGGGACAAGGAAATCATTGAGAAAATTTGCATGAAAAGTATTCTTTGCTTCCTCACATTTATCAAATTTCAAGTCAGCAGTAGCTAAAAACTTAAAACAAGTTGATTACAGCTGTTTTCAACAATCTACAAAGATTATGTAGTATGAAACAGTTTAATAAAGGGGATTTCACATATAAATCAGTTTTCATTCTCCAGCTTAAATAAGTGAGACAAATCTATTCAATATTAATCTATTAAACCTTAAGCAAAGCTGAATTATCTCATATCTCAAGTAGTCCTCTTAGGACTTTATATGGAGCAACTTTATATGGAGTAACAGGCATAAAGTTCAACAGAACAACTTAGTAACAGCAGAGACAATAGTCACAGTTTTCTTTCCATGTAGGCAAATGTTCTTTTTTATTATTGAGGGATAATATTTGTATGCATTTTTGAAGTGGAGCATGGTAACTCAGTATACAATGACAATTCAGTATACATGAAGATACAAATCTTAATCTCCCTAATTCCACAGGTTTCTTCTAAACTCTCTACAACTATGCAGAATAAAACTGGCCTTGTCATTCAATAGTCCATTAGTCTTTAAAGTCATTAACAGTTGACAAAATAAAGCCTCTTGACTTCAGCATTTACTGTGGGAATTTGCATGTGACACATATTTGGTTTGGTAAATTGGTAAATTTACTATCCCTGTAACACTCTGAAAAAATCAAATGAAACTGAAGAAAAACTAGTCACAAGTGTGGCTAGGGAGTGTGTTTTAGAGCAGCAAGGCAGAAATACTTTCTTCAGAGTGGCTTCCCGGACTGTTAAAGTGCCTGCCTTCTCTGCATTGGCCCTAGGCATTGCCCATTCATCCACCTGTCCACGCACATGGCTTTCTGCAGGCTCCTAACAGTCTTTCCACGGGTGCAGCTTGACAGAGGGGCTCCTGGGGATCATCTCACTCCACCGGGATATCATCAAGGGCTCAACTGCTTGCAGATGAAATCTGCTTTACTTCCAGATTAACAGTCAGTTGCGATGAAATGCCACTCACAGCATCACTAGTAGAATTCCTGTTTGGAGTTTATTTGGGCTTCAGAAAGCCATGCCCCTTGGATTCGTGTAGATATTTCAACTTGAATATTCATGAAAAAGGATATATTGCTGGAGCAAAGAAAGGATGTCATTTGTTTCACTCTTCTTACATGTAGCAATGTGGTATCTATAACACACGTGGTCACATATAATGTAAGATTTAAAGTAGATTAGCTCTGACATAAGATGCAAATAAGTATCACGATTCCAGTGTGATCTTAACCTAGACCACACTTCACTCATTCATGCATTTTGATAGCTTTTATCACTTTCTTGTGTGTAGTGCTGGTTATCAAACACAGGGCCTTGTTCATATTAGACAAGTTTGTATCGCTGGGCTACGTCCTGAGCCCAAGCTTTTATCACTTTCAATGAAAACAAATCAACCTCAGCATTGAGTCTACAGGTGCATTTTTTATTAAGCTTGACGAACAAGTGGCTGAAATGGTATGTCACAAAATGTTTGAGTTTTAAAAGATTGAGTAAATGGCTTAATCCAGGCTTTGGGAGTAATAAACTGAAGAGCACAGTTCATTAATTATTATTCACATGTAACTATTAAGGGAATATTTCACAGTTCCATTAGTAAATGGAGTGCTCAGGTGCATCTCAAAATCCAGCTCTGTGGTCTAAGCACAGTAAGCTTGAATATTTGATACCTTCATTAACTATGTCAAAGAGGCATATGTAATTTTTTTGAACAAAGTAATATACTAAAATGTAGTTGTGTATGTAGAGGGGGAAGTTCTTAGTAATTTGGAATCATAGTCACTAATCAAGCTATTAGGTTCTCTGAAGTATTCCAATAAAAACATAAAGGTCTGTGTTAATACCAGGATTAAAACTTTTAAAGGGCGGCTGAAATTACTTGGGAGCTGCCCTAGAATATACTATGAGTGATCTTTTTAAAAGGCCAAATAAAAATCAAATAAAATCAGCATACAGTGCGGTTCAAACAAATGAATTAGGCATTTACAGTGAAGAATAAGTGGTACTAATTTGTGATAATTGTTTTTGTTGAAAAAAAATTGAATAAAATTTTCTTTAAAGAGAAAAGGCATAGACTTCATAATAATGAAATTATCAAATGAATTTATTATCATTATTATGTTTTGGAGACAGGGTCTCACTGTGTATCCTAGGCTGGCCTCAAACTCACGCCAGCCTTCTTTCTCAGCCTCCTGAGTACTGGGGTTGCAGGTGTGCACCACCTTGTCTATATACTTTGATTTCAAAGTATATAGTTCCAGCTTCCTACCAGATAGGTGTGTTTCTTTAAACGCTATAATTGAAATGTGCTAATTCTATAAAATAATTAATTATATTGACTGTGAAATAAGAACATAACTGACCCTCTTGAAAATAATTTCTAAAAACCCCATTCTTCTAGCATGACTCAAGGCTCTAGAAAAAATGCACACCTGGGTGTAGCATGGGAAGCATTTACATTCGGAAACAAATATTTAAGGAATGCCTGCTTTATGTCAGCAGGGGCTGCCCACGTAGCTCTGTTCACGATCCACTTCTCAGAACAGGGCTTTGTCTACAGTTTGCAAAAGAATAAATTGTTCCTCAGAGCTGTTAAGGTCCAGAGACCTAGCAAGTAGCAGAGTCAGGGTTCACAGAGCTGTCACTTTGACATTGCTACGCAGAGTTCCCCCGGGTCACACCCAGGGGGACCTTTGACTTTTCTGTGCCTCACACAGTTTCCACATTCCTGGAAGAGGGCCTGCCACACAGTAGGTTTTCATTGAACAACTGCTGAATAGTAGAAGGCCTGGTGTGGTGCTGAGTCAGCGCTCATTAGTGGCTGTGGCTTCAAAAACCTGCTGGAGGTGCACAGGGCAGTACGCTCACCATCCAGACTCGACGCTTGTGTCCCAGACTCCAGGTCCTCGCTCTGTTTGCTTGTGTTTCCTTGCTTCAGCATCCGTGTCTAAGCTGGGAGGTGAATGTCCAGAAGGCAGGATCCATTCCTCACTGCTTTAACCTTCAGAGCACACACATGAAGTGAGAGCGGTGCATGCAGTAGTCGGTGCTTTGCCGAATCAGTCAGGCTGTAGTAACCACTGACAGAAAGTCTGTCAGAAGGAACATGTTGAGCTGCATTTCCAGTGTATTTGTAACGCACCCTCATTCTATGGCCCATGAAGGCCCGCGAAGTACATTTTCTCCTTTTGTAAAGAAGTGAGGACAGCACTTTGAGTAGTAAGGCCCCTTAATACAGTCACTTACCATCTATGGTACAGGGAGGGTAAGGAGGAGGGTCTACTTGATCACAGCTGGGATGAATCCTCTCCAGAAGGGCCTAAGAAACATTGCATTGATCTTGCAGCCAGACCTCTCCTGTGTATTTGCAAATTTTCTTGTTGCAGTATATTTGGATTGTTCCCAATAATGATGCTGTCCTTACAGTGGAGTGAAAGAAGCTATGGAAAAAGCCAGGCACCCTCACTGGTCATTGGAGATGAGGGTCAGGAGTTGGTGTCTGTTTCACTAAGAACTGTATCCTCAGTGTCTAGAACAGTACCTGATATATATATATATATATATATATATATATATATATATAATGCCCACTAAGCACATCTCAACTAGAATTGCATACAGAAATAATACTAATGAGGATAATGATAATAGTACAGAACCTCAAAGGGAAGTAGTAGGAGGAGGATTTCCTGAAAGAGGAAATGCTAGAGCATTTGAAAATTTTTTTTCTCAAAAAGGGCAAGAAAGGTATAAATTTAGCTCAAGAGAGTTCAAAGGTTACTTGAAATGTTAAGGGTTCTCCCAGATAAGTGGATTTGGAGTTCAGGAACAGGAGTGGGTTTGGAGAGGTTCCTTTGTGCAAGCTGAAACTTGAAGTAGAAAAAATCAGCAATAAATGTTTCGTTAGGAGCTTAAATTCAACACAAATCAACCACCAATTATCCCCCTGTTATTCAACTTTGTTTTGCCACTGAGACAATGGCTAAGGGAAATTAAATAATAGGTAGCCATCCTAGGGAAGAAAAGCAAACACGTTTCCTTTTTCTGATAATTGCATGCAAGCCTACTTAAAAATCATTAAAAAAGAAGCTAAGCTGTCTGCCAAATGGTCAACATTTATTAGAATAACAGTAGCTTGTTATAAATAGGGTTGAAAAATACTATTTGCAAAAGTTATAATGCAACTAAAAATGTATTTAGTAAGAAATATCCTCAGCCTCTCTGAAAAGCAGAAGGCATCAGAAGGCATCCACAGGTAGACACACGGACAGTGTAGAACCTACAACACTCGCTGGTCTTGTGTTAGAGACACATTTGATTACATTGCAGTGAGAGTTGCAAATATATTAAATTATAGTGAGAATTCCGAAGATGAAATATTTGAAAGGCATCAATACAATTTTCTAGCTGTCTCAAGAGCCCAAATCCAAATCTAGTAATTTAAAATCAGTCTTTCCCTCCCTCCCCCGACTTCAGGCTTCTACTTCATACCTCATTGTGTTGGCTCTGTTTTCCTGTTTGACTATTTTATTATTTTTACTTTAATTTCTAAGCATGAGTTCACTCAGTATGCCTTCTATGCCAGTCACTTGCTTATTTTTATTTACAACACTGAGCTCACTTTATTTTTGAATGAGAGAAATAAAGCCATGAATGGCCCAGTCAATGCATGGTAGAACTAGTCCTTGGAAACACAGGTTATCTGGCTGAAGAGCAAACTGAATGCTTGCTTAATGCTCTTAGATATTAATGCAGCAAATAGAAAGAACACATAACATTAGTTAATCATCCAAAGAGCGATGACATACAATCCCAACTAATATTCGGATATCCTGTGTACTCTATTAATTCTCATTCTATCCTGTTTTGTTTAAGGCAGCAAACATAAAGACTGTGTGCTGAGATTCCATCCTCAGCTGGGATACTGACCAGTTTTCTGACCTTGCAAAGTCACTTTAACTCCTTGACCCTCAGTATCGCATGTATGAAAAGAGGGGAGGTGGATGAGACCCTCCCCGCACGCGGTGTACTTCTGCCATCCCAGGGTTTCTGATGAGAAGAGAGATCGTGAAGCCTGTCTGGCTCCAGGGCCTGTGCTTTTGGTTTTCTGTACAAGTTGGTGCTTGTTTGTTTGTTTGCCTTTTAATTTTGATGACACGTCCCTTTATAAAACGAAAGTGGACGTATTACCCTTCACTCCACCTGTCTCATCTTAAGAGGTGAAGGGTGACCAATGAAATTAAAAACTTGCTGCTTTTCGTTGTAACTGGATGATCCAAACTCAGCTTTTGAGTACCTTGAGCAGTGATCACTGGTTCTTATTTATACCAAGCAAGTGTGTTTGGACTTAAAGGTCTTAATCTCATGTGTAGAGCTAAAAGATAATAACTGTGTAACCATGAGTTGTAAAATATAAATGTTTTAATACCGAGGGTGATATTTCTGATTCTCTATCAAAGCTTCCTGGCTCCCCTTTAAAAGATAACATTTGGAGTATTTAATTTAAAGTTATAGCTCTTCTTTTGGGTGGATCTATTTTAATTTTGCTTCATGTTTATGGTTTTGGCAATTAAGTAATAGGTTTAAATCCAATTGAGTGTGACCTTTCTTTAGCAATTGACTATTATGATTGCTTTTTCAAAAATGGCTTGTTCTGTGTTGCTTGGCTCTGTGACATGGCCATTCAGCCACATAAAGACTATAAAATTAGATTGGCTTATTGGCATGTGGTTTATCTAGCAAGTGCAGTTGAGTAGATGAAATGTCTAAATAGGTTTTTTTCTCAGATGGCGTCAAGTTGACTCAAAATTTGTCCCATTATATTTGAGGTTCTGCATTATTAGTTATAAGAATAAGTTCATTTATGTATTATTCTATAGTTAAAATGTATATTTGTTACTGTCCCGCTAATAATAGTTATTGCTTAATATCGATGTTAAATAAAGCCATTATGTTGTAAAAGTAGGAATTATTTCCCTTATATTTTAAAATAAGTTTATAGGGAACATATTATAAACCTAAAATTGGTATACTTTAAATTCAGTACTTATAAATATGTATTTCAGATAACTTATAAATAATTGTGTTGCATATAATTGTTATAAATAGCTTTTTCATGTATTAAATATTGCCAAATTTCAAAAGCTAGACTCAGTAACTCTTTAAATAAGTGTCGTTTGGGTTTGTTTTAAGCATTATATACTTCCTAAAGTGATTCTGAGACACTGAAGGAAGAAACAGAGCAGATATTATAAAGAAGACATCTGATATCCAACACTGCTCTCTACTGGCAAAGAAGCAAGTCTTAAAACAAGTTATTCAGCCTTTCAAGTGAAAAAACTCTTAAGTAACATTTGAAATGAAGGTGGATTCTCAAACTTTCGTGTTTTGTAAAATACTTATGGTGAACAAAATGAAGTGTAAAAAAGAATGGAAGACATTAATATAGACATCATTTAGAGATTAGGAAGAGTCTGTCTTTGTTTAAGAATTACTTGTATTTTAAAACATTAATTGACTGTGTCTGAATGAAATTTAACTTAATAGGTTCTATAAGATACTTTGTGTATAATGGTAAATTGGATGACATTTTTATACTTTTAATCACAACACACTACAGTTGGTACTATGCCTGTGTAGAGTACAGCTTCCCAGACTATAAATATTCCAATTTATTGAGCAGAGAAATGTTTGCATTAAAGTTCTTGTTTGGAAGAAATAATTAGTTAGCTCTGTGGCTTCAAACCATGCCCTATATCTATCAAGGTCTTACAGATAGTTTTTAAAAGACATTGCATAATTTTTAAAATCTCAAGAAAATATATGCCACTTTGTCATACCTTCTACATAGATTAAAGATACATAAAACATTTTAGACCAATAACTGATCATATCTTCTTTTTCTAATTGAATATTCTAAATGTACTTTCTATGTTTTATTCTTTATTTTCTATCCCTTGTCCACCATAATTCTATTGGATATTTTAACCTTAACTTTTTCAGTAATTAGTCATCAAAGCTCAAACTACGTACAGGTACACACATTCTAAAAAATGTACATGTATATGCACAGTAATGCATGACACATAGGTAACCCTAGTAATTGAAGGCATCTCGTTTGTTTGTGTAAGTTCGACTCACACCATCATTGGCTGAATACATTGGCACCTCTGTTTGACCTTCCCACGAACAGTGGCTCCTGTACGGTTATCGCTAGATCTGGCAACCCTGCTCAGTGGTATTACTGATCTCACTTTCCTAACCCCTGCTGTCTCTCTGAACTCTGATCTCGCTTTGTACAGAAGGATTCTCTTTTGTCTCCCCATGATGTGTGCCAGCTCCCCGGGGATCAGTGGTCCTGGTTCACTTCTCCATCTTCAGCTTTCTTTGAGGTCCGGGTTCTCCCTGATCTTCACAATCCACTCACAATTCTTCACCCCAAGGCCAACTGTGCAGATATAACTACTATGTCTGCATCTTTACTCAACAGCCAGAGGCATTTTAAGTCTAAGTTGCTTGAGTTGATGTTTTGTTTCTTCCTTTAAGGTTTCATTAAAATGTCACATTCCTCCAGGGGACTTTCCTGATGCCTGAATTTGGAGTACTATCCATACTTGGCCTCATCTGTCGTGTGTGTGTGTGTGTGTGTGTGTGTGTGTGTGAATTTGCTTATGCCATTTAAGGTATAGTACCTCTGTCTATGGCCTAGGCATAAACATAGACATAGATACAGACAAACACACAAGTGTATATGTGTTAGGATATAGAATCTGTAAAAACAGGAATATTTTCCCACAGCACACACATTTCTTTTTGGACTAATATGCCAAGTGGATACTATCATTTGGTGACTTAACTTTCATCAGAGAAATCTCTGTCCTTCTTAGATGACTATTTCTTTAGCGATTACAATAAAACTAACAAAGCAGAAAACCCAGGCTGTCCTCAGATCTTCATCTAAGTCTCATTGAAGCTGATGCTGTTCACTCTCCTGCTTTTCCTTCCGTGTTTTGCTGTTCCTGAGTCGCTTGCCCCACGGCTGTGCTTCCCATGTCCTGTTTGTAGTGACAGCCAGCACCCTTGCCATATCTCCTCCCTGTTCCTGAGTTCCATTGCTCCTCGTGCTATTTTGCTTCTGTTTTGTTTTGTGGTACTGAGACCCGCAATTTGGAAGGACAATATTCTGGGCTCAAGCACCGGTCAGTGCAGTTGTTTTTTTCATAGACTATAAACTTGACTCAAACCCACTTTCCATCTGAATTTGAAGTTTCTTCCACTGTTGCTGACATGCAGTTTTCCGGTGTGATTCATACCTGTGATCCTGGGGGAGATTGTGTTTCTCTAGCATTTCAGATGATCTTTTATTTTATTTACCTGAGCCCTCTACTCTAGAATTCTTAACTTTGATTCTGGAGAAATGATAGTTTTCTTCTTTTGGGGTTTTCTGATCTGTTTCTTGGACTCTGTGGTTTAATGCTGAACTTCCTAGGAATATGATTCTCACATTTAAACATGTATGAGAATCTCTTGGGGGAAATACTGAAACCAATTGCTGGACCCCAAAACTAGAGTTTCTGATACAGTAAAATTTATATTTATTACAATTTCACAGGTAATGCTGATGTTAGCAGTCCAGGTACAAAATTTTAAAAAGTAATGATTCTAGACCAATTCTTACATTGCTCTATTTTGTATTTTAAAAGTACCTGATTTGTGCGCTTTCTGTTCCCTTTGCCTGGCCTTTCCTTCCCTAAATCTCCAGTTGATGGTGACCTTTCCGATGACTCACATTTGGCTTTATGAATGAGGTCCCCTGTGGTCATCTTACTGTGGCCCAGCATAGAGAAGCGACCCAGGGATGCACTCAACGTGCTGTGCAGATCCTCCTTCATCCTTTCTCTACCCCGACTACTTCTAAAATGCCATTCAGTTATTATGCTTGTTACTGTTTATTGCTTTGTCTTCCCCATGAAGATGTAAGTTCCAAAAGAACAGAGCACGTGCTCTGTTTTGTTCTCTGCTGTGCGCGCAGCCTGCTCTATCTTATGTGAAACTCCAGCTCAGTTCGGTTGAATTGTTTTCTTCTTGGGCCACTTTCCCGTGGGAGGAATTCTCCTGTCCAGAGACTTAGAAGACTGGCCTCTTAGATCCTGGGGGTCAGGCTGGTAAAGCGCTGGAGGAGTCGCTCAGCACAGCATGCAGACTGAACGAAGCATGGAGTCTGTACTTCAGGTGGGATTCTCACGCCTGGCTCAGCTGTGCCGAGTGCTTTGCAGCCCTCAGCTTCCTTGGCCTCATTCAGCGTACAGCTCTTCCAGTGAGATAGGATGCAGTGACTCCCCATCCAGGGGATCCCTCGGTTCTCCTTTTTTCAATCTTCTGTCACCAAACTAACCTGTGTAGTTTGTGCAAACCTTTTAATAACACTTATGACAGAGCATTTCAGAGATACAGTTTGTACAGCAGACAGCGTGTTTCCCCAGTATAAGTCTTTAACCATAAAAGCAGTGGCTAAGATTGGTTCTTCTCAGAGTTATCCGTGAAGGCACAGATTTGGGTGCATGATTAAGGGAGGGCTCCTCTGTGAAAATAGTGGAGCAATGATAGGAACAAGCAGAAAGGGGCAAAAAAAAAAAAAAAAAAGGGGAAGAATATGCATGAGAAGGCGGCAGACTCAATCTGAGAGCAGGAGAGCTTTGCGCCCTGCATTGCACATAGTCACACACCTCCAAGCAGAGTGAGACTTTTACTGGTTCAGACATTAGCTGGGGAACACGGAAATGGTGGTATGGGGTGCACATGTGTGTGCGCATGTGAGCGCTTGTGTTTGCAAAACTCGGTCAAGTACTTCAGTAGTGGGAAGGTGAAGTGATTGCCCAAAAGGAAGGCTGGGGAGGCCTTGAGTGTGAGCCACTCCCAGCTCAGGCTGTGGAAGCTGGAGTTGAATGTGAGATTGAAACAAATAGATCCCAGAGAGCTGAGCCAACCCTGGTCATTGCTACAGAATCATTGTGCCTTCCTCAGGCAATCATTGGATAGAGGTGTAGCAATTCCTTCAGTTATAAAACACTTCCCAGCTTCTGCTTCTTCTTCCTTACTGTAATCACTCTTTAGAATTATTCTATAGGGACAGAAGATCAGTGTTATTATACTTATTAGTCAGTAGTCAATGCAGAGATTAAAAGACTTTCTGACATCTTCAGATTCTAAGACAGGAGTTCCTTCTAGTGTTGATACATCATGATTAAGAATTTTACAAATATTTTATGTAAGCATAGAAGGCATTTAAATATGACTTATTTAATTTGGGTAAGAACATAACTTTATAATTTAAAAAGCTATAAGAAAGGGAGTAAACTTGTTTTTTGGTTTGAAAATTATTCATTAATTGCAAAAAAGGGAGGTCCACATTAAAAATGCCTGCTAGTTTAATTCCCACCATCATTCAAGGTTTCTGCCATAGTTCTATTACTCAGTTGGCTTAATTAAATCCAGGATTAAAGAAACATATTAAAAGATTCCTGAAGCACTACTAGAGGTGGATTCTAAAATATGCTTGGAGTTCTTCCATTATCTTCCCTTATGTGCCTATTTACATGTAATACTTGTGACATTTCTGCTGAAGTGGGAACATTTTTCCACAAGTGTGGCCAGCTACCCTTACAATCTGTTATTGACACATGAGGTCCTTCCGTTCATCTCAGGTATCACGTATGCGTAAAGAATCTGCCTTTACCTCCCCCAGTACTAGACCACCCACTACTTGTGAACTTCTCTGTGTTGTGATAAATTCAGGGGAGTTTAAAGAGAAGTTCTCCTGTGGCTTCACAACAACATACCTTGCATGCTTTGTTCTTCCCAGATGCCCTAGAACAATGCTTTCCCAGCCTGGTGGCACATTAAACCTGGTGGCCACCTTCGCCCATCACCTTAGGAGCCTAAATATATACAGATGTTCTGGCTCTGCCCCAGGCCAGCTCAGTCTGACTTCAGGCGTTGATCCTGAGTTTAAATCCCCTGTGACTCTGTCGTGCAACTGCAATTGAGAGCACTGATGTGAGGCTGCAGAGAAGCCCATTGCGGAGAGGGATGGATGGATGTGGCATCTCCGCATCTTGGAGGCAGGCATTCAATTCCACTTAGGAATTCCTCTTTTCCTTTTTTAATATGTGGGCTGGTTGACCAACAAGTTGAGGCCACAGTGGGGTCACTTAAAAGCCTGAGATACCTTATCTAGGCCCCAATAGCGACTGCTTGGTATCATTATTTGAGCAGATTCCAAAAGGAAACCTTCATACCTTATAGAATCAGAAAAGTAAACCTCCCCTTTGGCTCTTAGAGGACAGCTTTGTCTTCTCTCCTCCATGTCCTCATTCAAACAGGAGCAGCAGTTATCTGCCCTGAACCCAGGTCACCCCCTTCACTGCCTTCCACCAGCCTCCGAACCTCTTAACTAATGTCTTGAGTCTCTTCCGTGCATTTTAGAGGTGAAGCTCAGTCCTTTGAGGAAAGAGTACGATGTATCAAGACTTTACTGTTTCACCCTTTTCTATTCTGTAAGGTAGTCCTTGAAACTGTATTCACTTTCTCCAACTAATGACCCACTTAATCACTTATGGCGAAGTGTACATGCACGCTGTCACACACCTGTCTGATCTGTACAAGTAAGAAGTGATGAATTCGTGGCTGTCCTTAGTGTTATGGTTGGTAATATGTGCAAAATCGAATAAGTCTCTGCAAAATTATATATACTCTATAAATTTAGGGGATTTTTGTTGAAATTTACATAGAGATATTTTCAGGAATAAAACCTCTATCTTAATATTAATTGGTATTGAGTGTCTCATGATTTTGGACTTGATTTAGGAGGTATTACGTCTCTGCAGTAGAGATTTCATTGCAATGTGGGAATTATTAGAAAATTTCACTTTTCTTAGTTCAGATTGGTTAAGTTTTAACTAAACACTTTCAGTAACTACCTTCAGTTGCTGTTTTAAAATCAGTTAAATTGTAGATCATGTATATTTTCAAGATTGAATGGTTTTGGATATTAGAAACTTTTTTCTTTTAAATTCTATATGTTCTATGAGTTTCATAATTGCAAAGCAATAAAATGTTGACATGGAATTATGTTAATATGGAAATATGCTATTGAATTTTAAACACAGTAAAGTATTTATATGCTTTGAATTCATACATAATTTTTAATTGTATGTTTACTAAGTTTTAACTGCTATGATCAACTTTATGGGCCAAATTATGTAACTTTAGTTTTCTTTCCAATAAAAATCTGCGAGAAGGGTGGGAGATTTAGCTCTGCGGCATAACCGCCTGCCTGACAAGTGTGAAGTTGTGAGTTTGATCCCCAGTACCACCACCACCACCCCAAAAAAATCTGCAAGTAAATTTTTTAGGAAATGTGTATGATTTTTAAAAGTTCGAATTGCAGGAATTACGCATGATCATGGAGTGTACGTCTAGGTTCATATACTCTTCCTAATCCTTCCAATTCACATGGGGTTGTGTCTGTTACTGCCAAACCATTCAGTGATGCGGTGGGCAGCTCGGAATGGTCTGGTGACTATAAATAATGTACTAGAGCTCGAGTCTCATGCACGACCCTTTTCAGTTTCTTGGCAGCGCAGAAGTGGAGCAACCGAAAGGGACAGAAGTTGTGCGCGATGCTGTACGGAAACTAAAGGTACGGAAGCCTGTCTGAGACATGCCTGGAAATCGAAGAATTAAGTAGCTTTGTAGCATGTACAGCTTCATCCTGTTAGAAATGAACTATCGAACAGGAGGCATTCTTAGCATTATTAACAATAAGTGTGTCATTTGAAACAGTACATATGAGCACACAATTATGTTTCTTTATATGGCATATTATTTTTATTTTTCTAAGGTATGGCTGCTCAATATCACAAAAGTGATTTAGGGGTAATATTTCATAAGCTTTGGTGCTCAGTAGCACTAGACTTCATTGGAACCATGTCAGCTCTCCCCCTCGCTCAACAGTGGGAAAGACCGAGAGAATGACCTCACATCCAGCAGTTGGAAATACAGAGGTAGAACCGGCTGCAAAGCAGGGTTTTACAGTGATGCTGTGTATGAAAGATGCCCAGATGGACGAAGACTAGAGGTGCTGGTCCTGCCCATGAGCATCCGTAGGGGACCTGGTGGCAGGGAGAGAGGAGAGTAGGACATCGAATAAAAATCTCGCGTAAGATACCACATGGCAGGTTCATTGTATGTTCTCCATTTCAAAGGACAGTGTTCTTACTGGGATTTTAACATCAGCTAATTCTGCCAACAGAATTCTCATCTTTATGGGAACTATACTTTCTTCTTGGTTTACACAGCTGATCGTTATTCTGAAGGCTGCTCTCACATTTTTAAAGAAACAGTCTATTTGATGTAAAGATCATCCAGGTGTTCCACAGGAATAAGCTATGATTATTCCAGGCAAAATCAGGAACACTCAGAACGCTGCCTTGCTTTCATGCCAGGTGGAAACTGTTTAGTGTTTAAATTGAGGAAAAATTTAAATGGCATGGCTTATATAATGATGAAGAAAAAGTGTAGATAATATTTCATCTCTTTGTTTTGTATGTATTTTATCTGATTCTTTTAATTATATATGCTAAAGGATCCCAAGAAAATATTGGTCCCATTTTTGTTAATTTTTATTTTTATTAGTACCTGTTTGCCATACATAATGACTACATTTGTTGTGGGATGTTGGAACATGTATAGGGCAGGTGTTTATTCTTTTTATCCTCTCTCCCACCTCCTTCCATTTCCCATTGCCATTTGAAAGACATTTATTTTCCTGTTCCCTATTATCTATTATTTATTTTGCTTTTTGATTTATTTCTGCTTTGGGCTTCTTACATAAAGGGAAACCACACACTAAGCTTGTAGATCTGTTTTATTTCACTTAACATAGTCTCAAGGTTCACCTGTTTTGGTGCAAATGACTTAAATGGATAAAAACAAGTGGCCTAAGCAGTCATTCCTTTCCACTACCCATTAAGTAATAATTCAGACTTTCTCTTGCTTTAATTATCTGCAAAGAATTTAAAGGTCTTACAGTTTAGGCATAACGTTTAAAATAGGATTCTATGTAAATGTTTTCAAAATGTTACAAATTCTGTGTGTGAGCCCAACTTCACTAAAATCTGAATGTTTTATAAAAATAACCACAGTGTTTATACGTAAGAGGTTCTTTATGTTAAAGAGAGTTCTTTCTTCTGTCAACCAAATATAAAAACCGAAGAATTCAATTACATTACTCCTAGGTCAAATGTAAAAAGATATTTGAAATTAAACAATTGTTAGCTTACATACACTATTGTGGGATTTTATATGGTGTTCGTATATAGTTTCATACTTGTAATAAATGCTCTGTTGAAAAAGTAATGTAATTTAAAATAAGATAAAAGCAGGCCGTATAATTTAAAAATGTACACTAATAGTTATTTTTGTCTCTCAAGTATCTGTCAAAATAAATATATATTTAAAGATAGTTTTTACTCTCCTTAATAGCAATTATTTTGCACCTTAGGAAAGGGAAAGATTCTGTTACTAATTAGGATGAATCAAAATGACTTTTAATTATTTTTTATTGTGTTTTCTGAAATTAAGTGTCAAGAGATTTGCAAGTAACACTAAACCAGGCTCCTTTTACATTTTGTTGGTATGAAAGTATCCAGCAGGTGGTGCTATGGTTCTACCAAAAAAAGAATTTGCTCCTTAATCAACTGCACACAAATTTTCTTGATTTTTTTTTTTTTTGGCTGATTTTTATCAAACGTGTTTTCTGACAGCTTTGAAAACCTATTGTGGTTTGTTATTTGATTTTCTTTGACAGATAAGGTAACATTTAATCACATTTACTTGTTTTTAGAAAAGGTTATAATGTTTAATGCATCTAGTTGATGAAATCCAGCATTCAAAACTTAAGCATAGAGCTGATAGAAAAATTGGATTTTTAATAATGTACCTCTCATATCTCTGTGTTTTGTGATACTTGTTTAGTTCTCAGAGAATTTTTAAAACTTTGATTTTTTATTTAGTACTTCTCTACTGTTTTGTGGAAAAGGTATAGTTTGTAGTTTTCTTCCCTGTAACAATTTTATAAGCATTGAATTTTACTCTAATATTGTTTATTTGTCCAAAAAGTGTCCTATTTTGTGAAGCATGTTCAATATTTTCTAGTATTTCTTAATCATGTTTTAGCCCGATGTTTAATACCAGATATTTCATAATGTAAGCAGGACCTTATCAGTTACTGTGATTTGAATAGCTTTCCTATTGTGATGAATCTTTTCACGTAACGCATGCAGATGCCACAAGACTGTGTAATTTCACAAACAGCTCGTGATGTTGCTGTGATGAAAAGCTCTGGCAAGAAAATTCGAAAAGCTGTCCGTTTTCCCGGGCAGTGAGCAGGGGTAGCATGCTGAGGCTCTGTGGTTAGAGGAGAAGTTCATGCCAATGGAGTGAAATTAAAGTTAGTTAAACTTTCTTCAGAGAACTGGGGCTTTAGTCTCAGCCAGCAGCTACTCCATTCGACCTCACTCTGTGCAGCTTGGCTCTGTTTTGTCTTCGCAACTGGCATCCAATAAGATGTTTACAGCTTAATTATACTGTATGCATATATAGTTGATTTCCTCACATGATTGCTAAGAACACTTTAAAAAGTTAAATGTCAGAAACCCAAAGAGGAATAGCAGCTCAGAATTATTTCCCTAATGTAACAAAGTAATTTTCCTTTCCAATAATGTAGGTCCCATTAGTGATACAGTTAGATTTCACTTTTCTAAAAGTCCTTTGATAAATGGATAGAAATGGCCAAAAGATGGCATTGAAGTCCAACACCTCCTTTCAGTTTTCATTAGCAGATACGTGGTGGTGATATTTAACTAAGCAGTTTTTACTTTTCAGATAATACCTCGTACTTGTAGTAACTCTTTATCCTTCACAGGGACAAAGCCTTAGCTTGTTTGTGGTATCCAGATATTGTCCAGGATATTTATGTTTCAGTCCCTTTGAACATTTTTCTATTGGATCATTCCCTTCAAATCGCCCTGACTATCTAGATCTGTGAAGAAATGAATCCACTAAAGCAAAACTGGAAACAAACTTGCAGAACCATTCTTCGAGTATGAACATTGTAAATATAGAGAGAAAACAATAGGATACAAGATAGATTGACCGGCATGAGTTCTGATGTCTTCTGATACTTCCCAATTACAGCTGAAGATTGAACCCAGGGCTGTCACCTTGAGCTGCAGCCCGGCCCTTTTCCCTTCTTCCCTTTACCTCTCCTCTTCTCCCCTTCCTCTGTCTCTCCTCTCTTTATTTATATCCTTCCTTCCTAGCCTTCCTGTGTGCTATTTTTCTACCATCAGACCCGGTTTCCTTCCTGTCTCCATTTCTCCCATTCTTTCCTTCTCAACAGATGAGTTTGGCGTTCCTGGTTATTTGATGGTAGGCTTTCTCCAAGATAAACAAATTCTTGTTGGAGGTCACAGAAGCATTTGTGCTCAAATAGAGACAAGGCCTCAGAGCCACCGCTGTTTTGTCTCTGGAAAACAGAGGCACAAAGGAAGCAAGTTTAGATCGGTTCTGCAGCCAAGAGTGGAACTCACTCTGCTCAGATGATTTTAAATAGCTGAAGAGCTTCATTTTGTGCTTAAACCTTAAATTGTTTAAAATAGGCCAGTGCAGGAAGGAGATTAAGAAGACAAAAGAAAATAAATATTCATTTTTTGGGAAGAGGTAGAATGATGTCCAATGTAGATTGAAGCAGTGCACATTTCTTGAAGACAGGAAAAGGAAATTCTCTGGCACCAGTTGGTTAAATCATGTGCAGAATGTAAGACTGCTGGGTACAAAATTAAGGGAGAAAAAGCTGTGTACATTCATAAAAAAGGAAGGGCAGCAGGCTGGAAGGTCGTACCACCCCAAATGGAAGGAAAGAAATGGCTCCCGTGGAAGATGAAGGCAGACGTTCTAAGGCCCTCGCGTGTGAGTCTCGTGTGTCAGTAGAAAGGCGTGAAGGGAGCAGAAGCTTTGAACCTCTCTGCTCCAGGACTGTATTAGACCATGTGCACCTACAGCTGCCCTGAATCAGAGTGAAAAGCAAGATGCAGATAAATTCCACATTCAAGAGGACAGAGCCCCGCCCTGCCGTCCACGGATCTATTTTGAGTCACGTCAGGATGACTTTCCATGTGCCGAGAAGAATGTTGTAGTAGAAAATAACTTCTGAACACCTTCAAAAGAGAAAACTCTATTTAAAAATAGCTTTTCTTTTTTTTCTTAGAAAGTAAGATGGGGGAAGGAGGCAAGAGTGTAGGGAAACGGGGGTTGCAGGATAAAATCTGGAAAACTAGTAAGCATTGAATTTTAGACAAATGATGAATAACATTTGTTTTTTAAAAAATGGAGATTGTTTATATTAATTGGCACATATTTTGTGTATCATGCGTTCATGTGTGTATTGCATGTAAGTAGTCTGAACTGTTTTAAGTATATTAATTATTTAAAATTTCAACATAACTGGGCTCTTACAGTTTTCTCACCACTTAATCTGTTAGAGCTGGGGTGAGGCAGACATCATCTAAGTGAATTGAGTATTCTGATTTTTGTTTGTTTTTAAACAGTGTCTAAGAAGCATTTACATTTACTTAACTCAGTGAAAAGATGTTTGTGGTTCAATTCAGTGGAAACTCTAAAAAAAATGTGTCTTGTGCAAGTATTGGAAAAATGTTGTATTTTCAAGATATTTATTAGAATTCTAGACTGTGGGTTATATCTGTACCTGAGTCTTCGTTATTTTCACTCTTGGCTTCAGTGTGAATGTGGCAGTCTGTCTTTTTTCAGTCATTGGTATGTTTGGAATAAAACCAAACCAGTGCTCTCAACTAAGTAAATATTTAACATTAGAAAAGATGGCATGTCCAACTGTTGGCAAATTGCGAGTTCTCCAAAGGTGTTAAAAACAAAAGATGCATAGAAAAATAAAATTATCTCTGCTTATCATTCCAGAAAGTTTTCTTCATTTGCTCAACTGTTCAGTGTGAATTCAATTTCACAGATATCCTGAAAGAACAGCAAAAATCATGTGTTTCAAAATGACTGAAAACCAGTCTGAGTTATAATGGTAGAATTATATGATTATTAAATAAAAATACTTTATAATATGCAATAATTCAAGTAATGAAAGTCTTACATTGAATATAACACCAAGATATACATTTGTTTCTGCTCATTCTCCATAAAAACAGAATTACAGTTTTGTGATTAATTTTTCATTTGTAGTTTGCAAGACACATCAAGAAATCTGAAGGTCAGAAAATTCCTAAAGTTGAGCTGCAAATATCAATTTATGGAGTAAAAATTCTTGAACCCAAAACAAAGGTAAGGCTTATTTTCAAGTGTCTGGGCACTCTCATCTTTAATTACTTGCAACTATATACCTATTTTAATGAATATTTAAAACTTATTACTAACCTGAGATGTTTAGCTCTCAGTTAATCATGACATGGAATGCTAGGATGTTTAGAACAACTTTTAGAATTTCTGTCTGACTAATCTGTACTTCCCCCTATGTTTGCCATATGATAATGTATATTGGGTATATTTGCCAGTATTAGTTTATAATTAGAAGTTTTTCAGTGACATGAAAGAGAGGAAGGCATAGTTCACTGAGTGATAATGAAGATTGAAACTCTGTTTTGTTTGGAAATGACCTGCACGGGTTCCTGTTGCCTATAGGCATAACAGTGGGTGTTAGTTTTCTAGCTGCTGCACAGAACAACACAGACTATATGACTTAGGCAACAGAACTTTGCTTCTGGAGGCTGGAACTGCAGGCTACAAATGTCAGCAGGGTTATTTTCCTCCCATACATTTGCAGATGGCTGCCACTGTTCTTACTCTTCATAAGATTGACCCTCTGTGCACACTGTAGTGACTCTTACAGCTTCCTCCCTTTACAAAGATGTCAGTCAGATTGAACTAGGAACTGTCTTCATTACTTTTCTTGTTGCTGAGACAAAATACCCAATGCCCCAAATGAAGGTTTATTTAATTCTGTTTGTAGAGGTTTCAGTCCATAATCAGCTGGCTCTACTAGAGGGTGGCATGGCAAAGGGGCAACAGTTCATGCTGATTGAAGACAACAAAAGCAACAAGAGCAAAAGGGAAAGAGCACATCTTTCTTCCATCCCTTACATTGCATGCAGGCTACCAGCAGGGCAGATATAGCACCCACTAATCCTAGCACTAGACAATGAACCAATCATAAACTCTAGATTTAGCTTCCTCTTCAAAGCCTGCCCCAAATCATGACTGTATGAGGCCTTGGGAGGACATCCAGACATAAACCATAGCATTCCATTCTGTTCTTCTAAAGAGTCATGCACATCCTTTTATGCAAAAGCCATTTAATCCATCTCTAAGAGTTGTCAAAGTCCTAACAGTTTCAATATTTCTGAAAAGTCCAAGTCCTAAGTCTCCTCTGAGATATAAGGCAAACTCTTAGCTGTGAGCCCCTGCAAAGAAAAGAAAGTTAAACCCTCCAACATCCATGGCATAAGATTAGCATTTTCATTCCAAGTTACATACAGGGGTATATGAAAAAATGGGAACAAAGCAAGTCCAAAATTCAGCAGGTCAAACATTAAATCCTTTGAGGAGTTCCATGAAGATTTGAACATCTGAGACAATCTATAGCAAGTTGTGAGCTCCAAAGGCCTTGGGTGGCTCTGCCCCTATGGTGTTTCTGGTGGTTATAGCTCCCACAGCTTCTCTCTTGGGCTGTCTCTGCTCCCTTCTTGCAAGTTTCCTTAGATAATCTGTATTTTTGGCATTTCCAAATTTCTTGCATCTTCACTGCAGCTTTGGCTTCACCCTCTCAGCTTCACACACTGCCTTCTCGGGGACACTGTCTGGCTTCCCAGGTCTATTACAATTGGGATGGAAGCTTTTTTAATCCCACAGATCTTGCATTCTATATGTGCCTAAAAGCAGCACATATGGATGAAGACAAAGTCTGTGGCCAGCTATAGAGCAGCAGCCAGGCTTCCTTCTCTTTTGACTGTAGTGGTGGAGTGCCTAGATTGCTGAGCACTCTGAATCCAATTATGGGGAACAAATTTTCTATGCTGCTGCCATTCTGGAAATGTTATGGCCACTGCAATTCTGGAATAGGATGCTCTGGGACTTTCTTCTCAAAGCAAAATCTCTCACTTTTGCAATGTTGAGGTTGTATAGAAAGGAGGCTTCTTGCTTCTCATGATACCCTCAAGTCATTTTTTGTAAGCTCCTGTTTCTTCTCAGCAATTGAGATCTCTTCTGCTTTATCTCTGCGGTCCATACCTTTACTGGAGTTTACCTTTTGACCAAACACAAAACACTATAAATCATTTTTCTGGGCTTTCTGCTCTTGATTCTCAACATAAATCTGGCTAAAAGTCCCCAACAGTATCCATGTGACCACCTCAACCTCTAATTGCCTTGAAATGTCTTTTGCCAACTTAGTCTACCACCTTTAATCTTAGTCTTTGGAAAAATCTCTAGACATAAGCAAAATAATGACAAACTTTCTGTGAAGCCATAACTCATCATCTGGAGTGCAACAGCCAGTGAGTGCAGTCCTTCTTCCCAGAAGAAACCTCCCAAGCCTGGTCTTTACTGGCAGGATTTCTATCTGCTTTCTGCTCCTCTGAGCACTCTCATTCAGAATAGCTTAAGGCATTCCAGCTCTGCTCTTTCCAACTCTGAAACTTTCCAAACTCTTCCCACAAGCCATTCCCAAAGGCTCTTGAACCACATGGTCAGGTACAGTCACAGTAATAAACCCACTCCTGGTACCAAATCTTGTTTTAGTTACTTTTCTCATTGCTGAGACAAAGTACCTAGCACCCAAAATTAAAGAAGGAAAGATATATGTAGCTCACAGTTTGCAGAGGTTTCAGTCCATAATCAGCTGGCTCTACGACAGAATGGCATGTCAGAGGGACAATAGTTCATGGTGGTGGAAGACAGCTAAAACAATGAGCAAAAGTGGAGGAGCAAGACTGTCTTCCATCCCTTATATTATGTGCAGGCTCTTCATCCTGGGGTTGATGTAGCACTCACACCAATCTCAGTGTTAGACAATGAGCCAATTACAAATTCTAGATTCAGCTACTTCTGCAAAGCTCACCCCCATGACTGCATGAGGTTTTGAGGGCACATCCAGACACAAACCATAATAGGGACCATGCTAATGGCCTCATTTTAACTTAATTACTTTTTAAAAGGTTTTATCTCAAGCTAAAATAAAAATTTTAGACAAATTAAACTTAACAGTTTTATTGGAGCACACTACACTTTAGGAACCAGAAGCAGCTCAGAAAGTTCCACCCACCAGCATGAGCAGTGAGCATTCATAAGCCAAACACAAGCAAATTAGATCAGTCATCTGATTGGCAACAGCCTGTGATTGGCTGACATCAGCTGCCTGTGATTAGCAGAAACTTTGTGTTTGTTATCCAGTACTTCTGCGTGGGATTTTGTTTATATACTAGGTTAGGTTGCAGAGATGGAAAATCAAAGTAAAGAGACAGTTTAAGGCTAATGGCTGCATACTTATTTAATTTACCACTTCAAATATATCATATTCTGACCTATTGGGGTCTCAAACTAGCAGAAAGGCCATGTAAAGACACAGCAATATGTCAGATCTCTGAAAGTCAAGGAGAGGGGCTCCAAAGAAATCGAATCTACTGATGTATTGATCTTGAGCTTCAAACTTCCCAAACTGTGAAAAAATAAATTTCTGCTCTTTAAGCCTATGTGTTTTGTAAGGGCAGCACTGGTAAGGTGTTATAATAATGTATCCACAGCACCTCAGATTATTGTTTTGTAGTATTGCTAAGACCATGATAGTTTGAAAGATTAACACTCAACTTCAATTATTTAATAAATACAAACCGTTTTATAAATACAAACCTCTATGACTGTATCATGCTTATTGACAGCTTAATGCAGCTAAAGAGTCAAAGGAAACCCAGTTTGTGAACAGATTATGAAATTTTCTGTTACAACTGTAACTTCCAGTAATATAATGGATACAATGAATACTTTCAGCGATGTGAACACCACTTTCTGACAATGGTGAAGAGTTGTCTGTTCACCATAGCACTGCAGCTATTGGATGCCTATTAGGGACATAAAGTCTACTGAACCCAGATAACCCAGAACTACTAAATCTTTAATCTACAATGTAAGAAGAAACTCACTGATTTACATATGCATTAAAGTTTGAGAAAATCTGTTATTGTGTAGTTTGATGGCTCCACGTAGTAGGCCTCACTTTCAAGCTATTGTCCACTGTACTTGCTTAAATGAGTCCTATGGCTTCATCAGAGACTCCAGAATCACAATCTCAGAATGCAGAAACTTTGCATTTACAAACAGTTTAAGCACAACTAGACTAAAGCCAGGTTATACCCACGGTATACCCACCTTTCCATATTAAAAAGAGGTGACATTCCTTCAAACTTGCCATGTGATTTTAAGACCTCCCACAGTTGAACTGTTACATAGCTCCTGTTATCCACTCTCAATGTTAAATCATTAACAGAGATATGGAGACTTGGCTTGTGTTTGGGGTATGGCAAGTAACTGCTGCTTAAATGACTGAAACAGGAAAAGGCAGTGGTGACATAACAGTGGAAGGAACAAGGGAAATTAAGTCAAGCACTTAAAGGAATATGTGCAGTTTACTTGAAACAAAGCAGAGAAAAGTGAAGAATTATTTTCTGAGCAGGCAGGTTGCCTGAGAAGTCACTTTGTAAATGGTAGTAAAAGGGGCAGATAAGCTGAGAAAGCAACAGCTGATAGGATAGTACAACCAACATTGTAGCAGGCTTAGTGTGCTCTCACATGCGATAGAAGCAAAATGCCAGCCATCCTGTTCTTTCACTTCCTGTTTAAAATTAAGCAGGGATATAGTGGCAGCTGTGCAACAGCCTAAGTCACTTGTAGACCATGTTTTTGTTGAAAATTTTCTTTTAAACCATACAGATTTTGAAGCTCTTTTGAAGAGTACATGTGCTCATGTGTGTGATTGTTGATTATATTTTAACCTGACAGTTTCCACTTACAGAGGTCATGTTGAAATGTGTTGAGGTGGTAACACACTTCATGCATCTTCAAAAAGCGTACTTTTGTATTTTTTATTTGTAGCTTCACATGCTAAAACTAAGGCTATAAAATTTTTACCAACTGTATATACATAATCTATACTATTATCTAAGAAATCATTCTCTTATAACTGAAAAGTCAGAGTAATTCAAAATTTTGATGAATTCAGTTTGAGTATTTACAAAATAGAACCATGAATAAAGTGGTATGTAGAGAGAATTTCTTTTATCTCTGGAATTGACAGTTTAAAACTAGTGTGTCGGTAGAAAATTATAAAACATAAAGATTTAAAACACTACAAGGTGACCAACACTCTGCAGGGGTCTGTGTGTGTCTAAAGATGGACAGATAAACACGACTGTAGCATATTACCAGTTGGCTAGGTGAAGAATGTATGCATATAATGCATATGAAAGCTATGCATTAGGACTTTTCCCTCAACCTAGATCTGCTGCTTCCTGCATGACTTCAGCAGATTTGTTTTTTTTTTGAGCCAGGGTATTGCTATGTAGTTCACCTGGACTCAGAACTCTCTTTGTAGTCTATGCTGGCCTTGAACTCACCACAATTCTCTTGTCTCAAACTTCCCTGTGCTGGGATAATAGGCATGTGTCACTGTTCCTGGTTTCAGCAGACTTTTTTAAGGGAGGGTATTTCTTCAAATGAAAGATATGTGAAAAAGTCTTTTGTAAAACTTCTATCAATCATTTCAGCTATTAACTGCCCCCTCCCCCAGCATTCTGAACACTTAGGGGAATCTACTGTTATAAACTATAACTAACTAGGGCTGGGGATTTAGCTCAGCAGCATAAGCACTTGCCTTACAAGCATGTGGTCACAAGTTCAATCCCCAGTTCCAAAAAAAAAAACAAAAACAAAACTATAATTAACTAATAAGTTAATATTTGTCACATTATACTAGCACAAATTTCTCAGTTTTTCATGTGTTTTATCTGGAAGGCAGAGTGATTTTTTTTCTTAAGTGTAAACATAAAGATACAATTACTAAAAATTTTAAAAATACCATTAATGGGTTATACTGTAAAGACAAAATAATTGTGAATAGTCCCAAAGATTTGACTTGGAATATGAAAAGCATATAGTTGATAATGACTAACTTAAAGCAAAAAGTTACAAAAACTGGATGATTGTCACCTGCTATTTTTGTTGGTGGAAAATCAGTTTTAAATTTCTACCCATTTAGGTCTCTTCTTGGCAAACTTGTCATTGTTAGCATCCTATTTCCTAAGCGTTTACTTTCAAATTTCCATTTCTCTCTCCACCTAAATCCCATTTGTAGCGTGACTATCAGGGAGGCAAGTGGTTCAAATCAGTAGACTTAGTGAATTGGCTTTTGTCAACCTGTGTGGCCTTACTCCAGCTAGAAATATCAGCATCCCTTTTCTTTTTTAAAAGTTCTGATGTTCTACACTTAATGACTATTTTTAAGAGACCCAATTGTATTGTCTTTCTGAAAACAAGTTTTCTAGGCTTTTACTTAAAAAGAATCTATATTTTTATCCGTATTCATCTGAAGGGCAATACAATCTTTAATAAGTTCTGTAAGCTCAATTATATTCTGAGTGTAAACACCTTTACTCATATACCGTATTATGTACAGAGTATCTGATGCTTTACCTGTACGTAGAAAATCTTAATTTTGATTCTATTAAAAATCTGAAAGTAATCTATAAGGAGGAGATTTACAAACTCTGCTGAACATCAGTGCCCCAGGATAGTCTTGTCTTAAGAATGCTGGCTTCAGGAGTAACCCTGTGCATTTCCAAATCAGAATCTGCAGCAAAGGCTGTGTGTGTGTGTGTGTGTGTGTGTGTGAATGAGACAGGGAGATGGCGTAACAGAGGACTGCCCGGACCACTCTGAACAGCGTATTAGACATACATGAATTTCTGAACCCACTGATGAAGACAATGTGAATGTGCTAAAGGGGAAAAAAACTCAGTTTATTTTTTCATTTTAGATAAAAGTTGTAAATTAGAAAAAAATAATTAAATATGAAGCTTTTAACAGATACATAGGTAAATATGTGATGAGGATTTAAAATACATCATTAATCTAATAATAAATTATTTACAGAAAATAGAACATTTCATTCACTTGAGAGGGTGCAAGTGGAATCAAAAACAGTGTCTCTGACAACTTGATTTTACATCTTTCCTTTGTCTCTTTTTCTTCCTCTCTGCATTTCTCATTTATTCTTCACATTAATATTCTGTAGTACTAGAAACAGGTAATGAGGATGAGATAGGATAAAAATGTTCTTGATATTTTTGTTCCAACTCTAGTAAAATAGAGTTACTATTAAAGGATAATGCTTCTTCCACAGCATGGTTTTGCTGTGTCTTTGGGTCCCTAAGTGTCTATGACAATAATGACAGAAGCCTCGCAGAACTGTGGACAGCACAAGTGCAGTTCCCCCAGTCCTCTTCCGCATAAAGATGACTGAATTGTTAGTCTGAATCAGGAAGACTCCTGCCGTTTGTAACCAGCAACTCCATGAGGTCAGACTGGCTGGCGAGTGAATGAACAGTGAACAGCTGTAGAGCTTTCATCACCCCATGGAAGAGGTGTGCTTTTCATTCCTTCTGTAAATAGAGAAAAGAAATTTTTTTTTCACATGGTATCAAAGGATATTTCCTCTGTATGTGTCATTACCATGATTATACGGTTCTGTAGACCTGCAGTCAGTATTTAGAAGCTACAGTGGGCTGAAGGCTGTTGTTTGATAAACTATATTGACATTAAGACAAAAAATAGTTAATGTGAGAGGAAAATGGAAAATCAGGCAAAATACTGTATGGATAAATGTGTTCATCATCTAAGCACTAACCACAAGAAAAGAGGAAGGATTCCCTCATCAAAAGCCTATGCATTTTAGCACTCTCTCCCCTCTGTTGAAATGGGTCTGTCAGGCTATGTAGGAATACCACTATATGTTACAGCCACATACTTCCTCGTTTTAATTTTCATATTTGCTCAAGCAACTCCTTGATGGTTTACCTTTTAGTTTACATGCTGGGCCAAGTACGTTGCTGTAGGCAGATTCCCTGAGCATTTATGAGTGTGACTCCTTTTAGGTATTTACCTTTAGTTGATAATGCAAATCAAAGTGACAGATCAAATCTTAGAAAGGTAACATAGAAATCATAATCAGAGCTGGGAAGAATAAGGCGTCTACTATATCCATGCTACTTTTCCTGATCAAAATCTCTGAGGTCCTGACTCAGCAGGAGTAAAGACAAGGAAAACACCTGTAGCAAGTAATCCAGATATTTGTGTGACAGGTTGTCTAAAACTACCTGTGGAGAAACACTACTAGTTACGACTTTATATAAGGCTTTCTAGGGAGACGTTGGTCTAGTTTTCCTTGACTGAAACTATAGTTTCCTTGTGTCTTTACATTTTTTTTTTTTACAACATTCACTAAGTAATATTTGTGGCCTGAATTCTAAATGATACTCCTTGTGCTATAATGCAATTTTGATAAAAGATATTTATAGCCACAGTATAAAAGGGAATGATTTTTTTTACATACCAGCATGTCATAATTCAATGAAAAGATTTGTTTTCTGCTTCCAATATGTTCCAGCAAGTTTAGAAAATGAATAATCAATATTGATATATATGAGTTTAATATTATGAAATGCTCAGTCTTCTGACTAAATAACAATAGTTTTAAAAAGCTTTCTCTTCTAATTATTTCATATTCATATTTTACTTAAAGGTAATTCTAAGAGTTTGCATGGGTCCTAGTAATTTCACAGATACTGGTGTGCGTGCGTGCCTGTATGCCTGGGCTACAGCTGTGTCTCTGTTGCAGTACTTGTTTTTCTCATGATTAGCAAGGTCCATGAGTCATTTGAAGGCTGCTCTGAGAACATACTGCAGATACAAAGATGACCTTCCTAGAGAGAAAGGTTCAAGACTGTGTGAGTCACCGCGATGATATGTAGAGTAAAATTCAACAAGGACACTCAGGCTGAAGTAGTAGTGAGCTTCAGGTGAAATTCTGTGCAGACGAGGCTGTGTTCTGACTGTCATGTTAGTAGCAGTGACGTAAATAAAAGAATTTAGATTTTTAAAGGGTTATTGTAATTCTGTAAACTTTATCTTAATCTCTTTGGATCCCTTTGTTCTATATCATCTTGCTGGCTTTTAAATATATAGTCTCTTAAGATCTTTTTGTACCTCTGAAGGGCTGTGGACCTGTGATCATCATGTATTATGCTTGTGTTTTTTTAATTATGCTTGAAATGGATGTCTTAATTTAGCTCCTGTTCTTGTGACCCATCTGCACTGCATCTTTGTCTATGTTTGGGGTGTATGTAATTATAACATAAAACCCTGACGGATGATTGTTACTCTTTGAAAGTCTTAAGTTATATGTTATTGACCCAATCTGATATTTCTCAAAATGGAAAAAAAGTGCCCTCCAATATTTATTTCCATCTGTGTTCACAGGAAGTCCAGCACAATTGCCAGCTTCATAGGATATCATTTTGTGCAGATGATAAAACTGACAAGAGGATATTCACTTTCATATGCAAAGATTCTGAGTCAAACAAACATTTGTGTTATGTATTTGACAGCGAAAAGTGTGTAAGTATGCCAGATGTTTTAGGGTGGTTTGTTCTGTTTTACAATCCAAAAGTTGTCTTGTTTCCGGCATTAGTAAAGTATTTGGAAATGCAAAGGTCTGCAAATACTTAACTGCACTAATAGATTCCTCCTGTAGTCGAATAAGCTTCAGGGTCTCATCTTTAAGTCATTTCTTACGCTTATGAGCAGAGGTTGTCATGCAAATTTCTTTGTTAGATCATCATGTCTGCTTAATGTTATGTATTTATACCTCCTAAAATAATTTTGTTTATTTGCTAAAATAAACTGATTTAGTAATATAGACCCAATTCAAAGAGTAACAGTAAGCATTATTTTTTAAAATTTCCTGAAATGTAATGTTGATGAAATTTAACGTTCTAAACTCCAGAAAATAAAGTCTGTATGAGTCCTTAAAAATTACCCAGTATTTCTTAAAACTGGATCCGAATGTTCATTGTTTAGAAAACATAATAAGATGAAATGATAATACTATTTTGCCTGCATATACATATTTGCTTTGAATGAAATCTAAAATTCTTAGCAAGTAAGGGGCAGCTAGGAAATTCCAGAATTAAGTCAGATGAGCGTTCTTTAGTCATCTAGAATTTTAAGGGAAACCCTGTGTCTTGCTTACAAGCCCAAGCTAATTCTAAGCACAACCTAGTTCCTGTAGTGAACACAAGATGAGAATTCCTAGCTCACATTGCAGCCGTTGATGTCTTCAGGGAAGACGAACTTCTAACCTAAACTGCACTGTTGGTTTAGAAAAAGAAGTGGAACATAACTCATGTATGTGCTGTATTTCCTTGGTTTCAAAAATTGCGGATTATCATCACTAATGTGTAATTTTTCTCTGGTTTCAGTATGTAAGCCTCTTGAGAGCAAATTCTTTTTCTTCGTAGATGTGATTCCCGTATCCGTGAATAATAATTGCCCCATAACATTTTCCTTAAGTGAAAGAAAACATTGAAAATTTGCCAGAAACAGCAGATGTTATTTCTTGTATCTTTTAAGCATTAGTACTTTTTAAAAACACGCTAATGTGCTAGTTTACGTGGCACCCACTTCCCAGAATTTGGCTAACATTATGGGATATCTCCTCTGAAAAATATGCATACTCATACAAGACAGTATGATATATACAAAAAGGCATTTGATAGAATGTCATATTATTTTCAAGTTTTATCCTATTGGTAAATGCATATTTGCATATTTCCAAAGCATCCAAACAATAATTAGGACTGAGAGACGTTTTTCTCCATGAAATTGAGATGATTAAAGTTGATATTTATTTGAATATCTTCTGTTTGTGAGACATAAACTTTACCATTTGCACCAGACTATAAATTCAGATGTTCTTCTTTCTTGCCTTACACATAAACGCTTCTTTGGCTCTGAAATGCTCGTCATAAGATTTCATTAAAATATCAGGCTTGTTACAGAGTACCGTCAAAAAAGTACCACTTTTTTGCCTTTCTCTAATATTCATCCAAACTTGTTGCATTATTGTAAAATACACACATTCCACAACTCCTTAACAAATATGCTGATTTAAAAATATTGACTTTATTTCTTCCCAATCATAATTTTCTGTAATTGGTTACCAGAGCTTGAATTTTTAAAAATGTATTCTTGTTTTATACTTTTTTTCTTCAAGGTTGAAAATAATATACACAATTTTAGAACAATGATTCATAATCCTGTAGGAGCATATAATATCAAGGGGTATCATAAAATTATCTTTGTTGGCTCTCTCATCAAAAAATACTGATTTTGGGATGGACCTCTGGAAATGTACCTTTACCAAGTTCACCAAGTAACTCTGCTGCAGATGGATAGAAGTCTGGGCTTTGAAAAACAAGTGTATAAAATATCTCCCCAGCTATATGTTGACATCACTTTTATGAGCTCAGTGATAGAATTATATCACCTTTACTATGAATTTTAATTCACTGTAACTAAAATAATTAGTATCATTATAAATTGATTTGATGTGTATATATGCAGAAATTTTAGTGCCCTCCTTTCTAAATCTCATGTTAAATGTTTAATCAAAGAATATTTAAATGGAAAAATAAATTGTAGCCTAATTGACATAACTCTTTCCTCTTATCTTAAAAGACCCAGATGAATTGAATTTTCTAAGGTTATAAAGTTAAGTAATAATAGAACCATGACAAAAACCTAAGATTTAATACTCCCATAATCACATTTGTCCTATAATGTCAATGAGTCTCCCTCCGTCCTGGTGCCAGTGAGGCCCACATGGTACGGCTGGACACTCATTTTACCACCCAGGAAGCAGCTTCCGGCCCCGCCAGGCAGGGGGAGGCAGCGCTTCCCACTAACATTTTCCTAGGAATCACGTCAGAGGAAGTTACCAAAAACAGGAGATTTATGTAACACCCAGAATTCATAACCAAGTATCCAAACTATCCAGGCATCTAGGAAAGATCATTCTTCATGACAGGAAACAGAAAGATCCTAAACTAAATGAAAACATTCAACTAATGGATCTCAACATCAAGGTGTCAGAAGTGTTAGAATTGCAAGACTTCAAAACATCCACTTAAAAACAACAAAGATTTTTAAACAGCCACCATAAAATAGAATATAAGAGGTGATTACAAGCACATTTGAAAAAAATGGCAAGTCTTATTAAAGAAATAGAAAATCCAAGCAAAGAAATAGAAGACATACAAATCAAGGACCTGGAAATTTGACTAACAAAATTGCCTGGTCTGAACAATACGGGGATAATAGTCACACACATGTGCACACACGCACACGTGCACACATTCACACACTGGTACGCTAACAGGAATGATGATGTAGCAGGACTTCAGGGACCTGAGGGGCTGAAGTAAAATGTGCAATGCTTGTGCAGCATCAGAGTCCTGGAAAGAGGAGACAAAAGCAGCTCAGTCTTGAGGAAGAAAGGATGGAAGGGATAGAAGGAAAGAGGAGAGAAAGAGAGCAGGAAAGACAGAAAAAGAAGAAAGAAAGAAAATGAGTCAGTGTTTGCTATAGAAACAGATGTAACACAAGATAAGCAAACGTGTGAGGTTTTACAAGATTGACTTACAGTGGCTGCCCATGGATTCAGATAGGAAGCCTGCAGAGAGAGGGGTCTGCACACTGGAGACGGAAGGGTTCAGCTGGACAGCAGGAGCTCACTGCAGCGTCACGGGAGGGGAGAGTCCCTATCAGGAGGCCAATGGGTCCAGGTGGGAGGCTGAAGGATCTGCGCTGGAGGCCAGGAGATGAAGTCCAGAGTAAAAGCGAACATGGAGCCTCTTCCAAAGCCACAGAGCCAGATCTGTTCTTCCGCCTTTCCTCTTTGTACCATCCAGGTCTTCCACACCCTGGGAGGTGCTGAGCCAATTTAATTGAGCTTCTTATTCAGGTTGACACAGCCACCATAGCAGACAGATGAAAAGAAGTCATTCATTAATAAGTTCTCAAATTTGGAAAATAAGCTAATAGACTCAAAATTGAGTGCTCACCAATCAAGAAATACAACATAGAGTTTTGAAAACTAAAAACAAAAGCGAAGATGTAAGTTTGAACCCTGGTACTCTCCCCGCCCCCCACAAATCTTGAGAACACCAAAAACTAAATAAGACCTTCTCTGCATTATCAAAGACACAGAAAAACTCAACATCATAGACAGTTGAAATCTAATGAAGTTACAAAAGGGCTGCACTAGTAACCACAGAACACACAATATTTTCAAGTATTCAAGAAGCATGTACCAAAATAGATTTATTGTGAACTATAGAATGTACCTCCAATTTAAAAAAATATAGAAACTATGGTGTGTATAGCCATAGGGGAAAAAATGTGAAACTCTGTGCAGCTAGTACTAAAACCATCAAATACTTGAAAAGGACACATCATTGTTGCATATTCTATACATCAAAGAGAGTTAGTAAAGGAAAGTTTTAAAAATTCAAAGATAGAAATAAACATGAAGTGTGGCAGTCTTGTAAGATACAGTGTTGAAAGAAAGAAAAAGTAAGTAGATGAATTAGGAAAGAGGAACGTCTCAAGTCATGGAATGTCTCTGCTCTCAGGATCAGTGAGTCAGTGCTTTAAAAATACTTTAACAATCTCTGCCCTCCTTCATGGCCGGAAACTTTAAAAAACAGTAATAGAGGAAAACTTCAACTTGTTTTTAAAAATCCTATAAAAACTACAGGTATTTTAATGATAAAAACAAGAATACTTTGTTTTCCTAAAATCTAGGGGAAAAAGTGGAGCTCAGGGGTTTCTGCCCTCTCTACTCTAACTAAAAACTATTGTAAAAGTTGTAGCTATTGCAATGAGGCAAGAAAACAAATACACAGACTAAATACAGATTAAACAACAAATACGCAGATTTAAAAGGAAGAAGTAAAACTGTCACCATTCTCACAACAGGCTCGTCTGTAGAACGTTTGGAGCATAGCTGAAATACATCCAGCTGATAAATTAATGCAGTAAGGTAGACAGTCTACATGGTTAACATCTACAGAACAATTTTAATGATGTGTTATAGCCATGAATATGTGCATTCAGAATCTACTGTTACTTAAAAAATGAAATACATAGATGGAAAATTAGCCTAAAATGTAAAATTGTACAGTACTTGTGTAGTGGACTCTACACTTCACTTGTGAAAGCAATTACAGAAGATTCAAGTAAGAGACATTATATTCACAAATTGGAAAATTCAACATACTATCTGAAAATTCAATATAATATATTCAGTATACAGTATGTCTAGTAGAAGTTAATACAATTTCTGTCAAAATTATGGTAAGATTTTCCTTACAATATATAAATAAGGTTATTTTAAAGTTATGTGGAAGACAAAAGAATTAAAGTTGCTAAAACAATTTTGAAAAAGATTAATAAAGTAGAATTAACCTACCTCATGTCAAAACATGTCTTTAGTATGTACAAAGGTGATGTAGCAGAGGAAAGACCATCTTTAAACTAAAAGATGTTGTTAGTAAAATTGGGCTTGAATATATGAATAAAATGTAACTTGACCAAAGCTTTACATCTTATACAAAAATAACTGAAAATACGTTATGGACATAGATGTAAAATGTACCACTATAAACTGCTTAGGAAAAAGTACAGGGGAAAGTCTTCAGTAATGTTGGACTTCTTAGGCTTGACGTACAAACAAGGATCCATACATTCATGGAAAAAATGATAAATTTTATTTATCAGAAACATTTTTCTCTGTGAAAGGCCTATTTTACACAAGACAAACTAAAGTCTAAAGTCCAGAAGAAGATATTTGCACATTATATATAGACGAAGACTGCTGTATAGAACGTTCAACGATGTATATAGTATAAAACCAGTCAAGTTAGAAAATGCGCAGAAGAGTTCATTGAAGAGGATCTACAGGTGGAAAGTAAGTACCATAGATTGTATCTATCAGGAAATGCAAATTAAAATAAAAAAGAGGTATTATGGCATAACTCTCAGAAAGGCTACAGTAGAAACATAAAACCCTGGCAAGAAAGTAAAGAAGCAGTAAATCATACATAGCTGAAGGAGTTATAAAATGCTACACCACTCAGGAAAAATTTGTCTGTTCAGAAGAACCTTAACATGCAATTATCATATGAACCATATGGACATTCATTCCAGAGAAATCAAAACTTAAAATGTTCATATAAAGACTGTACACAGGTATGTATAACGGCTTACTCATAAAACCAAACCTATACATACCCCTGAAATATCTGAATGTTTGAACGCTTTGGCACTTCCTGATCACTGCTTAGCAGTGTAAAGGAATGAAGTATTGGTACTGTACATGCAGTAGCCAAATGCTTCTCCAGGGGAGAGGATGGAAGTGAGACAATCTAAATGCTCATGTAGTCTGTTATTCCATGTCTACAGGATCCTTAAACGGACAAAACTGTGGGAATGGATAACAGACTGACGTTTGCAGCTGTGGGAGGAGCGGGAGGAGTAGGGTGGAAGAGGGGTCGCTAAAAAGAGCCAGATGAAGGACTCTTGTTAAGGATTTTATTTACTTATTTATTTAAAGAGGATAAAATAATAAAACCAATCAAAACAGACCAGTGTAGGAGATACAGGACTTCAAAACATTACAAAATCAATAACAGTTAGCATAATACCTCCTGATGTCTTCAAAATAGCTGCAGATAATTTCGGACACAGTAGAAATCAAACAGAATGGAGTAGAATACAAACAATAAAAACAAAACAATGAATATAATAAAGGACTTCAAAACAAGCCAACAGCAAATCCAAAATTGCTACCATAATGTATCTTGCTGTTTTTGAAATAGCTGCCCCTGCCATTGGATTGGGCATAATCAAACAAAACAAAAGAAAATAAAACCCAACCCAATGAAACAATGGAAACGATATAGGACTTTAAAACAAGACCATAGGGGATCAACAATGGCTGCACCCCTCCACAGGAGACCCCCACTAGATGCCACACTGCTGTTGGTAGAGGATTTTTTCCACATTCTACTTAATATTCTGGTTGCAAGTTGTACTGTAATTTTGCAGTGTTCCACCAGTGAGAGAAGATGAATAAAGCTTGTAAGATCTCTCTGTATTATTTTGGACAACTGAATGTAAATACAAAATGATCTCAAAATTTTTACTTGAAAACAAAACCAAAACATTTTGTTGTCTTTAGACCAAACCTCCCCCCGCACACACACACTGGGAGATTGAAGACAAAACCTTCCTACTGAGCTATGACCCCAGGCCTTTTTAATTTCCAGAAAGGGTCTCCCTAAGTCACTTAATTGCCCAGGCTGGGCTGAAAATCTAGATCCTTCTGTGTCAGCCTCCAAGAGTACTGAGATCATGTGCTTGCTATTACACTGGGCCTCTCATCCTTTTTAAATAAATGCAGGCCAGAGGTACTGAGTGGAATTCCCTGAAACACAGTTAGGTATTCAAAGAATCGGAATGCAAATTTTCAGATTGTTGAAATATAGTTGAAGGACTACCCAAGTATACTAATACATATATATATATATATATATATATATATATATATATATATAAAACAAGAATTCACTTTACTGCCAAAATCATATATTTTCAGATTTAATATTTACTCAACTTCTAAGGTCATTAAATTTAAAAGAATGAAATTAGAATACAGACTTTATTGGGTATACTTGATTTTTCTATTACATGTAAAATCTAATTGCAATGGATTCTTCAGCCATTACTTTGATGTAACTTGTGTTTCACAAGTTTTTCAAGTGTTAATGCATACAATTTATTGTGTTCTATTTTTGATGTAATTTAATGAGTAGCTCCCCATAAGCAGATAAATTTTCTCAGCCCCCCCAGTGATTTTAATTTTTAAATGATGCAAAGTAAAATGTAAAATAAGGCCAGTTTAAAAAGCTCTCTCTTCCTAATTCTTTCTAGAAAAATGATTCTTTCTCTTAAGAGTCACACAATAATGCTAATATGATTCTTTTGCATTTAGTAATTTCACAAGGTCTACTTGGGAGAAGTTATCATACTGTTATAGCTATATTTCATGTTTCTTCTTAAAATTATTTTTGAAGAAACTTTTATTTAAAAATTTTTTTTGTATATTTCATTATATTATGAAGAGGAAAATTAGTTTTCTAGCTTAGTAATACAGCCTAATATAATTAGGTAAATAGCTTATGTGAATATTATCTTTAACTACTAGTATTATTTTCTCTACTTCATGAAATATTAAAATTTATGTATCAAATCCCTGGGTTATGAAATTCCATTTGGCTTATTGTGTTGCTTAACAGTAAGGAGGCAAAGTGGCATAGAATCAAGCTCACCTGAGTCCGTCCTGCCTGTATTTCTTTTTTCTTTTTTTTGGAACCAGGGATTGAACTCACAACCTCGCAATTGCAAGGCAGGCACTTAGGCCTCTAAGCTAAACCCCTGGCCCCTCAATTGGCTTATTGTGAAAATAGATAAAAATGACCAAATACAAAACAGAAATGAATGTTGATTTTAGCATCTGAGATTCTTTTGTATGTAATAACTATAAGACTGACATATATGGCGTTCTGAGCCAGATACTCATATTTTGTATAATTATTAGCAATATTTGCACATTTTGTGCAAATTAATAGCTTTGATTACTATTCTATATTAACTTTAGTACCATTGCTACCTGAATAGCAAAACTAAGTTATTTATAATTTTCCTTTTCAACATCAATTAACTCAAGGACCATGAAATTTATTATAATGTTACTTAATGATTATATAGTGTATCTATTAAATACTCCAAGAAAAAGTCATGAAGTGGTATTTACTTTTAAAGATACAGTTTTGTGTAAATTTGAAGGATTTTTGAAGAAGTTGCAATAGCTTTTTGAAGAATCTCTCTCTCCTTAGAGACAGTCTTGCTTTATAATTCAGTCTAGCATTGAAGTAAGAGGTTGCAATAGTGTTTTAAAGAATCTTTCTCTCTGTCTGTCTGTCTGTCTTTCTCTTTCTCTCTCTCTTTCTCCCTTCTTCCCCCCACCATAAAGACAGTCTTGCTTTGTAATTCAGGCTGGCATTGAGTTGACTGTGTAGCCCAGCCTAGCCTTAAACTTGGAGCAATCCTCCTGTCTCAGTCTCATGAATGCCTGTATTACAGGCACGCGCCAATTTGCTTGGCTATAATCTCTATAATTTTTTTTAAATCTCCATATTTTTTTAAAACTATGAACTATTGATAAAATTCTAAGCAAACTTACAAGGGAAATTTTAGTAGAAATTGAAAAGTTACATCTAACAAGTAATATACATGGCCTAGAAAAGAAAAATTAATCTTGAAAGGGAAGATTAGCATATACTTCCTGAGTTCAAAATTTACTTTCAAGTAACTATTACCAAAACATGATGATATTAATGTAATTATAAAAAGTAGTAGATAAATGATACAATATCCACACACCCAGTCTATTTTCCACAATTATAATACAAATAATTTATTGGAGAGAGTAGTCTTTTTTGACAAATGGTGTTAGGCTACCCCCCCCCAATATATATCTCTATATATCTACATATATGTATTCTTTTGTGTGTGTGTGTGTGTGTGTGTGTGTGTGCCAGGGATCTAACTCATGACCTTGCACTTACCAGGCAAGTACTTGTGCTGCTGAGCTAAGTCCACACCCTCTTTTTTTCTAAGTTACAAAGAACTAGCTCCTACTAATGCTATATAAAATAAGTTGACATGGCCCATAGACAAAAAAGCAGAAGCTTTCATAGTTTTATACTGAACTTCCGTTTTAAAAGTGGGAAAATATCTTTGTAACTCTTGAATGATTTCTTAGAATTGATCACAAAAGCATTAAACATGACCAAAAAATATACAAATAAAATTTATATGTTAACATTATTAACAAGATAAATATCAAACCAAATACTAGGAGAATGTAATCTTAGTAACTGTACCTAAAAAGGATTTGAATCTAACATGTATAAGAACTTCTAAAATCAACAGTAAAAACACAAAACATCTAATAAAACTGGGCAGAAAACTTCAATGTGAGTTATTTCATTAAAGATAATATTTCAAAAGCCAGTCAGCGCATGAAGCTAGGCTAATATATTTACAGTGGTGCCTCGGTTCACAAATTTAATTTGGTTCCGTGATTCTGAGGGGAAGATGGCTGAGGTCATGTTCCTCATGTGGAGTTGGTGTGGAGTTGGCAGATGTAAGCAAAACTTTTCCTAATGCTTCTTTTTGTGAACTGAGTTGTTCATGAGCAGAAGCATTCATGAGTTGAATGCAATTAAAGAATTGAATAAACTGAGTGACCTGTGTATATTAACTACTTGAAGAATTTGTAAAAGACAAGTAATATTTAAATAAGATCTGGAGAATTCATTGCAATTATTATTGTATTCAACAGTCAAATGCAAAATAAAAACACACTGACGTAGCTTAATTCATCCAGGGTTATGTTTAAAATTAAAGTGTTAATATCTAATGTTGCTGACATGGTGGGGCAGGTAGAGCACTCTTGGTCCTAGTGTGCATGCGCAGTGACATGGTTACCTTGGAAACAATTTGGTGGTTTTGTTTTTTGCAGTAGTACATATTTATACTACATGGTGTTTACATTCCTTATGGAGAATGGATGCATGTGTGTAGTACATCACAATTCTTTTCCTCCCCTTTCCAAACCCTCCCTTTCCCTTCTGTCCATGTCTAGAACTCCCCGCCTCTTTCTCTTGGACATGTTTGTAATGCATAGTGTTTACACGCCTTGTTGGGCATTTTCTTACAGTGTTAAATGCAGACCCATCCTATGATTTGGCAACTTTGTGTTGTAAATGTTTACCCAGAGACATGAAAACACATGTCTACAAAAAGGTTTTATAAGAACATTTGTAGATGTTTCACTCAAAATAACTAACTCCTAAAAACACCGAGTCTTCCTCAGTAGGAAAATGGATAAATCAATTGTATATCTGAAATAAATCAGCAATAAAAGCAAAGTGGTTGTTGAAACAGACAATATGTGCTGAACTCAAAACATTACATTAGCAACCAAAAGACATGAAGGAATGGTTTCCTGTAGTAGATAACCATTTGACTAGAATTAGGTATAGGAAAATCTATAATGAAATATGGATGTTTTATAGTTCTATGTTATATCTTTCATGATATAATTATGAATTTAAGCATATCAAAACATCTGATCATACAACTATTATCTGTATATTTCATCATAATTATAAATACTATCCCCTCATTCTTCCCCCCCTAAAGGAAAAGGATTGGAGATTCAGAATTTTGAGTTATAAACTGGTTCCCTACTCACTATGAGACCTTGTGTGTATGTTGTAGGATAATAATAATCCTGACCTTATGAAGTCCCTATGAACCAAGTAAGGTAATATATGCAGAATGCTTACCAGTAAACTCCATGCTCATTATTATGAAAAGTAGACATGGTTTTTAGAAAGCTATAAATAATAAGTAGAATTTATGAATAATGAATCAGTGATGTGATCATTAAGTGACTCTACAGCCTACACACTATTTGAAAATGACATATTGTCTTACTAAAACAGAACACTGAACCCACAAATTCACATGTGGAAAAAAACATAACTAATATGTATCTTTTATTGTGAGATGAATACAAACACATTGTAAGTGAAATAAATCAGACACGTGTAAATATCACCTTGTCTCTCTGGTGTGCAAAAATGAAAGTGTAAATAACCCAAACGTACAATAGATATTGCAAAATAGGAAGAAATGCTTCAAAAGGAAAAGGGAATTAGGAAGGAGGGAAGGTGGAAAGGAAGTACGGGGAAATAAAAAAGATGAATAAAAGGATAAAATGGAAACAGTTTTGTGAATGGGGAGATGAAGGGACATTGAAGGGAGTGGACAGGAATGGTCAAAACAAAAACAAAGACATGAATTGATACATCGTGTGTGAATACAAATTCCCCACAATGAATGTGATCATTATATGAACCTAAACTGTACCAATAAAAAGAAACAGACGAAAATCGTTCAGAAGCTCATGTTCATCATGACCACTTTTACTACTTTTAACTGTTGCCCACCATAGCAAAATACTAGAATTTCTCTCTTGAAACACTGAATCCAACGGCATCAGAGATCTTCCCTGGGTTCCCAGTCTCCTTTGAGCCTGGGTTGGGCCATGTGACTTGTTCTGGCCAATAGACTGCGAGGAGAGGGGACGGGTTCCTTCTCAGAGCCAAGATACTTAGCAGCCCCTGTGCGGCCTCCACCTCTCCCTTCTCTAACAAGACAACGTTGGAATTGACATGAAGAAAAACATGATGCCTGTATTTGAATGGCACATACTAGTTTATCCTCCTGAGTATTTCTAGATGGGAAACTAATGGTTTTGCAGAAGGAGAAAGAAAGATGACGATACAGGGAACTCAAACTGATGAAAATGTGGGTACAGATTTACAAAAGGACCTGTAAGAAAGGATGGGGGTAACTTACCACTTAGCAGCTCTGGGAAAGCTTTCTGCATATGGAGTCCTTCTAGCCACCCCTAAAGGACAAGGAAAATTGAAATAAACCAGAGATAGAGACAAATATCTTTGTCTTCAGCAAAAAAGATGAGAACTGCCAATTTGCATATGAAAATGGATTTATTTTGACAAGCAGTCAAAAGAGTAAAAACAAATTGAAGTACAAACCAGATTCCCCCCCACACACCAATTAAATTAGCCAAAATAATCCCGGTAACAATAAGTACTAGGGACAGAGTAGGGCATGACAGTGTTGGAGACCTCTAGTGGAAGGGTATGTTGGTACATTCTGAAGATTTGGACAGTAAATATTAAAAGCTTGAGACATGTGCTTGCTTTTCACTTAGTGATTTCATGTCTACAGTGATTTCTTCCATCAAGGATAATTGTACGCTGATAGTCCTCATGAAAAAGTAAAAATTGTAAAACAACTCACAAAACAGGAAATAGTCTAGTATCTATCAGGAAATAGTCTAGTCTAGAAATTTGGTAACCAAAAAATGTATAGTGTGTATATGAGAATATAAAGTTAAATAAAATGATACATATACATATACAAGCCCATTGACGTGGAAAGATCCACAACATATAAATACAGATGATTGATTGATTGATTGATTGATTGATGGTTTTTTGAGACGGGGTCTCACTATGTAGTCCAGGCTGGCCTTGAATTCACTGTGTAGCCCAGGGTGGCCTTGAACATGTGACTTCCTCCTCCTTCCGTCTCCTCAGTGCTGGCATTACAGGTGTGCATTATGGGTTTTATGATCCAATTTGTTTATGTTTAGGAGCTGCTTATTGTCTTTTTCAGATTTTTATGAATTATAATGTATAGAGTTGCATAATTTCTAATGTTTGTATGTGTGTTTTATATACACATATTTGACTTCACTAGATTTGCATTTATATATGAGTGATCTTTTCTAAATGTTTAGGTATCAGAGTTTTAAAACTTGATGATTTTATGTAGGACCATGAATGATACTCATTTTTTCTCTCATACTCATTTTTACTCTCATTTTCTGTATTCTTTATCATATGTTTGTGTTGATTTCATAATAAAAAGATATTCCAGAATTAAACGGGAAGGCTAAGAATGTTTTAGAATTTCAGTAAATTCGCTAAAGCATGACACTTTCAGTATATTATAATTTTACTACTCATTTACCTGCCATCACAATTTTATAAGACTTAGTTTTTTAAACGTGAAATATTTGTCACACATGAAGTCAGTTCATGTTCTTACTAACCTCTGCAATAATGATGAAGTAAATACTTAGACTTGTAATGTGCACTTGCAGCAGTCAGGGTGCCGTGGATTCAGCAGAGAGAGAGCAGGAATAAGGTGGGTTTGGCCTTTTTAGGAGCGTCAATTGTTTTCCAGGCCAAATTTGAATAACAAACACATTTTGTTCAATCTGTACCACTTTACAAAAATAGGAACTGCCTACCATCCCTTAAAATTGGGAGATTTCATATAAAAATTCAGATTCTTGACCTCATTGCACATATTTCACATCTGACCAGCAGGATGGGGATTTTGACGTTCACCAGGCAGTAATTAACCGGAAGTGAGTAGTAGCTGCTCTGTTTAGAGGACATGCGTGCTGCAAGGTTGCCTGCCTACGGTTTAAAGCTGTCTCCCTAGGAAAAGAAAACAAATAGCAAAACAGTAAGAGAAACTGCCCTTGGCACCGCGCTTTCCTTTAGTAGGCACTAAGTATTTGAAAAAGAGGAAAACAGCCACAAAAAAGGCTACCAGTAAACCAGAGAAGGGGACGTAAAGAGCTCTTGCCTCCCGTACAGTAGCTCTTCATAATGACCTTGTTCTTGTTCTTTTTACGGCGTTGAATTGCTGCGTCAGCGCACACTAGTTGGGTCCTTTACTGTAAGTTCTAACCCTTGCGATGGCCTTTTTGGGATACTCTGACAAATGTCTTGGAGTATTTCATGTGAGGTTTCTTCTTGAGTCAGAGAACACTCTGCCATTAGTATTAAAACATGAATCTTCCTTTGATTTTTACAAAGGCTGAAGAGATAACTTTAACCATTGGCCAAGCATTTGACCTGGCATACAGGAAATTTCTAGAATCTGGAGGAAAAGATGTCGAAACAAGAAAACAGATTGCAGGGCTGCAAAAAAGAGTGAGTAAACTAAACTTCTTATTTCACATTTGTGTCATGTAAGTACAGGGAGCTTTGCAGATCATCAAACAAATTTAGGAAGCCTGCTATTAAGTTTTCCCTCACACTGATTGGAACTGATTTCACTGTGTTCCTATAATTTTTCATTCCTGATCCCCTGCACAGTTTTTAACTATTTTATATTGAATTCCCACAAGAACTTAGTGTTCTCATGTGACTTTGCTTCACTTCCCGATGCTTCTCATGGGGATCAGAGCAGCAGAAGCAGCAGATTCTGGGTAAGTGGTTTCCCATGCAGATCAGATTCCTTTGTAATTAAGTTACATCCTTTCTCCACTCTTCAGAATCATCACAGCAAGTTTGACTGTCTTGTGGTTATGCTCCAAGATTACGGGTATGGCTTGCGCAGTACAGCAGGAAAACACACCAATGACACATCAGGAACATCAAACTTGCACACACATAAAAATGTATTTCAGATGTATTATGACTTTCTAGTGACCTAAAATCCTCCAGGATTTCCCAAATTTTATCAAATAATTGTTGCCCCTGTGTACAAGAGTACAAAATTTTAAATAGTATCAAATGTTATTCATGCCTGCAGTTCAGTATTGTAGTCAACCTTTACCAAGATAAAAAAAAAATGCTGAAAGTTATACAATGATCATTTGCTTTTTTAGATCCAAGACCTAGAAACAGAAAATATGGAGCTTAAAAATAAAGTACAAGATTTGGAAAACCAGTTAAGAGTAACTCAAGTATCAACATCGCCAGTAAGTATATGGAATACATATGTGTTTCCCTCAGAAACAAGATGTTATGGTGATCAAAGGTCTCTGGATCATACATTCAGAAATAACTTTTTTCGAACAATAATTTAAAAGTAAGCATGGGTAGATATGGCACCTAGTAACCAAGATAAATTTAAAAATTAAAATTACCTAGGTAGTTCAGATGAAAGCTATTTTCTCTTGCTGCTCTTTCTCCTGGTGTTTCAACCCTCATGGGTCTTAAGGTTTCATGTACTTCTTTCCTAGAGGCATATTCTTTTTGTCATCCCTATTGATTATTGTTTACTGAGATTCGATTGAATGGCCCATCCTGGCTACTCCAGAGTACTAAACTTCATTGTAGGAGATGGACTGGTTACACATTGAATATGGTTTCCTGTGTTACATAGCAAGGGTTCCCACTGGAGTGAAGTCATTTATTTCTGACATTAAAATGAATGGTTATCTTTGTAGGCAACACATATATTTACAATTAAATTATTTCTGGCCTGTCACAGTTTTGAAATTTTTTTCCCAATATCATATATGACATTGGTGTTACGTGATTTTGACAAAGGGGATCTTTTGGAAAGAGGCAAAACTTAAAACAATATCTTTTCTAAGCAAATTGTATTCTCAACAAGATTTTTTTCTCTATTTGAATATCTGTACTATAGGTTCATTAATGAGTACACTTTACTATGCATTTAAAATATTTAATATGTAACTGAAGCACAATTATGGCTATGTAAAGTTTTCAAAGAATTAAAAACATATATTTGTATTTATATGTCATGCAACAGTTCATCAGTTCTTTGCCATGAAGCAGAGTGCTTCTGTAAGTTAGATTTAGGGCTGCAAACTTGGCACATCCTGGAAATAGGTCAAAATTTTTTCTTTCTTCTGAACTCGTTTTTAAACTTTTGGTCCCAAAGTAGAAAATTTATCCCTTTAAGTACGCTTTTAAATCCCATTATAAGCTACTCTGTGAAACAAACTGATATTATAAAGATAAATAAAGGAGAATTTACATTTTCAAGGAGCCTTAAGAGGGCAGTAGTTTCTAGAATTCATCACATGGGCTTGGGTTAGCGATTGTGTTAGTAAGGAATACAGTCAGTGGGTTACCATTTGGGGTGCAAAACCGAAGCTTGTTCTTTCAGTAGTCTCTTCCTTTGAAGAAAGAATGTCAAGGATAGATACTGCGTTCAGGGGAACAATTTGGGAGGCACAAAGAAGTTTAGATTGATCAAAATTACCTTCTCCCCTTCCCTTACTGACTCCTTAAAACTACACTGCCTTAGCAGTAGGGTAACTGAAAGAGGGTGAGTCAGGATTGGTGTTATGAGTGCCCGTTGATGGTCACTCTAATAACTGAGTCTGTTTCAGGAATGGTAAAGGACAAGTACAGTGATGAGATGTCCTTGATTTAGCTTGACCATCTGTCTGGCATAGCTATTTTATGCAGGAAGCATGAAAATTGCTATGCAAATGAAACACAGAAATTCTCATCCATAGAGTCAGTCATAACAAAGCAATAAAATTATCACAATAGCCAGTAATTACAATGGATTGATTAGCTCTCAGGATGTTAGCTTATTTAATGCTTATGTGAGGCATTGTGTTCATCTCAGTTTAAATCTGTCTGAATGAAATCCTTGAATGAATACAATTAAAAGATTGATTTTTAAAAAGATTTAAAAAGAAAATGAAACATTTTCTCTAAATCATTTTTACATCTATGTAGAAAATATTTGATCATGATGCACATAATTCAAATTACAATTTTGCAATCCATGTTCTTTGTCTTAGTAATATCTTTATAGTTTTTAACTTCAAAAAATATTTGTTACACAAACTGTCCATTCCATAGATCTTGGCATATGATTTTTAAAAGTTTTGCTACACAAATCCTTGAAGAGAGAACACGAAGGCGTTATACTAAGGGAGATGAGAGAGGCACTGAAGGGCAGAATACTGCGCTGATCTCACTCATATGTTGAATTTAAAATGCTGATTTCACAGAACAAAAAAATGGAATGGCGGTGAGCTGGGACAGGGGTAGAGTGAAGAGTAATATTCATTAAGGTGAGATTTTGACCAACGGGCAGAAAAGTTTTGTTAGAGGCAAGAATTAAGTTCAAGATGCCTGATGTGTAACCTGATGTAGTGAATAACATCATATCATGCACTCAAACATTGAAAAAGTATTTTAATTGCTCTCACCACTAATCATATGTATGTGAAAAAATGAAATAGAAATTATGTAATTCTTTTTTAAAAAATGAAGCGCTAACATCTAAATGTAGAATTAAAAGTTAATGCTTAAGTTATTTTGAACATAATGGAATGTATTAAGGTAATTATGGTTTGTTTCCTCTTTGTCTTATTTTGAAGTCCTACAGTGCTTTCATTCTTTTGTTTAAATGGCTTTATTCTATTTCGTTTGTTTTGTTTGATTTTATTACATGTCTGGTATGAACAGCTATTTTAAAGAAAATGAGACATAGAGTAACCATTGTTCATTTCCTGTTATCTGGTTTTGAAGTCCTGTTATGCTTTCATTCTTTTGTTTTGATTAGTTTTAGTCCACTTTCTATTATTTGATTTCATTGTGTATGAGGATATGGACAACTATGTTGAAGAGAACAAGAGACATTATGATAGCCATTGTTGATTTCCTGTTGTCTTGTTTTGAAGTCCCATAATGCTTTCATTCTTTTGTTTTGATTGGTTTTATACTATTTTGTTTTGTTTGATTGTATTGTGTATGAAGGTATGGACAGTTATTTTGAAGAAAGCAAGAGACATGGTAGCCACTGTTGATTTCCTGTAGTCTTTTTGTGAAGTCCTGTGATGCTTGCATTGTTCTGTTCTGATTTGCTTTGCTCTGTTTTGCTTTGTTTTAATTCTCTAAAAAAATAAAATAAAAAACAGTTAATGCTTAAAATGCAATTCATGGCATATCTGATCATTTCAGATGGTTTTCAGACAATATGGTTACAGGCATTTATTAATATGCTGTTACTTTTTTATGCTATTATTAAATATTTTGCTTTTCATTTTCAATTTTAATTACATAGCTAAGAACTAATATAATATTTATTTCCTAACCATTAAAATAAGCCCCCCAAGTTCTGCTATAAAAAATGTTTAAAAATAAATTCAAGTTGCTTGCATTTACTTAGTATGAAATGTTGCCGTGTTTAAAAATGCTTACTTTTTAAGATCAGCTAACAATTAAAACTACTGAAATTGAATTTAAAAAACAATGAAAAGTATACAATCTATGTAATTAAAGTATAAATTTAAGATGTATCTCTTGCTTAATCGCTTGCTCAAGGGTATGCAGTGAAGCAGTTTTCTGTTAACCTAGAAAGTTTTTACATCCGTTCATTTTCATGACATTAGAATATTAATTTTACAGGACACAAAGCCAGAACACAAAGTACCTCACAGAGTGCTATTGTGCTTAGCAAAGAAAGCACCTATTGAGTTAACTGTGAAAATGAGACCTTGCAGGTTTTGTTTGTTTGTTTGTTTGTATGCTTGTTTTGGCCTCAGAGAACTGAAAAATAGAATACACCCAAACTGCTAAAGTGCTCAACAGTGCACTTAAGGAATCTACATTATTTAAATAAATACAGAAATAAGGCACGAATCCAATTACGCACATAGCAATTGCATTGTAGGTAAGTCTCACTACGCAGTGAATGAGGCATTGGACTCTCAGTGAGCCTCTGGGTGTTTGTGTGGAGAGGCGCCCTGTGGGTAGATGACTCTCCACAGCCCTCAGCCCAGTGCAGAATGCCGAGGGATTCTGAGTGCCACCCACTTGGTTCAGTCATGAGTTCCTTTCCTGGCAACTGAATCAGCCTTTGCTGGTGCCCAGCAGACGTATCTCTGTATTACATAGAGCTGGTGGAAATCTTTTCACTGGTTTTAGAAATTGGGTCCTTATTTTAAATGCCCATTTAAATACACTGAGAAGTTTCTGTTACTTGGCTGTGCTGTTTGCTTTCTGCTGTGTTCTAGTGGTTTGGCAATAGATTAGAGGTTAGGTTTTCCACCATTTGGTACTAATTATGTGGGAACAATCTGATTTCCATTTATTACATTCACATGGCAATGTTGCCTGTATTTATATTAGAAAAGGGTTTATTCTGCCCTCCTGGGCTCATGAACACCTCTAGAAGATTGTTCCATCATCAGATGTGGGCACAGAAAGTCAAATCAAATCGTTCCTCCTGACTCTTAAGTTGAGTACTTATGTTTTGCTTTGCTGATTTTAGAAGGTTTTAACCATATCAGACTATTGCCTCCAAGTTAAATGAGTAAAATTGTAGTTCTAAGGGATACTGGATGTTCCATTGCTGGGCAAAACAAATGTCTCCCTTTCAATTATACCCAGTGTTAGATGCAATTCTACCTCTGCATAATCAACTGTGTGGCCACTGATTAGACTTCGTAAGACAATTATAACCTAAAATGTGTACCTCACTGTGGGTAAACAAGCCTGCTTATTTATTTTTCTCTAGTACTTTCTCAACTTCTCTCAAAGTCAAGATGGACAAGAACAGATTGTGAAAACTCTCAATTATACAAGCCAAATGTGAATCTTTAAACAAAGACATAAATTTTAAACATGAACATTGATACAAAGCACATTTGGTGCACACAAGAAATGATTGCCAGCCTGCAGGTTCATTTTGATAATTGCTAGTTTCACAGAAGATGATTGGAGAGAAGTAAATGCTTTCTAATGGGGAATAAATGTGTTTGCACTCAGTTCTAACTTCCCCAGTACCTGGACAAGTCACTTAGCATTGCTTTGCTTTAGGCTCTATGATTGAGGAAGACTGTACCCTTTTAACTTGCAAGGTGAAAGAACTGTAGTACAATAGACTTCACAACTAAAAATTACTGTAGACCCACTGGGGACCTAGAAATCTGAAAAAAGACAACTCTGGGGTTATAAATTCTAACTTAGAAAAGTCATTACTGTAAACAGCTTCTTTTAAACAGTGATGCTGGAAATGAGTCAGAAGAATGAACTTTGAGAGGATGAGTCAACAATCTTGAAAGATCTGCTAGACCACTTCAGTATCTCACGCCATCTTGAGAGTCATTACAATCATCTAATTTTTTACTAGAACATTTTAACTAACACATAAAAAATTAAATTGTAAATTTGTAAATTTTCACATCTTTTTTGCAAATATATACCAAAAAAGAGATAAGGAATCCAGAGGTGGATGAAATGTGGAGGGAGGAAAAGAAAAAAATACAAAAAAGGAATTAAGATTTTTATGTACTTTGCCAATTCCCCCAAAGAATGTACACTTCATGTACTACACACATGTACTAATAATAAAAATAGAAAAATAATTTACTTCTTAATTTATTCCCAAATAAAATTTTTGAGCCTCTACTGTTTTAAAAACTGATTAATCATATTCTAATATGAAAGTTGCTTGTTGTACATTTCAAATGAGGCTGAAGGATTATATTGCAGTGTAATTAGTAGCACAAAATGCGGTGACACTATCATCCTAATATTTCAATAGTCATCATCACAGAACTCTGACTCTTTAATGCATTTGTTTTGTTGTTGTATTGTTTGCAGTATTTCCTGGTGTGAATCAAAGAGCACGAGGGCATTTTACCTCACTGTCACCTTGATACCAAGTGGCCCCATGTTCTAAATGCTCCGAGCTGCTACTTCCTGAAAGAGCTGAGAAACTACAGCAACAGCAAATTAAAACACGGAACTTACTTATTGATATACCCTAATGCGACAGCTTCTGCATAACTTACATGCAATTTTGAACACAGGACTCCTGTTAATAGAATAATTTAGATTCTGTCCACATCCCCTGAAGATCATACTACTTGGAATTCTGAGCATAAGGCGTTACTTAAGCATCGATGCTGTGTCCTTCTGTAAGATTCCAAACTATTTGGTCTTCTGTCAAGATACAAATGAAAGATTCCACCCCAAAAAGATCAGACCATTTTTCATCTAAAACATGTGTTTTTATTTTTAAAACTGACCATCCTCAAGTTATTAAAGTGTCATCTTAAAAAAAGACTAAAAATATCAAGAGATGTTATGTACAGGTACAAAATCCATATGACGAGTAATGTGATCATTGTATATACCTAAATGGTGCTAATGAATTAAATTAAATTTTAAAAAATCTAAACAGTAAAAAAAAGGGGCTAGTTCCAAAACCCTTAATCTTAGTTGCCCTGCACAAAATATTTAATTTAGTGGCAAAAATAGTATTGTTAGACACATCTGAAATATTCCCATATACTTACATGCACTAGTTTAGAGTTCAACCTTAGAAGCAATCATATTCCATGACTTGACTTGTTTCTAGGTAAAGACTGGCAAATTCAAGTGTCGGCAGAGCCCAGGTTGTGACATAAGTGTGCATAAGTGCCAGTGAAGGTAGAGATGAAACCGAGAACACATGCCACCTTGGAAGATTGCAGATATCCAGTGCCAAGCATTGGTTCTCCTGCACCCTGGCTCTCTAGGTTGTCTCAAGAACCTAGTGTGCGATTTCTTCATATTTATCTGCAAGCAACAAATTCATTATTTTAAAAGACCCATGTTACCCAAGCAAAAATCGACAAATTACTGATGACCTAAGGGATACCTGTGAGACCGTTGGAGTCATTTCCTCGATTTTTCAAATTATTCACATAATTAAATATCCTAGCTTCAGCATTTTAAAAGTGAAAATGCTTTTAAGTGGTGTATTTGAATATTTAATTATTTTCATGCTAGACTAAGTCCCCAATTTACAAACATTTGAGTTGTGAACTTTCACAGATACCGACAGATCTCACATTGCAAACATTCCTAGGTGTGAACAGGTTGGGGACGTAGCTCAGTGTTTGGGGGACATTATCACAGTGTGCGTACTGTACAGGGCGGTAATATAATTAGGATAGGGTCAGTCAAAACCCAGGACGTCCAGAAGCATGAGGAAAAGCAGTGGTGATGCGGAGGGGCTGCTGGGAAGCCCCAAGCAAAATACACTGCATGTTTGTGTCAAAGGTAAATAAAACTCACTTTGTCAGACTGAAAAATAAATCAGACTTAGAAACATTCTCCCAGATCAGATCTTGTTCATAAATTGGGAATTTACTGTATATATATCATCTTCATTTGTATTGTAAGTACAACTTCCCAAAGGAAGTAGTATTATGAAAATGGGCAGTATTAAAACTGTGATAAAAATGCTAGAGTATTTTTATGTGAGCTTATTTTGATGTTCAGTTTGTTTTGAGGCATCTTGTGAAGATATTTGTGGGCCAATGTATGCTGTGCAAGAAGATGGAGTATCTCCCTTTAGTGTTTAAGCTGAAGGTCATCTAAAGATCTTCCATGTCATATCTTACTATGCTCCACACAGTACAGATATCTTTGTATGATACGATCCTCTATTTTCAGTAAAATATAATGCTACAGTAAATTGCACAAAATATTCACTATAGATAGCATTCTACTGTATTTTGTAGGCCATTTTGTAGAAACAAAATTTTTGACACAAGGAGCGTACAGTTCTAAGCTATAATTAAGTACAGGGTAATCACCAGTGACAGAATTATACAGCAAGTTTCTAGACTGAAGACATTATCTGCAGTACCATTATGTAGATAGCTAAATGGAGAGAAGTTACTTTGGAGATCAAGAGAGAGGTCGATACTGACACAACTATACATGTGTATCAATAAAGTCTGACGTTACTAAGACCCTCAAGGATATTACTTTGACACCAAACTTTCCCCTCAACTTAGTTCTCTCGCTTTACCTCTTTTTCCCTTTGCTTCAAGAATTGTGTAAAGAGGTGACTTCCAGGTAAAGGGTATTTCTCAAACCCGCTCCTTCTAATTTTATTTTACTAACTTACTGTGAAGTTTATCCACAGTCAAATATTTCGTGCCCTGCCTCCAACTCCTCTTGGTATGGGAAATCTGTACCATGACTCGCAGCAGAGGAATTCAGCTGCAGACCAAAACCCTCTGTGTGATCTTTGGTCCCATCATGGGCAATTTCCAAGGTCACCACACTGCCCTCCCCAGCCCAGACTTGGCCTGTGGTTTGGAGGAGTTGAGTCAGGAGCTCTGACTCCATGGTCAGCCTTGACCCTGTGCATATCTGCATTCACTGCCTTGATCTGCAGGCCTCCCATTGTGGCCCTTGGCCAACACCTCTTGCATGATTCTGCCCAGACTGCCATATTCTGAGGCACTTGGGGACACGTTTATCCTCTAAAACTTAAAATTCATTCCTTTTCTACTTTCAGCCTTTACCCTTCTCTTGTCTCTGACCCCTTGTCCCCCAAATCCCCTTTTGTTTGGGCTCCCTCAGCAGCAGGAAAGTGCCGCCCTCTGCATTGACCCTTCTGAACTCTGCCAAGTACCCTTTCATGGGAAAAAATGCAGCGTTGATGGAACAGGCAACTTCTCTCTGGTCCCTTACTGTACTTCAGTAAGTGTATGAAGGCTTAATTGAGATTCTTGACATCTCCTGTTTCTGTCCACAAAATATCTTGCCATTCAGAACTCACTACTTACAGGAAGAGTGTGATGATGGGAGACTCACTCACTGTTTTCAAAACCAACCTTGCATCTTAGCTCATAGGGATGTAAGTCACATAGACACACACACACACACACACACACACACACACATGCACGCACAAAACAGGCCTTACTTCCTAGTTCTCTATTATAATAAAAATACAATACCATAGCCATTAATAATATTTAAAAGAATGTTTTGGGGATTAAATTGAAAATAGGTAATGTTACTCTGTTTACAAATTTTGCAAAGCTTTAGCTTTACAGACAAGTGTTTAATCCAACTACAGGGACTTTCTTCTCTTATTATTATGCTTCCTCTTCCCATCTCATCACACAAGCATCCTCTCCACAGCAAATCTTAGGCTTTCCTCATTTTCTTCTCAAGTTCTCTACCTCCCAGGTCATAATGAATGCAATATTCTATTTAAAATATGTAAAAATGTACTATTTCAATGGAATGTGGTCAAACTAAGCAACCAAGAATCTCAGGACAAGCATGTTAAAAAATCATCTGCAACTGTATTGTTTTTTTGTTTTGTTTTGTCTTGTTTTTGGTACTGGAAATCGATCTCCCGACCTCGCGCTTGCCAGGGAAGCACTTGTGCTGCTGAGCTAAATTCCCAGCCCTCAGTGGCACATTGTTTTAACACTAGCAGAGTTATTATGAAAGTACCTTGCCATTTTCAAAGAGCACTCTTGTGCAAATAAATTTTCACATACCCGTGTACCCTCCCTGCACACCTGTCCTTCCCTCCTCAGTGGTTTTCTCTCTCTGTCATTCCTTTACAGCTGCGGCCCAGAATGTCTGACCATGAGCTTCATGGCTTTCCGGGATGCCCATCCTCTTTCTGGCGTAGTAGTGATGATTCATCTCCCTGTCTAAATATGTCTTCCATTTCTGTCACTCCTGTCACCTCGCCTGATTCCAGACTATCACTGGGACTGTTAATACCACCGCCTTCTAAATACGGTCTTCCCAAGCCCGTCAGTGAGAACAGCATCCCAAGACCTCATGTAATTCACAAAGCAGATAATCCTTTTTTATGAACCCCCTAATTTTTTTAAAACATTAACTCAGAATGTGCTTTTTTCAGGTAGTGATAAAAAGCCGATTTGTGTTGACTAAGTGTCACGGCATCTGGAGTCTTTGTGTGTATTTTTGTTTCCTTCTTCTCAGAGTTTCAAGTAGAGTGGTGATCATGTAGAAATCCAAAAAAAGACAAAATAGAGCAAGTACGTCACAGGACCAATAAGCTATCGAAGTTACAAAATGAGATGTTCAGTGATAGGACTAAAAGCATTTTCAGTAGACTTCAGTGTTAAAAAAAATAGATCTGTGTAAAGTGAAGGAAATACAAGTTAGGATAGGAAGAGTAGTATTTCTTTCAAAGAGCTTAGTCCTCAAAGAATAAGAGAGAAAAACAGAAGCTGGAGGAATAATGAGAGACAGAGGGAAAACATTTTTGGCTAGGTTTTGTTTTCAGTGACAGACAAGATTTGAGCATTTCTGCACACTAAAGAAAAGAAAGATAGAACCAGGGAAGGTAGAGGGCTGGGGTCAGTAGGACAACACTGTCCTCAGTAAGAGGAGAGGGCTGAAGGTATTGTAAGCAAATTGTTAAAGAAAGTAAGCAAATTGACAGCCATTTCTTGGATGAAAAAAATATACTGACAATCATTTTAACTGAATAGCAAATCATCTCTCAATTTAAACTTCTTATTTTTTGTCACCTCCTTCATCTGTGAATCAGAAAAATAAATGTGTTCTCGTTAGAACTCTAACTTAAAAAAAAAAAAGAAAAGCAAAAGTAGAACTCTAACTTTGGTATGAACCCTTTCAGCAATCTCTTTTCATGGTCTTACCAGAAAAGTAAAATTTTCTTCTCTTTCTCCCCAAAATGGGAAATCTCCATTCCTGGTAAAGTCAGATGGTTCTCATAGATTTTTACCTTTGTTTTTTCCCCATTTGATAAAGTGATGGGTGTCACTTTTACATATTTTTATACAATTTTTATTTGTGTTCCCTATAGTTATTCAGTACTGACCCACATTAGAGAATACAGTAATTTTTTGCGGTATATTCATGATTATTTTACAAATTAGCTATGTATTGTAGAAAATATGATTAAATTTTTGTGGGAATGAAATATATTGCAATGAATAACAGTTGAACTTACAAATAGGAGTCAAAATGTATTCTTTTAAAAATGTAAAATGTTTATAGGAAGATAAATCAGATGTTATTTCTGTATAAAGCTTATAATTTCATGCAAAGTATATTACCGACAGCATGTGCCATATACATACAAATGTCCATTATTTCTAGATATGCAAAAATATAACACCTGTTATATATTAATCTAGAATAGTATTGTCACCATCTTGGCCATCATCTTTAAGAATATTTTTAAAGAAATGTTCTATTTCTCTCTTGCATGTGATTTGGCTTAATAATTGAACCACTTCAATTATTAATTGATAAATGTTATTGATCTAAAAATGGCAAGCTGATCGGATGGGACTGAATTTTGTGTTTTATGCGCATCTGAAAGACTTGCATGATAACGTGTCCACATGAAGAGGTTCTGCACTCGCTCGTGCTCTCTTTACTGCAGGCAGGCAGTGTGGTGCCGAAGTCACCCTCCACGGACATCTTCGACATGATTCCGTTCTCTCCAGCTTCACACCAGGCTTCCGTACCCACCCGCAACGGCACCCAGCCACCTCCGGTACCCAGTAGGTCTACAGAAATCAGTAAGCTTTTCCTTGCTGTCTCAGGGTACAGTTGGAATGTTTAATACTCTCTGGAAAATTACATTTCTTAACAAGCTCACTAACAATTTTAATAAAGTAGTTTCATGTATGTACCAAATTCAGTTAATTGTATTTAATTTTATATGTTAGAGAATACTATTAAAGACACCCCTGTGTTTTGTTTCCTTCTTATCAGAGTTTCAAGTAGAGAGTGGTGATCATGTAGAAATCCAAAAATAGACTAAATAGAGCAAGTACGTCACCTATTGTATGAAAAATGATATTATGGTGTAGGTGTCTTTAAATAATAAAATAGTTTAATTGTACATTTCCTTTCCAATGATATTTTGATGTTTTACTTTGATGGTAATAGCAGGTGATAATAATTTTAGTCATTTTGACATGTTTAATAGAATGTGGTTTAAATATTGCTGTTATCATAGAATATGTGGCATAGCTGAAAAATATATAAATTATATGAATGCCATGATTTATTTCTATATTTACCCTACATAAGTTTTTTTTTCTCTTTTGTATCTAAAATGCTATAAAGACATTGCTTTTTTATTGTATCTACTATATGTGGAAGGAACAGCAAGGTTACTTTTTTATGAATTAGCATCAAACAGATGTGCATCTTTACTGTTTTTGGCTGTATCCTGATCTCCACCCTGAAAGAATAGTTTCTCATGACCACAAATCTGTTACTAAGGGAAACTGAAGCAATTTTACATGTTATGCTTCCTCACATTTTCTCTGGTTCATATTAAGACAATCTGAATATAAGTTTAAGTTTTAGCTGAAGACTTCAATACATGGCAGGGTCTATAGTTTGTTTCTCCCTATAAAATTAAACAAAGCACCTTGTTTATATTGTGTAATCAGTACATTTATAATTACTGATTTGTAAATGCAAAATAATGACATTACTTTAAAAATCAGCTTACAAAAAAATACTGTATTTCCTTTTTATTGTTGAGTAGTACTCCATTGTATTAAAAAAAACACATCTTTTTCATCCATTCCTCAGTTGATGGGCATTTGGGTTGTTACCAACATTTAGCTATTACAAATTATGTTGCTATAAACATGGGTACACATGCATCGCTGTGGAATGATGTTCTTAATTCTTTAGGGAAGACACCAAGAAGGGGAATAAGTGGGTTGAAGGGGACGTCTAATTCCAGTTTTGTAAGGAATCTCCATGCTGATTTCCACAGTGGCTGCACCAGTCTACACTTCCACTAGCAGTGGAGAAGTGTTCCTTTTTCCCCACAGCCCTGCCAGCATTTGTTATTGGTTGATTTTTTTGATGATAGCCATTCCTTCTGAGGTGAGATGGAATCTCAATGTTGTTTTAATTTGCATCTCTCAAATGACCAATGATGTTGAACATTTTTTCATGTATTTATTTGCCGTTTGTATTTCCTCATCTGAGAAGTACATATTTATCTCAGATGCCTATTTTCGGATTGAGTCTTTGAAATTGGGGGGTCTGGTTTTTTTCAATTCTTTATATGTTCTAGATAAAAGTCCTTTGTCTGAGGGACAGCTGGCTATACTTTTTTCCCACTCTGTGGCTTGTCTTTTCACTCTATTTGTGATTTCTTTTGTTGTGCAAAAGATTTTAATAAGACAAGATCCCATTTGTTGATTTTTGTAAAATTTTCCTGGCAGTCTGGGTTTCGTTCATGAAGCCTCTTCCTACACCTGTGTCTTCTAGATTTCTATCTAATTTCTCTTCCAGTAGATTTAGTGTTTCTATTTTAATATTTAGATCTTTAATCCACTTGCCTTTAGTTTAGTGCGTGGACTGATAGACATGGATATAGTTTTAGTCATTGGTGTGTGGAAAGTCAAGTTTTCCAGCACTATTTATTCAAGAGTCTATCTTCCTTCCAGTGAATATGTTTGGTTCCTTTGTCAAAGATAAGGTGACTGAATGTGTTTGGGTTGCATCTGCATCTTCCATTCTGTTCTACTGATGCTCAGGAGACTTTTATATATAAATGGATACAACTCGAGGCCATACTCATAAGAGAAATAAATCAGACCCAAATGTGTAAACATCGTATCATCTCAGTAGTGTGAGAAGCTAAAGAAGCAAATAAGATCCAAAACATACAATAGATATCGTGAATTGGGGAGAAACTATATGAAAGAAAAAACAAACTTTGATGGAAGAAGGGAAGGAAGAAAGGAAAAAGAAAAAATATATTTATGCACAAGATAGTTAAGATGGTTATACAGATGCTTTCATGGAAAAGAAGGTTTGTGCTAATATTGTTTGGATGAGATATCATACCTGTATCTTCTACTTTGAATAATTACTATGAAGACAACAATACACAATGTATTGATTATTGTAACTCTCCTACTAACCTGTTTTAAAACTCTGCTTTATTAAAATTATAATCTTCTAAATCGAAGAACATATTTACAAAAGTGTTTATCTGACAAGAAATTAATATCCAGAATATATAAGAAAAGCAACACAACAGTAGTAAACAGATCACCTAATTAAGAAATAAGCAATAGACCTAAAGAGGCATTATTTGCAAAATGATAACCAAGTAGCCCATAGTATCTAAACACTGCTTAACAGCACCAATTATTGAGGAAATTAATACCAATGTTACAAGAAGCTATGAGAATGAGACTCCAATGAGAATGGCTATTACAAAAGATCAATGAGAGTGGCTATTACAAAAGACCAAAGATGACAGCACTGTCTAGGGCTTGGAGAAAGAAACCTTTGCATACTTATTGCCATTGGGTGGATCTAAAATATAACTTTTTTTGACACTGCATTCCTCCTATTTTTTAAAAAAGTAAATTTGTTTCTGACAATGGAGGTCTTTAATTTTAAAATGTCTCACTGTGGGTATCTATAAAGATGACAAGATTTTATACTACATGAGATTATCTGCCTTGTTTTCCCTGAGCAGAAAGTAAGCTAAAAACACATGCATTATGGGTAAAACTACCTGCTAGTTTATTCAGGCCTACTGTTGTTATTGCTGTTGTGCTGCAGAACATCAATATATGTGATAAAAGAATTTTCAGTGAGTATCTTATAAACTTTAGTAAGTTTTAAATGGTGTAAAGATACAGGCATTGTAATATATTTATTAGTAACTATTCAGCAACTGATGTTCAGTCATTGTTGGAAATACAAACCTCTCTGGATAATAGTTCTTTGTAACTAAGCACTGTTTAACATCACAAAATGGATCTTTGCTCTCTTATTTGGTCTAAACTCCAGAAAGCCCAACATAAAGTTTAAATGCAGATAGTGACTCATTTGATCATATAAATATATTGATTTACATTTTCCTGTCCAACACATCCCAAGTCAGTTCTTGTCATTTAATTTACTAAGATATTTTTCTTCCTTTTAGAACGGGACCTGTTTGGAGCTGAACCTTTCGACCCCTTTAACTGTGGAGCAGGAGATTTCCCTCCAGATATTCAATCAAAATTAGATGAAATGCAGGTGACTGTTTTAACAGATTGGACAGTAAATGGTTTATTTATTGTCTGGGGTTTATTTATTCATAATCTGGGAGAAAGAAAATGTTATATACCCAAACGATTCTACCTCAATTTGCTATTCCTATAAAAACTTTCTTAAATTAATTATTTTAAAAAATAATTGTACTTAGTTCTAAAAATACTTCTATACATGCTAAGAATTAAGGTGCTGGTTTTCTTAATGATTTAATTTACAATGGAAAGAGACTGATTCTTTTTTTTTTTTTTTACACAAAATAACTGATTTTAATGGTTTGTTGTTTTGAAATCCAGAAATTAAAAGATCGATACATTTGATCTGGGTCTTCACTTATGAATTTTAACATTGTGAGTGGAAGATGAGGGAAAATCTTTGTCAGAGCAGCATGATTCTGTCTGAAAAGAAACATTGTAGCTGTGGGTCACAGTTTCTGGGCTCTTATTGAAAAAGCAGACACCAGTGACAGCATTCTTTAGGAATGCAGTCCAACTAGGTTTTCTCATCTGTCTCTTATTTTTCAATTGTAAGTTGCTCTAGACATTTGAGGAAACTTATTTTAAAAGTTATGTATAATGCACCATGATTAATAAATAGTCTTTCAAAGGTTAATGACTGCTATTTATATTTACCCTTTATATTTGGGCAAAACCATTTTGTCCTGTTTTTCATCAAAACATTTCCATGTGATGGAATCCAGACAGACACCAATTATGTGAAGGTATTTGAGAAGACACTGTGAAGACACATAAGTAAGGTGCCCGAAGTATTTCTTTTGATTAGTCCTGTGCTCATACATTCACTCTCCATGTTTTAGTTTTCTTCCCTACCTGTCTTCCTCAACGACAAAACAAACAGTCACACGTGGTGGAGCACTCCTATAATCCCAGCATTCGGGAGGCTGAGGCAGGAGGGTCATTACAAGTTCAAGAGCAGCCTGGGCTACAAAGTGAGGTCAAGGCCAGCCTGAACTACATAGTGAGACCTGTCTCAAAAAGACAAAAAAGGACACACACACAAAAAAGTCCAAAACAAACAAACAATAACTAATGGGCTCGAATCAAACAGGAGTAAATACATTCTTTCCCTGGAATGATCTGAATACTTCCCTGCTCATGTTGGATTGCATGTCTGTTTTCATAGGATTATGTGGAAGCTTTCAGTGTTCTAAATTTAATAACATGCCTACATTTTAATTGTTGAAGTATTTAATATGTCTTGAGTTTTTCAAAGAATGTATTTAGACAATATTCTCAAGTTGAATGATCCCTAATTGCATTTTACATGAAAAAAGTTTAGATGCTTAAATTTAAATTGTTAGAAGATTTTCTAAATATTTGCCTCAGTCATAAACCACTTATATTCAGAGATCTTATGCAAATACAAAATAAAAATATAAACCTAATGAAAGCAGCATTGCCACACAACAGAATTCATAGTAAGATGTTTCATGTCACAAGTTGAATGTTCTTAGTTGTTTGAAATCACTGCATCAGATTTGTGTATATCAAAATGTATCCTGTGCGATGGCACAGATTTGCCATTCTTCGGGTAGTATGAAACTTTCACTGAAATAACACGGTTAATTAATGAGAATACCGTATTCTGTGTCTATCTTTTTTCATACCGAAGTCTGTGCCTCTTTTTTCATTCCTTTTGCGATTAGCCTAGTACTACCAGAGACTAATGCATTTCCAGAAGCAAACACAAATGTGTGCCCTGTGCGAAGGTAGTGCTTGTTCTTACGGTGATGCCCATCACAGCGAAGGACTTCTTTGTAAAAAATACAGTACATCTGCAGTTCCAGGTTTTTGCAGTAACCAAGTTTGAGAAACATTGCATTAGGATGACTTGGTGATGTGTTAGGCAAATAATATTAACTGTGGTTAGTTGTGGTTCTTTGCTGTTCCTAATATTTTCTTAATATCTTCTTTTTATTCTTTTCTGCTTTCATGTTGGGTAGCGCCAGAGATGGTTGGTATATTATTTTCATAATAATTTTAAATAACAGAAGACCATTTGAAAGCTAAAACTTTAATACTTGCATGATTTATTTAATAATCCAACAGCAGTCTCATATGGGTGTGTCTGAGTATTAATTGTGTTTAACGAGGTTCCATAGTCTACATTTTAAGGTCATTTTTAATGAGTTAGTTACTATTGAATTGTTTGCCTTATTGCTTTTTTTTTTAGTCTATAACTTGCAAGGCCACTTTAAAGTAAAATCATATGTTCTTGAACTAAAGTGTGTGATGAGTTTTGTCATTAATCTTGCTAGGCTACAATCTAATACACACATTCAACACTTTCTTTACACATCATATAAAAACCTAATACAGTGTAATAGGTTCTGAATATTCTGTTGAACTTATAGCCTAGTGAAATAGTCAGCTTTCATTTACAGAAGGTTATGATCAAACTATTCTTAAAGTAACTAAATGGTTTGGAATCATAGAAAAATCTAATGGATGCAACATTTCATTTTACTTGTTAGAAAGTGAGATGTTTGCTTGAAATCAATAAAGGAGTAATTTCATGTGACAATTTAAACTGCGTGGCACCCTAATTTCATAGATGCAGCAATAGAATAATACTGACAGTGATAGATATGCTGACATGGCAATAGGTTAGTACTGATCAGGTGTTTCATGAGCTATACTAAGCAAAAGATGAAAAAATTATGTTGTTAGGTCAACTAGTTGTTAATTTTGGAGAAGGACGATATACAAATGAAACCTATGCTATAACCGAATTTCAAAAGCATTAATCCTTTAAATACATTAGGAAATAATAGAATGCTCACCAGACTTTTGAACTGGAGAGAAAATTTTATAAGTGAAACATGTAGACATTTTTGTTTCATAAATGTATTTAAAATTTTCTATTTTAGGATATATAGATATATATGCCTATTAAAACAAGTAGACAAATAATAAGGACATTAAACAATCAACAAATTAATCAGAAATCAGTAGTTCGCAAAGAACCGTATGCAGCTAATACATATGTAAACATTTCCCATCTCATAAAGGGAAACACAAAGAACTATAAATGCCTGTTTGCTTTAGCAATTTAACAGTTTCATTTTTTTACTAACACTCAGTAAAAGTGAAAACATAATAAAATAATCATTCTAAGTTATTGTTAGATCAAGATTAGTTCATAGTATCCTCATGGGGAGTAATTTTAATTAATATTTGTGTTTCTATTTGCTATCAAAATCTGTAAAACAATATATTCTGAAAATAATTATAAACTTATTAAGTCTCTACACAAATACCCTGTTAACCTTTTCCATGTTTTTAAAGTACTAGAAACAGATGAATTATTATAAAAATTATCAGTATACACTGATAAATTAGTTTTCCAATAACTTTAATAGGCTTTGAATTTTATTAAGATAACAAGAAAATAGAAAATTAGAAATATATATGTAATACATTAGAAAAATGAGAAAGCTGTTATAATTTAAATAACTTTTATAAACCAACAGATAGGAAAAATTGAGGCTCAAAGGACATAATTCAGCATGTAACAGGTGCTGTATATTGTCGTAGTTACTGTTTCATTGCTGAGAAAAAATACCTGACACCCACAAGTCAAAGCAGAAAAGCTTTATTTTGGGTCACAGTTTGCAGAGATTTCAGGACATAGTCAGCTGGCTCCAAGGCAGGGTGGCATCGCAGAGGAGAAACAGTCCGTGGCAGGGCAGACAAGCAGCAGCAGCAGCAGGAAGCCTTCTTTTCTCTTGTATCGCATCTAGGCTACAAGCCCAATGCTTGGTGCCACCTACACCTTGAGTTTACCTCCTGCCAGCCACACCCCAAACCAATCAATGTGCTAATTTAATTATCATACCCTTAATCCATAGTCAACACAACCTAGATCCCGCCACTCTGTAAAGCCCCACTTATGAGCAAATGAAGCTTTGCAGTTGTGTCTAGATTCAAGCAATAACATGTTTTTCCTACTTTCATGGGCATTTCCCTATTTCTAAATAGGAAAATAAGCCAAAATAAACCTTTCATTAGTGTGAGCAAAATGTTTCAAATGCAAAGCTATTATTAATATTTTAATCATAAAATAACTTTTTGTGAAATGTGTGTGTGACATTTCCAGTCTCTACATGAAGTAAAAAGACTCTTGTTTAACCAAATGTTCAAAATCCAAGAGAATATGGAAGCCTTAAAAGGATTTTGACTTCATTAAATCATGATTTACAAAATGAAATTTCTGAAAGTTACAAAGTATATGGGAATTTTAGGAAGAAAGAAAAGCAAGAAACTTTATAATAGTATATCTGTCATTTGAGATGATGAGAATAACTTAAGGGCAAAGTATCCTTAAAAAATCAGCATAGTCATAGTGCAAGAGGTATTCAAGCGCTTTATTATTGAAATAATCATGAACATTTATTTTGCTTTAATTGCTTTTCTGACTTTCCAATACTGATAGTATTTTTGAGATAAGTGAAATAATACTGGTTTAATATCAGATTGAACCAATACACTTTAAAAATATTGAGTGGTTTCAAAACATTACAAGGATAGTTATTAATTTCTTATCTATCATATATGTCATTTATCTATCATTTGTAATACATGAGAAAATGACAGCATTCACAGTGCTTCAGATATCTAAATAAAATATGTAAAAGACTAGTTCATTTATACTGTTTTCAGTTTGCAGTATTTACTTTTCAAAGTGTTCGATGCCATTTGAAAAGATACCAAAAAATGAGATAAAGTATTTCTGTGATAATAACATTTTAGAAAATAATGGTGAATACTCTGAACTTTACCTACTTGAGTACAGTTAATATGCCAAGTGCAAGGCAGAGGTTCATAAACCTTTACAGCAAGGACACTGTTAGTCTCTGCACTATAAACAGAATGAAGAAGATTCTTTTGGTATTAAGTACAAGCAGAGTAGCTTACCACTTTATAAGTACTTCTTCCTTTTGTATGCTAATGTTTACTTCAGTTTTGTACAAATAGAAGTACATTTAAACACTTACTAAATGAAAGTAACTAGGACATCTGGACACTTCTACAATGTGACCTCTAGTTCCACTGATCAACTCAAGTCTTTGCTTTTCATCTCAGTAGCCCTGTGCAAACAGATTCAGGGCTCAGTGTGGTAAGAGATATTGGGACCAGAGATGGCCTGAAGTTCAGTTGTCTTATCCAGAGTACTTCAGATCTTGGAGTGGAGGACACACTCTTCGCCATCACCTTTTAACTCAGAATCTTAGAGGTGAAATGAAGCACACAATTCATGGCAGTTGCATTCGTATGCCCATTAAGTGATGGCCACTTAACTTCTAAAACACGTTCAGAGGCCAGTCCACTGAAAAGCGGTAGCCAGACTGTATGGGGAGCTTAGGTTATGGGATAATGTTAACAACAATTATTTTATGCAGCCTCTGGGTATTGGTAAGCAGGAGGAAAAGGTGAAGAGTAGCTATTTTAGTCTTTATTAATAATGATCTTTGAAGCCAAAAGAGGGATTTAACCTACAATAGAATAGCATATTAAGCAGGTTCTTCTGTAAAAAGAATCAAGATGTAAATTTTTAAAATTTTATATAGAGCTTTTTTTCCTGATTCTCATGCATGCTAACCTGACCTACACTTAAAGCATTAAAATGCTAGTGAGGGTAAAATGTTCCCTGTGAGATACATCTATAAAAAAGTTTAACAAGCCAACATTAGTCCTTAGTTGATCAAAGCACAGAGATTTGAACTTCTAGTCGTTACTTTTACTTAGTGATTTTACTTTATTTTATTTTTATCATAGCAGTTTGTATTTTAATCATTTTTATTCTGTTTTACAGGAGGGGTTCAAAATGGGACTAACTCTGGAAGGCACAGTATTTCACCTGGACCCATTAGACAGTAGGTGCTGATGTCAAGAAGGAGAGACGCTGCCCTGTGTTCCATTTGTTTATATCCGTATATATCATGCATTATTACTTTGAGACAGGTATATAAATATGCCAATATATTTTTGGACATCTTAATGTTTTGAAAACTTTCAGTAAAGTTTCTTCACACTCAGTGTTGATCTTTAACTTTTATTTTGAAAGCAACTTAGTGCAGTGTATATCTTACTTGTGGGTTCCTTTTCGTTTCTATTGTCAATGGATTTGTAATTGAAACACAGATCATCCGTATAATCTGCTTTGTCTCTGGTCTAAATAATTCGCATCTTGAAATTTGAGTTCATTCTCCAGGCTGCTGGTTTATTTCTGATATTGCAAAGCCATACCTGAAATGATAACTTTTAAAACTCTGAAGAGATATACCAATGCCAGAATAAACATGTTCGATTTTCAAACCAATAAAAAATGCTACCATTCACCAGATAGATGTCATTTTACATATAGAATACTGTTCACCTCCTTGGGAAAATGTTAGCTTTGAATTTTGTGCCACCTTTTCATTAACTTTTTGCTGATAAAATAAACACATAGATTCCAATAATAATTAAATCAAATATATTCAGAATATAAACAAATACAAGGTAATAATATTATGTTATTAAAAGTCTCTAAAATGCTTGTTTTATAATGACTGTGAAAAACAACAAAAACATTTACTGTTAGCAAAATTTTTAAAAATCTCATTTCCAATGTATTATAACATCACTGTAACATCTAAATCTCATCTATGTGATCTTCCCTTTAAATGTATTTGAAATGTATGCTGTGTATAAGTACAGTGCCTATTATGCACACTTACTTTACCAAATATATTTCTCCTCAGTAACTATTTTCATATATTCTTCATTAATAATGGTATTTTTTCCTCTCTAAAGTTTATTTTGTGATGCTCCACTGGTTCAATACTTTAAAATGTATGACAGTCAAGTATCAAAACATTTTACAGTTGAATCTCATTTTTCACAAAACTCAAGTTTCTTCTCAGCTTCTTCGTAGATGTGAGCAGTGAAACTCTCTGGCTGCTCAATCTTGATGTGCTGCTGGACACTGCACATATTAAAAATATGTTGTCTATATCTTTGCCTGTTACATAACAGACTAACAGTAACTGTACAACAAAACTTTATGGTCAGGATTTCTAATGTGACTTAGCAGTTTTCAAGAAAATCAAATTATGAAAACATGGGCTTAGTTTGGATGTAACCATCAAATATAAATGAATAAATAGCTTGTTTTACATATGAGACTTTTCTTCAACCACTAAAGGTACATTTTCACTAGGAAAAGAATTCAAATATGCTTATACAATATTATATTTGTATGTATCTCCATAAAGTTCCATGATATATGCAGGCCTTCTTGTTTGTGTTTTTATAAGTTGTACCTTAATTAGAGGGTAGTGTATGTTTCATAAGGAAGAGTCTTTATAATTTTGTTTGTCATATAGTATTTTGGAATTTATATAATGGGAATGTTTTGAAGTCATATATATGGCTTATTTTTAACAGATAGAATTTGTATTTTTATTGTACTTTAAAAAGCTTTATGTAATAGGTATATATTTAGTGGCCATTTATTATCAATGGTAACACGATAGAGTACTAAGAAGATATTTGCATATTTATGATACGTTACTTTACCAGTTTTTAATGGTGATCATTTCTGCTACTGGCATGATTAAATAGTATGTAATCGGTCATCAATTAGAACATGTATTTCACCAGTGCATTTTTATGATGATCTGGTTGAAAACTGTATTTCTATGTAAACTCAATGATATGTTTGATTTTGCTGAGAATAAATGATTTTAAATAAATTAAATTGTATCACTTACTCATTAAATAATTAATTGTATCACTTACTCATTAAATAATCTCTAGAAGTCTGATGTTACGTACATAGTGGACTTTCTTGGTCATAAATTGGAGCTCCAGAGAGAGAGCACTTTACTGTTCATTTCTTACAGCCCACACACATTTTGTCTTCATGGGCAAATCATTCAGTTGTGAAAGATAGTTGTAATCCTGCTGAAGGGAGAGGTCATCATTTAGTGCCTGCCACCAGGAAAATCTGGTGTAACAATTGCTTTATGCAGATACCACTTTGCAAAATCATGGGCTTTTTCAGTCAAGTAAAGATGCAAAGGGCATCTTGACTGATACATTTTACAGTGGGCTGGGACTAGGATTTGGGTTGTGGCTGACTGTGCAATCATGAAAAGATTTGCCCTTAGCCAAAATGTGGTGTCACACATTTTAGAGACACAAGTTTCATAGGTGTAGCCTTTGCACAGTGAACAATTCATCAATTCATTCAGTAAAGTCCATTTATTACTCACTTTAGGTGAATAACTTATAGGAAACATCCCATGAGTTGCTAACTGATGCTGTTAAATTAACAAGATCCCTGCTTTAGTTTAGTGTCATTAAAGTAACAGAAGTATATGAATACATGCAGGAAAACCACTGGGTGTTAAAATGCCCCCATGAACTGAGACTTTCCCTGAGAACATTTGTATTTAAGTGTGTTTAAATTAGGGTCCTTTGGACTGTCTAGTATCCACAGTGTCAGATATCAGGTTGACGATTCAGTCAGGACAGTAGAATGGCAATGCTTTGCTTCATTTCTTCTTGTATTGTATATTTTGGATTTTTTTTTTAAAAAAAAACATCATTTTAAGATGGAATTTCTGATAAATCTGACTCTCTAAATGCTTGTATTTTTTACTCTTTTTGATGTTACCATAACCATGAAAAAGTTGGCTGCTAATAATTTCTACCCAGGATTTCCATCTTTATTTCCAACTTCGGTGTTTACTCGTGATTTTGGATTTTAGCCTCCATTAAATTACTAAGAGAATCTTGGACTCAAGTTTGACAACTGAATCTGAGACTCCCCATAAACTCCACTTTAGGCCGGCAGCAACTGTTGATATGAATATGGCTGGTTTCGCCCTTGGGCCCCTGGGTCTCAGAAGAAAATGTCAGATGCTTCCAAGAAACTTAAGGCAAATCTTTCAGTAACCTCTCTCCAATGCCTTCCCAAGAAAATTGACACAAACGTTTAATTCCATATCTCCCATGTTGCTACCTAAGGTCCAAGTTAACCCACTTCTGGAATTCCTTCATCCAAATGCATAACTTCTTGAATTCATCCAGAGTGGTTTTCCTTTACTCTGGAAAAGACACCAACTCCTAAGATCTCTGGTGGTATTGTATTTCTTTGCTTTCAAGTGATTTTCTTTTGAATGTGGATGTTATTTAAATAGGTTGCGTACTTCATAGACTCTAAGTAGGACTATTTTCCAAAATCATAGTGCAATAATATACAAAAAGAGCTAAAATACCAAAGAAGGAATTGAATTTAAAGTCTTGTTTTTATTTTTCTGAAAATACATGATAAATTAAATAGCCAAATTTCTTACTTGTTTTAAACTTGTATGACCATGTGTCCATAATTCTACAACAGAAATTTGCAATAACCTGTTTTATCTTGTTTACCTTAGCTACAATTTTTGGCATTGAGTCAGACGCACATTCAAATGTGAACCCAACTTATTCCGACTGAAGCCAATTCTTGTACCATGCAAAAAACTCTCAGTCGCTTTAGAACATGAAGATTTCAATATGTTTCTGTTTTCATTAAAGTAGATCTGGCTAGAAGGTATAGGAATTATCATTTCAAAAGCATTCTTCAGTATATATTGTACCTATCTACATCTCTATTAGGAATTTTCTGGAACCCCACAACAGTTTCTTATACCTTAGACTTAACCAACTTGTTATTATTAATGTATTTGCAAAGTATCAATAAATATTATCTTGGAAACATCTTTTTATTTTAATTATTTTTTAAAACTTTTCTATTTTCTCCAACCATCTTGAGAGGAAGTTTGTCTGACAGTTTTAAATTCTCTTTGAAGTCAAGCACAACAGTATTTTTAAGCATTTGGAAAAAAGGTTGAGTAATCCTTTCAGCAAGCTTCTTGCTAACTATGTGAATTCAAATTTCTTAGACTCTGTTGGAGAGAAAAGAACAACAGGCTTTCTAAATAAATATTCAGAAAACACAACCATTTTCTCCTCCTCAATGAATTCCTTACAATTATTATGATTTAGACTGCAACAACAATTTGCTAAATAAAGCTCTTCATAATCCAAAAGCATAGAACAACCACCACAGAATCATAGGCAAAGAAATCAGTCCCTATTGAAGGAGAAAAATAAATGAAGGATTATTGAGCCTCAAAAGACTATGAAAATTCAAAGATAAATATGATGTCATTAAGGAACATTCCCTGCATTCAAAGGGGTGGGGAATTACATTTGTTGAGCATGTTTGTGTATTAAAAGATGATAGTTAAAAACTCAAACTGTGACTTTGAATTCAATCATATGGGCACGTAGTTTTCATTGGTTGTAAAAAAACAAACAAAAACTTTTTAACTTCATTTATCTTTTTATTGTCCTCTTCGAATAGAACTCACAAGAACATGTCAAGGTCCTTCCCAGTTGACTTGTTCCTCCCTTCTGTCTCGCCAGGCTGCTGCTATGTTCTGGTCTGTTCCAAAGGTCACTTGTTCCAGTTGAAATAGCTGTCTGGATGGCCTGGAAACTATCCAGATGCTGGTTCTTGCCTGCAAAGAAAGCAAAGATAGATGTTTACTTCTTGGCTACATTTCGAAAGGAAAAATATTAAAGAATTTTCTGGCTGAATTTACTAACTCAAAAAATTCATGTAATTCTAGATTCCATTTAAAAGTATTATTTCTCCATGCTGTATGTTTATTTTAGCTGTTATATACTACTAAAAATCACTTGCTCACCTTTAGTATCATTAAATAATAGGTAGTTGTATGTCAGAAGAGTAAAAAGAAAAATTCTGGCAGAGATTCAGAAAATTGTAATGTCGCTTGCTCACACATACTCTGTTTATTCAGTTCTTCATTTTTCTATTTTTTGTAGCTGCGTATTTCAAGATAAATTAATTTGAGTTGTTCTAGGATTGGGAGGACCCAGCTAGTGAGAGGATCATCATAATCTTCAGACAGTTCAGCTCGCTGGCACCTGACAAAGTGTCCACACCTTTGTTCATTTCCCATGCAATCTGGACCATGAATGGACCAGGGAGTAATAAGAATGATGCAGTTGTTCAAAAGGCTTTTTTCTGCAGTGATTTCTCTGATGATGGCTTCATCTTTCCTCTTCTCCACATAAAGGGTAACAAAAAAGAAAGAACTTGAAAATAAATTGGCCTCTGTTTCATGACTTTTTTTTTTTGCCACCGACAACAATTAGAAATACAGACACTACCTGCATTTTAAACAACTCCCTTGAGTTTAAAACTTGTAAGCTTTAAGCAGTTTTTAAAAATTCCTTTTACTTCATCTAATCAATAGCAAACCCTTGGGCTAGCATTTAAAATGCTGCTCCGTGTTTTGGTTGTGCTTATCAACTTAGTTTGATCTTCAACTGGGAAAAGTGATGCAATGTGGTATCTCTTGAAGTTCATAAATATTGCCTGTTGTTGGCACAAAAAGGAAGAAAGTGCCCCCATAAAACTAAGGTTAAGAAAAAAATGCCCAAAAATGTATTTTGTATCATTTGGGATAAAGACTATCTACAAATATGAAATCAATGACTCCTAAGTAAAAGGAGCATCTGACAGGTAAAGGTGCATAAAAAGGACTGTAGTAATTACAAAACTTCCCCAATCTTTGCATCTCTTTACTATCAAGCATCTGGTATGGAATTCTGCCTCTTCATGACAACCAAACTAGAATGCAAAGCCAAGCATGACTCTTAGATTCTCAGCCTTTCTTCCTGCTAAAAGGAATATGTTTGAAGACAGACATTAGAATAGATTTATACTAGAAAAATAGGACCTATGTCTCTGAAACTGTCAATGGGTGTCCATTTTTTCAGGGTGACTTGAAAAATGACACGTCTCAAAGAAGTTCAAAGGCTTCCCCCTTTTGAAGTGAAGGCTAAGCCTTGAAAATGCTAGCAAAGAAAATGCTAAAATGTCTAAGGTAATGCTACACTGAAATACCAAAATACAAGTACTTTTAAATGTGGTTGCATGAATATAAATACACAGATTCACAGAGAATTTATTGTGTATCTCAGTTTTATAGGAGCCGGCCTGTATGTGCTCTGGTTTTATAATGAAGCTCCATGTATGTGAATGTAAAGATACTTTTTTGAAATGTATTCAGTAAAAGTTGGCTTTGTCCTCTTGTGTTACATTCTTATAAGTAGATTTTTTGGTGATGTTTTTCTTGTTTGCTTTACCTATGAAGGAATGGAAATGCAAAGAAAATAAAAATTCCCCACAATGCCTATTAAATCTCCTACTATGCATTTCTTGTGTCTCTGCCTGCTTTCTTCAAGTCTTAATCATTGAGTGCAGCTAGCAAACAGCTGGCCCAAGAAACCATGAGGGGCTCAAGTATTTACTTTTGCTGCAAAACTCAAACTTTTATAAATCTTTGGAAAAAAGTTTATGAAAAAAGAAACATGAAGTGCACCTTTCTTAATGAACAGTTCTATTTTTCAAAAGGAACCAAAAATGTCCATCTGATCAAGTAAGATTAATTAACTAGCTTCTAGAGAGAAAATAAAGTCAGTGAATCCATGGAAAATTATGAATCATATGACCTAGTTGAGTTTATTTAGACCATACACAGACTCACAAAAATTTGGGATTCCATGAAAACCAGATTGTTCCCCCAGCTAAAAAAATCAGTCAAAGAAAAATTAGACAAATGTCAAAAAAAAAAGCTATGCATGAAAGTTGTCACACGACAAACAAAATAAATGGAACAATAAAAGAAAGGTGTTTTACCATCTTTGCTTCCATACGTTAGTCTTTTCAATAGTATTTTTGATCACATAATATTTAATATTGACTTGCATCTAATACTAACAATGTTTTGCTTTAACAATTATTGGGGAAATTATAATAGTGAATTCATTTTTTGGATGTTTGGAGAGACAGATTTCAGAATATGCTTGCTCTTCAGAAAAGCCAAGCAAGACTAAAATAAACACATTAATTCATTATTGTACCTCAGGAGAATGGACAATTTAAAGTGGAGAAAAATATCAGCTGTATTTCCAAAGGTCAGCTATGATGACATTTCAGAGATAAACTGAAGTCATGTTTTTACTACTTTAAACAGATGCTTTATGGTAAAATGTTTCTCTAATGCGGTCCTTGTGTGCCCACTGGAGTCTGTTCTGACTCGATTTAGATGGAAGAAAAAAAGCAGGTCCTGGGCTTTCTTGTCTTTCACTGGTCATTGTGTGCCTTAACTATACATATTCTGGAGGGTCAAATGAAGCTTCTTGCTGTCTTTATCCCACTGGAACTGCATTTCCATTCCAGCAATTCAAGAAAGCTATCATCTGTTGATCTATATCATCTATCTATCCATTGATCTATCTACCTATCTATCATCTATCTAAACATACACACTCTGAATTTGGTCTAAGACAAGTATCCAAATAGTTTGATACTCATTTTGGAAATACATTAGACACACATTTTAACAATTTCAGTTCCTAAAACCAAAAATCATCCAAGGAAAATGGTACAAAAATTGAATATACATTGGCAAGAAAACTATTTATTTATGTCTGCCAAAACCTCCAGATTACTGCTATAGGGAGTGATGTGCCCGTGTAGCCAGGAAGACCATCGTGAGATGGACAATCTTTTCCATTCAGCACTTATCACGGAGCAGTCTTTGGTGTTTGTGAAACCTCAAATGCATCACCAGGAGCTAACTAACAGCAATGAGTTGGAACCACTGCAATCAAACTACTAATCATGGCAGCAAAATTTCCCAGAAAAAGCCATCCTTCTAGAGATGCGCCAGCTACTTGGCTCAGAATACGGCTTTACAAGTTGCAGATCAGCGTACTGCAGAAGGCTCCCTATCAAGCAGCAGAGATGGGATTTTAAAGTGGGCAATTGGAGCAGCGTTTCATAAAGATTTATTTTTCTTTCAGTTAGGGTCTAAAACACAAGATCATTGCAAACACCATCAGTTATTCATTCAATCAAGCTTGGGATGACTTCTCAATATCGATGCACTACCTAAATGAATTTGGCTCACAACACATGAAAGTCTGTGCAGAGAATATGTACGTACAGATCATGATACAGAAGTTTTTTCTCATCTATTAGATAATAGTCCAGGTGTTTTGTAAGTTATTCTTTTGTTCTGATACTCATGAATTGACACGAACTAGACAGAAGCCTGTAAGGAATGTACAAAAATCTGACTTTAAATTTCTATTAATTACTATTTAGACTATTTATGGTGATACAGTGTTATTGAAAGATTCCAAATTAGAGATAAACAAGGCCACTATCATTGAAGCTTTTATTTTAAAAAATATTAAATTTCAAAAGGCAAAAGCCAAATTAGGTAGATTTGTAATCGATACACAAAACTTTGATTGTGAGTTATTGCAGTTATACTGCTTTTTAACTATGTTTAATATTATCAACCCAATACTTGTACATTTAACAAATTATTTTTCCTAAAATAAATAAGCATGTGTAATGTTTACTGATTTATAATTTCTCCACGTAGCTTTTTTTTAGGTTCTATGTTGACACTTTCTCCTCTTCATATAAATTTTCTTCAACAACTATTTTATGTTGATTTTATGAAAACATTTACAAAATGCTTATTTCTTTTTTCCCTCCTTTTCTTTTTTTCCCTCCTTTTCTTTTTTTCATTCTTTCTTTTTTTTTTTTTTTTTTTTTTTTTTTTTTTTTTTTTTTTTTTTTTTTTTTTTTTTTTTTTTTTTTTTTTTTTTGCATATGTGTGTGTGTGGTACTGGAGATTGAACCCAGGAGCACTCTACAACTGAGCCACATTTCTTGCCTTCTTATTTGTTTGTGTATTTAATTATTTGCTTGTTTGTCTGTTTATTTTGTGCCAGGGCTTCTGCAAGTTGGTCACGTAGGACTCAGACTTCTGACTCTTCTGCTTCAGCCTTCAACAGTGTTGAGATTATGGTTACGAGCCATCACATTCTGTTGGCAATTTTCTAGCTCTTGTATTTTATGCATTTTTTAATGCTATACAATGTTAATTCATTTTGCATAGTACTATAAATATTATCTTACCCATGTAAAAATGGAGATGTTAGTGATGTGAGCTTAAAATGCAGATGCGACAAATCTGTCTAACTGTATTACAAATGTATGAAATAACCACACTGAAAGGGTAAGAACAAATGTGATGACCAAATATCTGAAAATTGAGTGAAATCATTAAGACTAAAAGGAAAAGGAATGGCCCATGTTCTTTGCACTCTTGGGACTGAACAACTGAGTAATAATATGACAGGTGCTTGGGGCCAAGATTCTTGCGGTTGGAGTGGGTTGTTAAAGATGACTCAGGGAAAAATCTATGTGGAAATGGATTAGATGTGGAGATGTCAGTAAGAACCTAATTCTACTTCAATATAGGTAAAGTGAATTATATGGAGAAGTATTTTCAGAAAGCGTATAGAACGTTCGGTATACCTATATATCATTCCTTGCTTTGTTAGCTGACAGGAGGTAGAACTAGTGTACCTTACTAGCAATGTGCACATCTGTTAGCTAAAGTTTTGTTTCTACTGCCATTCTTCAATAATAGGAACCAAGAGTCTTCCTGGAAAAACATAAGCTGGTTCTAGGTTTTGGAAAGAAATAAATGAAATGAATCCATTTTGTAGCTTGTTGAAGGAAGACTCAAAAGAAATAAAAGAAGTGCTACCATAAATGGGATGTGTCAGAGAGACTCAGGAGTTGAATAATTGAAGCAACAAAATAAAGTCCCATTGAATTATAACCCAAATTAGAAAAAAGCACCCAGAGTTCATATCAAAATAAAGTGACTGGATACAATTAGGGAGAAAAGATAAATATTAATAATCCAGAATAATTCCAAGATATTTTGCTATCAAGAACTCCCCTCTCCTTAACTATAGAGATAGTCAATAGGGCAGAGCGGGTACACTCTGGGAGGGAAGACAGTTGACTGCACGATGCACACACTGGGTAGACACCATGGACTGTGCTAATGGCGTGTACTCTTACCTCGGCACAATGAACGTGGCATTCACCTTTGAGTACTTCCTCCTTAAACCTGTAGCTCCAGACTAATGACAGAAAAGCATCAGCAAATCTCAAGAGAGGGGTACTCTACAAATGAATCGTCAAAGTCATCAGAATTAAGGGAATTAAAGAATACTGTCACGGCAAACAGAAATCTAAGGAGACGTGAATAGGAAATGTAACACAACTTTCTGGATGGGATCCTGGTGCAGAAAAAAAAATATTCAAAGAAATAGGGAAATCTTTGTGGATTTGCATTAATAATGCATCAATATTAGTTTATCGATTGTAATGAATGCATTACAAAAATGTAAGATATTAATAATGGGGGGACATACATGGGGAATGTTTGTAGTCTGTTGTGTTGTCATTATTTTTCTGTATTCTGTTGCCACATTGCAGTAAATAAGTATATTTCTATAAACATTACCAGGTACACGGGAGAAAGAGAGTAAACTAACTATAGGTTACCTAAAGATTTTAATTATTTAACTTTTAAAAGAATTTAAAGCACTCAAATATATATATATGAATAAAAAAATTAACTACAAACATGCTCATTTTTCTGTAGATTTTGGGACCAAAGAAAAGGGGGGCCTGTTTAGTCTTCAAACCATAATTTGTTGTGAATTTATCAACATAAATGTGCTGATAATCAAACCAGAACTAATTATCAAAGCACTCAAAAGAAATACTAGATTAAGTTGCAAAAAATGTATCAAAGTGATACCTCCCAAAAAAAGTCCTCTTTACTTTAATTCTAGAGCTATTCTGTGTATTTTAACAGAAAATAAAAACACTTCGCAGTCTGAAAAATAGTCATGATACTTAATACGCTTAAGGTCTTGTAGAGGGAAAGACATACCATGTGTGTGGTCCAGGGTTAAAAATGAAAACATAAAACCATTGAAAGTAAATGAATGTATGACTCGTTCACACTAGATGCCGCATAAATATTTTGAATAATGCAATTGTACTCATGGACAAATATGATATGAAAAATTAATACATTATATCTATCCTTAAGGAAATTTTTAAAAGTTGGGAGTATCAAATTTTTTTATATTTGAATGACTCAGGAGGAATAATATAAGGGTCAAGGGAAGAATCTAGTAAATAAATTTTTCCAGGTAATGATATGTTGTCGCTAAGTGAACACAGCTCCCGGGGGGCCGGGAGAAAGTTTATTTCTTACTCACACTACATGCTCGTCAGAGGTTGCTGCCTCTGTGCTCCCAGGAAGGTCCGCATCAGTTAAAGTGTCACTGCACAGGGCATCCCTGGACTGTGGTGAGGAGGAAGGTCCTGGCAAGCCAAGTGATGATTCTTCACATCCTGCTTGGCAGTAGCACACATCACATTAGCTCACAAATGGAGGGTGGTTATTTCATTAACCCAAGCAATTCACACACATAGCCCTGCATCCAAAAGGAACTCGACACGACCAAGGGAATAAGAGTGTGGCAAGCAGCAATAGAATCCATGATACTTTATGGATGTCACTAATATTCACTAACTTCACAGGCATTGACTAACCAGAGAAATTACTTGATATCCTAACAGTTCTTCTTACTTATACAACATAGGCAGTATTTAGTCATTAAGAACACAATCAAGATGAATATATAAAGCACCTGAAAATAGACAAGTACTAAAAAAGTTAGGTACTTAGTTAATGGTAACATCATAAATACAAGATGAACATGAAAATTCTGATACAGCAATAAGCCATCAACTTTTAGGCAATAATAGTAATGCATTAAGGGAATTAATATTCGAGAGTTTAAATTTGTATTTCTTTGCTTTATTTTCAGAGGACTGAATGACCAAATATTGTTTTAAATATATTTTTCTCGGACTAACTTTATTTCCTCTGTACCATAAAATACTCTGAAATTTTTAGCTGTTTTGCTCTATCGGGTTCTTGAAAGTGGGATTCAGTGTCTCCAGGATTGGATGTCCAAGCTAAATAAATCATAATAAGACCTGCATAATTGAAACCAGGAATGCTGGTGTGAGGAAGGGTTTACCCCTGCCATAGCACCCACTGGCAGGGATCCTGACAAGGGCCAGTGTCTGCCAGAAACCTTTGTGCTGAGCATGGCTGGAGAACTAAGACTCCCACAAAATATAATCCAGGTTGCCTTATTGGTAAGCCAAAATTCTGGGCTTTTTCTATGGTTTGAAATTTATCTCAAGGAAAAATTCAAACCCAAACCAAACTTGGCTAAAATTCTTAGAAAATCTGAACACTCAGGCAGCTCAGATCTGCTGAGCAGCGAGTGCTTGCTGACAGTGTCTGCCCAATGTTGCTTCCTTCAGCACGATGGACGCTGGGCAGAAAATAATTACATTCTGCCTAAACATGCAGACCTTGTCTTTTCTCCTGCTGACGATCTGAGCATTTTATTTTCCTGAATCTAAACTTATCCCTACTCCCTTTTTTCTGAGTTCTTTCTCTTCACTGCTGTCTTTTCTCATATTCTCACAGTTTCATCCATTTCGATTTAAATATCATTGACTCCTTCATTTATCATTCCTTCCCATTGTATATTCTACCTTTTTATCTGTTAGTAAGCTGCTTACCCGTAGCTGCAAAAGTACACTTTTTTCTTTATCATCAGTGTCTACTAGAGTTCGGCTGTAATATTGGGCTATTAATAAGCATGGGGTTTGTTTATGAGCTTTCACCTGATTCACAGCATAATCTGTCTCCAGTGTTTTGCTCATCATTTTTCTTTGTTTTCTTCTAGAAAGGAGAAGTAAAAAAGAGCAGAATGTGACATGTATGTATACTGATACCCCATGAGAATATGCTCATTGTGTATCACACTCAAATATTGATAAAAATAATTTTTAAATAAGAAAGAAATGGTGAAAAATTAGAAGGAAAAACCTATGAAATCAGTAAATGTGCTTCCTTACTTATAAAGATACAATTTACGTGTGTATCTGCCTGATAGGATTTTCTAAAAATGTATGACATTGTGGTAGTTTCAGAGTTGAAACCACTGAGATGCTTTTCTTGAAGAAAGTAAGAACTGAGTAGAGGAACTTCTACCAAAAATGTAGAGGGTTGGATAGGAAAAGGAGAACCTGAGAATCACTGAAGGATAGATTGCCCAGAACGGAGGCGGTGAACTAAGCAATGCAAAGTGGGATTCAGATCAAAGAAAAGAAAAGAATAATTATAGGAAAGGCTATTAAATCTGAACATTTGAGCCACAACCTAATGGGGATTTCATGAGCATTCACATCTGCTGGGAAAGATAAGCAGAGCAGCAACTTCCTAACTGAGAGTGAACCCAGTAAGAATGACCTGTCCATGCCAGAGCCAAGGAAAAAAGCACATCACGTGACTGAGGTTAATTCCGAGAATTAGTTTCTGGAGGAGGATTTCTGGATATGTGATGCATTAAGAGGTGAGAGCCAGATGGACACAGACAAATTCTAAAGAGTAAGTATATGCTGAATTCAAGTTATGATAATACTACAGGATGTGTTGCCTAGGGAACAGGCTCTGAGATAAATGTTCTATTGGTTGCTCACTTGAGATTGCTTTTAGTGGAGACACCAGTGTAGGAGTTAGAAAAGCAGAATTGTGCAGAGAACGGTGTTGGATTGTGTCTTAGGTATTTTTTTCATTGCTGAGGCAAAATACCCAACACTCACAAGTTAAAGAAGGAAAGGATTATTTTGGCTTACAGTTGTAGACACTTCCATCCACAGTTAACTGCTCGAAGGCAGGGCAGAATAGCAAAGAGGCTTTCCAGGGGAAAAAACAGTCCATGGCAGAGAAGTTAGGAGGCAGCAAGCAGCAGCAGCAAACCTCCCTTTCCTTTTTATCTCATTCAAACAACAAACCTTGTGGGTACTGCCACCCACATCTGGGAGGGGAAACCTCCTGTTATCCACATTCAGAACTATGATAAACCAACTAATGGACTAATTCAATACCACACACCCTTAATTCCAGTATCACACCATTAGTACACATTCACACAGCCTAGATCCAACTAATTCTTAAAAGCCCTACCTATGAGTGCATGAGGCTTGAGGGGGCATCTAGATGCAAGCCATAACAGAATGTGATGCATACATGTCTACTAACATGGAGCAAAATGCTGAAATGGCCCTTCCAAGATTTCTGAATTGAGAGGAGGAGGCTGGCCTTTTTCATTCTTTCATGAACAAGTTATCACATGTACTTTGATTTTGGAAAATGGCAATTACTTTGGCTGAGATGCTGCCATCAGCCTAAAGAAACTTCAAGAGGGTAACTCAGTTATGATACCTTAGAAGGCAACAACTTTTGCAGTTTGGGAACATCCTTTTAGGATCTAATTATATTATCACATTTAGCAAAACTTCCTTCATGGCTCTGGTTATTCTTTCCCAAGGAAATATAAAAAGTAAAATAAATGGGAAAACCTAGATGTTTCTTTGTTGGAGCTGGTAATTGGAAAGAAAACCTAGAATGTTTTCTTCACTGCATCCTTGATGTCTACCATTCTAAATTCCTATCACAGTAATATATTTCAGGTCCACATCATCACCCTATTGACGGTGTTGAATGGAATAAGACTGTGGGCACCTTGTTCTCCTTAGGCTGTGGTCATCACATTTATTTATTTACCATAAAAATTGAGCAAAGAGATTACAAATAAATGTTTCAATAGAGATTACAAATAAATGTTTCATAGAAATGTTTCAATAGAGCAGAGAGATTACAAATAAATGTTTCTCCAGTTGTTTAATAGTACTTCTACCTGAGGATGAGATAATCATTTTTGTCACACTTGTCGCTCTTTTCCTTTCTAAAAGACCTTGTAGACACTGAAGGAGGTGGTAGCATATTGCAGAAACCAAACTCTCCAACTCAGTCTGTGGGCATAACAGGAAGATCACACATACTCACTGCTTGCTACAAGAACCATGTTTTACTTGTCAGTATCAATGACACATGACTGATGGGGTGATGGATTAAGGTGTGTACTGCATCCTGAATGAAGAGCCTCCATGGTTACATGGAATCATCTCCAAGCTTCTACACTTGTTGCAATGTCAAAGGTTATTAGAAGCACAGGTTTGTAGCTGTACAGGATTTAATTGATCCACAGTCCCATGAGTATACAGTACTTTCTGTACTGTAAAGTAGGTCCTTCGGTTCAAGATGACATTATTCAGAAATTTGTAGTCAATAATACAAGCTCCTTTAAGTCCTGGATCTCATAGGCCAGGAAGAAAAATATCACACTCAGAATACATGCTGATTTCTGGGACAGTGAATACTACATGATCAGATTGCAGTGATACCCTGGATTGCTTGTGCTTTGGACATTTTGCAGTAGCAGTGGCTAGATTAGCCTAAGAAAGTAGAAGCCGTGGCTTCTGGGCCTAAACATATCCTTTTTTCTTGTCACCATCTTCCTCTGTCCGTGGACCCACTGTGAAGCTTTCAGATGTCAAATAGACAAGTCAGTCTCTTTGTCCTTAGTTTTCTAATTTTTTTCCAGTATTTCTCTGGCTTTCATGACCAATGAACAAATTCACTCATCCTTTTCCCTGTCTTCATGTATCATTGGCAAAAACCCACCTCCTTTGCTTATAAAATGGATGACCAGGCACAACTATAAAACTGTCCATTTGGAGGGTTTCCATCCAGCTGCTTTTGCTGGATGGTGGACTGTAAAATTATCCATTTTCCAGATCAGAAAACATATCATTTATTAAAGGGACTGTGATCTATTCAAATCTGTCTGGTTAAGACTGAACTGTTAAAATGACATCAGTGGGGCCATCAATACTGTGTCCTTCATGCCTTTAAGAATGAAATTAATTGCTGTCATTTCCACCCTTCAATCTCCCAGAATCCCATACCAATTGTTCTTAATATTTATTATCTTTGCCAGAGAGCGTATAGTTTCAATGGAGTCCACTTTCTTTACAGAAGTATTACCAACCTCGTACATAAAGTAGCAACTCAGAGATTTTGTTTAGCAGTAAATTACAAATTTGCATACAAGAAAATGACAAAATGCCCAACTGACCAACCGAAAGTTGAACTGTGATCAGGAATTCATTTACTTCAAGGCCTTAAGTGCTTTCACTGTAACAAACAAAGGGTTGATGATATTTGATGTTCAATTATCCTCAAAATATTTTTCCTTAATATACAATTAATCTAGTAATTGGCGATAAATTTGGGGGGTAAAATGTCAAGGAGCATTATTACCACAATCACTCTGACCAATATGTCTTTTTTTTTTTTAATTGGTACCAGGGATCGAACTCACAAGCATGTGCTTGCAAGGCAGGCACTTATGCCATTGAGCTAAATCCCACCCCACAATCACTTTGTGTGGGGGTACAGAATCCTCATTTCTAGGATTTGACCTTTTATTAGATACCAAGTCCTTGCTCTAAAAACATGCTCTAATCTGAATAGAGAAGGGGCTATGAATTTTTATTGAGACACCTGATCATCTGTATTAGATTTTTATTACAAAGATTGATGGCTTGTTTACTTTTTCCTGGCTGAGACACCCACAGTTAAAGGAGGAAAGATTTATTTAGCTTGCAGTTTTAGAGGTTTTGGTCCATATTTAGCTCAGAAGCAGAGCAGCATTGATGGGGGAATATTTCAGAGGAGAAACTACGTAACATGACAGGCAGGCCAAAGGCGGCAGCAGAGTAACAAGGACCGAGAGCAGAAGCAGCATCTTTTTCTGTCCCTTACCTTCGGTCCAGCCCTTTGAATCTGCCCTTTGAAGAGGTGGAACTCACATACCCATAGCGGGGCATCCTTAAGCCCAGCATCGCATCCTGAATGCCAGCATCACATCCAAAATCCCAGCCTCACATACCTATATCCGACCACCTCCAAAAAGCCCCACCAGTGACCATGAGCAGCCAGCAGAGGAGGCACCTAGATACAAGCCATAACATCTGACAACCCACTTCTACACCTGTAGGTTGGCTATACTCTTACTGGCTCTCCATTTATTCGGGCCCTAGGAATACCAAGGATACCAAGGTTAGTTGACCATCTCCACAGATTTTTGCAACCCAAGAAACTCTGCCTGCAAGACCAATGTTTTTTCTCATTATGATCATTGCAGTACTTTTCTTTGCAAGGTTAAATGATGATTCAATTGATGATTTGGTGAGTTCATGATCCTCACTGTTATCTCTGATCCCCTCCACGTCAACACCACCCATCAGCAACCTAAAGAGGCAGTCACCACATTTTTCTTACCAATTCTCATGCCCCTTGCCCGAGGATATTCCCTGTCATTTTGGTAAATGACATCCTTTCTGGGTGATTAGGAACTCCCATACCTGGTGAGTCTTGTGACTTTATTCATTTTGTCCGCTTTCGGGACATTTTTTGAAAACATTTCATATCTTCATTCAGCAACTACTATATGATAGTCATATCTGTTTCATAATGTTTGGTTATCACTTTCTTGGAGCTTCTAAAAATCATCTCATGAGCAAATGAACAGTCATTGCAGCTGTGAAATCAAGTGTCAATGAGAGTGATTCCCTGTTTTTTTAATATCTATATATCATTCTTTTCTCTTGACTCTCAAGTGTTCTTCTCATTCTTGTCATCATTATATACCTCTTGCTGCCTCTAGACCATAATCTTTTTCTTCTCTTGGGAGGCCATGATTTTCTTTGCCAGGCTATATTATGACTTGACTCTAGTTACTGACTTATTGGCACAGAGGATAGACAGGTTGGTGAAGAGTCTGAAAGAAATACATAGTCTCTTGCATATTTAATGGTCTTTCTGTCTCTAAAAGTAGCACAAACTTTCAGCAAAGAATTTTATTCTCTTTCTTTAAAGGTTAAAGAACTCAAAGCAAACTAGGTGCTCATTTATTAATTGCACACATGACACACAGGTCCTATGTCATGTCACAAAGCTCAGTTTCTTCCCAATAGAGGCCTTGATCTTGGCATAACAGATTTCCAGATTCCTGAATCAACATTTCCTGGCGTCACTGTCCTCTTTAAGTCCTAGGCCTTAACCTTAACTTTTTTTCCCCTCCAGATGCAAGAGAAAGGTGTCTCTTTACATTACTCCAAGGCAGTCTGACTTTCACAGTTTCCCCTAAATCCATGAACAGTTATCCTTTGAAAGCCATTATTTTTTGTTTGTTTTTTTTTTAATTTTTCTCTAGTCCTTCTATATACCCAAATACAAGTTGTTCAATCGCATAGTCTTTGTAGTTATTTTCTCCAAACTTTTTTTTTAGAGTGGAATATATTTATTGAGAGAAAGAAAGTTTATGTCTGAGAGAGAGAGGCAGAAGGGATCCTGAATGCATTGCCAAAGACTCTGTCTTTTCTAGGGACTTTTATAGAGCAAAACCACAAGGTGAGATAGGTCTTCTCCAAACTCTTAAGTACCAAAGTGACTTTATTTGCTGATGAATTGCTTTCTGTAGGCATTGCATCCCCCTTTTACACGTTTATCAGTGGCATGGCTCTAAGATTCTATCAGTATTCTAATTATCATTTAGAAAGGATTCATCCTGTGAACCAGAAGTGACGTTGCCCATGATTCCTATTTTAGATTAGCATCTAGGACCACACTCTGTGGGCATCTTCCTGTGAAAAGAAATTCTATGTTAGAAACGTGCACCTGAAGCACCTGTGAATAAATGAAGGAAACGGCACTGGGCAGAGGTAGACGTTTCTATGTAGTGACATTGACACACTCCCCAGACGATCCCGTAGGAACTCTATAGCTGGAATGTTCTTTCAGAATGTCCTGAATTAGGGAAGTTTCTTTCTATTTATATCAGTAATTGTATGCAGACTACCCTGAGGATGAGTGTAATCTTAAGGGTTGGGGCAGTTTTCTTTGCAGAAGATAATTCCTGAGGAGAGACTCCACTGTGACCCACCAAGGGTGTCACTCCCAACATTTGGGAGAATAGACACTGAAGCTGTGTAGAGAGTTCTGAGAGTCACAAAATTATCTCACACAGCAGGAAAGCTTTTAATGATATCTCATTATAATATAGCACTTTTAAAAATATCTAATCATGGTAAGCAGGATTTTAAGATGACCTCCTAGACATCCAGCTTTCAGTATACAAGCACTGTATAAACCCCTTCCACTAAGGAGGGCAGCACTCGTGATTAGAATGTGATTTCACTTTCATAAGTAAATTGCTTGTGAATTTCATGGTGTAAATCAAAAGAGAAAATCTCCTAGGTGGACTTAGCTTGATTCAATTAAAAAAAAAAAAAGAATATTCAACACAGCTTCTAGTAGAATTTTAAACAATGAATTTCCATGTTTTCAGTGGGGCTATAAGTGGAAGAGTTCCAGTTACTAAGAGAGCTTCTCCAGGGAAAGCTGGCAAGAAAAGGAGGGTGCCAATCATACACCCACCAGGTGACAAATTCTGCCAGCAACTTCAGTGGACTTGAGCAAAGCCCTCCTGTGTCTCAGATAAGACAGCAGCCCCAGCCGAAAGCTTGATCTCAGTCTGTGTGACAGTGAGCAGAGACTCCCCTAAGCCAAGACTGGACTTCTGACTTGTTGACACTGGCATACCAGGTGGCTGTTACCCCAGCTGGCTGTGCTATATTTGATCACTAATTGCTGACATTAAGACACGCTTCAACTCAAACCTGACTTATCTTTCCTGTGTTATTTCTCAAGACAGAAAGAAAACATTATTTTAGTATTTTCCAACCTCTCTCATTTCCCCCAAAACACATTTCTCATTCCTGCCCTGTTTGTGCCCAGCGTATCTGTTCAAGGTGGAATACTCTTTACACAAGTTCCACTTATCTCTATGTATTCCGTTTTCAAGACCTAGGACCTACATCTTGTATATAGTGTTTTATCTGTCTTTTATCTGCCGTGGTATATAAAAGCTCTAATTAATAAGGTTCAAAATGTAACCAAGTAGAACCCAATTGGAATTTGGGACATATATGGAGTGATGGTATAATGTGGTGATTATTCAGTAGACTACAAATCTCTAAATACTACACACCTGCTGCCTGTGAATTCTAAGGCATATTCACTCCAACTCTATGGCCAGATTTAGATGTGCTATAGTTACAGTATACAGTTTACTATCCTCTAAAATATCTTATGCATTAAAAGTTGGTTCAAATTGCTTTCACAATTATTTTCATGGTGTCTTTATTTTATAACAAAATAACCCCAAAACAAGCTCCTGACTGCCACAACAATCTGAGTTTAATAATGCTAAGAATAAGTCAGAAATATTGAGGAATATCAATAGGTAGGAGAAAAAAACTCTGTTCCCAAAGTCTACCCAACACAAACCAGATTTAAGTACAAGGTCAATAGTAAAACGATCAGTCCGTCATAGGATGGCATCTTGGTGATGTCCCTGCAAAGCCTTTATGACAGTGCCTAATTCCAGCAAGCACCTCCGAGTGTGCAGTCAGCAGTGCAGCTGTCAGCGGGGGCCTGAAGGAAGTGAGCAGCTCATAGGACAAATACGGATTCTTAGCGAAGAGACGCGGGACCTTCAAGCCCCCAGAACCCCCCTCCCGCCGGGCTTTACACAGTCTCTGCAGCCTGAAGAGGGTCAGGCTCCTTGGTGTGAACATTGCCCCATTTAAACAGGTTATCAGGCATCAGATCCATCCAATTTAAAATTAAGTTCTGAATTAAAGACCAAATTGAGGGGTATTTAAAAGTTTTACATATTAAAAACATAAAAATTGACATCCCCACAATACATTTATGGTGTATTTTGTTATTTTTTTCTCACTTCACTAAGTCAAACATAAATCATAGGGAAATATAAGGATTTTATATGGTATTTTATACAGTGACACACGGTAACTTACTCACAAGTGTCCCTAAGATTATTTCTCAAATTCAAGTTAGTTACCTGGTAAAATGCAAGCTTTGAAGACAAAGTCTCATTAAATGACTTTTACTTTTTATTTTTCTTGAAAACCCAGGGAATCATAAAGGACCACTGATTACACATGCTTCATATGCCTTCGTTCACATTTTATTCATATGACTGTAGCAGTGCTCTCCAGGGGTCTTACGGTGCATCAGAATTGCTTCTAAATTTTCCCTTTTAACATTTCCAAACCCTTAAGTATTTTTTTTATCAAATTATATTCAGATTTCAGGCAAATTCAATGATCCCTCATTTACCTCAATGCTGTCCCTAGAGTTCATATTTTAAAGTAAATTAATTCTGTTTTAAAAATAAAAACACAATTCTGAACACTTAATTTGAACGGGCTTTATCTGACTAGTCTTCCAAAGAAGGAAACAAACAGATGTAAAAAACAGAAAAGTTTAGACAAAAGAAGACATGTGTGGACTCAAGAAGGAGAACTTGGTTAACACACATGAACATTATAGTCTCACAAATGTTGAACAATTGATTTGTTTAGTCACTGAACGAAAGGCTTACAATCTTAGAGTGCTCAAATCTTGAATATCTAAGAGTATTTCTTTTGAGAGATTGATGTCCTTTTGCTCACCAATGCAGAAAAACATTTGTTTCATTGTTGCTTAGCATGATATGTCCAACAAATATGGGGGAACAAAGATTCTCAATGATACATACAAGCCTTTGATTGTGAATGCTCCTGGTGATTCAAGAAAAAGGTCCTACAACACTTTATCTCATTTAACAGTGAGGCAAAAATAAACAACCCCAGAATGCTTATCTTTACTTGGTGAAAGTAGATAGATGAGTAGATAAAAAACTTCCTGTTTTCACATTCAAAGAATGAAATGCATCTGAGGAAAGGGGACAAGCTTCTGAGCCCAACTCCAATGTTATTGTCATGCATCACTTAGAGAAAGTTATTCTTTTTTATGACTTCCTTACTGTTCTTTATTATTGTTGCATTTTATTTTCGTGGTGCTGGGAGCACACCCACGCCCACATATATATATGCAGGTCATAGACCTACAAGGGACCAAAGCTGCCAGACTCATCCCTTACATTTTTAAAAAGGATGATAAGTCTGAGCTTCTGTACTTCAAAGATGAAGAATAAGAAGCATAATAATGGGTTGTATATCCCTGAAAAGAGCATAGAACTACCGCATAAAAGGTATCATCCTTATTCCTTTTAGCTGTGAAAGAATAAAGATCTAAACTAACTAAATGCTGCTATGTTTGCTTAGAGTGAAGAGATGATGTCTATGAAATAAATGTATGAAATAAATATAATTTGCTAGATGCAGAAGAGGAATAGCTTTGCCTCTTCCTATCATGGTTGGTAAAGTTAATATGTTCTTATTGGCAGAGAAGTGCTCCTGTGTGGTCATCTGGAAGAACATGAGATGACAGTTTTCCTTCAAAAAAACTTCACACTTCTGATTACAACCAAAACACACTGGCCTGAAGCAAACCTCATACTCTCATAGTAAATTCTGAGATAGGACAAAAAGACAAAAGGAAGACCCTTAAGTATTCCCTTGAATATAATGCATTCAATAGCTGGGTTTTCTTATTCTGATAAAATCTTACTGAATTTATAGATCACAATTGGATGATAATATTTCCAAAGAAAAATAAAGTTTTGTGGAACAATTTATTTTTCCTTCTCCTTTTCTTGCCCGATCTGACCACAGGCTGAACCCTTCATTGAAAACTCTGCTGTTTCCACTTTGGTTCATTCCCTTATGTGAAATGATATCATGTTTCCGTTGTTTCTGGATAAACTCAAGCACAAGATGAACCTCAACATGTCTTGTGGCTTTGATCTAAGCCTCTGTGTATGGATCGTGAGCCTCAGACAGCACAATTATAAAATATCTGCAAGCTGTCTATTTCATATAAAACCACTTGGTTTCTTTGGAGTGAATCTGGCGAATTGTGTGTCTGGATCGGTCTTTGCTTTTCCTGGACCTGACATGAAAAGGATACAGTCTGCCTATCACATAAATAAAAGAACTTTCATTAAATATTAGACCTTGTAATTTCCTTGCAAACTCTAGCACTTTCTTCCCTAGAAACATCCCAGAGGACCCAAAGATTCGACGACTATCTTTTGTTTCATTCTGCAGCTCAGCATCATGGCCACAAGCTCAACTAATGATTTTTAAATGTAATTGATCAAAACAAAATCCACAAGAAACATTTGAGGTTCGAAATCCGCCATGAAACTTTGTTAAATAGATGTTAAACACATTGGAACTCTTCCCAAAGAGCAGATTTTGAGACTAGCTTTAGAATGCACAGAGTCAGTATGAATGGCTGCTCAACTGTGCAGTATTTTTATCTCTGTCAGCTTCTGGTGACGTTAGGGTGATCATCTCAAATCTTTGGAGATATGATAAATCTTACCTGTAACTTAATTTAGGAATAATATTTCTCTACCTGTGTGCTATCTCCTCATCTCCCAAACCAAGAGACACTAGCTCTATGACCCAAGCTAGCATTTCATATAGTCATGCATGACCTATTAGAAATATGTTTATTTCTCTCCCGCTTGACTTCCTCTAGCATAATATACACACAAACACAGGTAGGATTAATGTCCTATTTGGGAGAGGGCCCATGTTTTATTTTTGCATACTAATGCTGAATAAATGAGAATTGTTAGTAGAACATGTTAACAGCCAAACCTTCATTAAAAGCTAAAACTGAATAAGGTTTGTAAGCTTTTAAGACAGTGAGAAGTACTATGAAAGATAACGCTTGTGGCCTGCTGAATATTCATTTTCCCCATCTTCCTTGCTAAAAGAACTCAAATTTTCCTAAACCAGGAACATATCTCACTAGAATTACTTATCTCCTCATACTGCTTTATAATTATTAAATAATGATAAATTTTATAATAGTTCATGGTACACAGGGAAAGAGTTAACTAGAAATTCTGTTTATTCTTCCCTTTTTCCTTCTTGGTGTATATAAATCATAAGGAGTGCAACCTAGCAGCGTTTCACCAGCACACTCCAGGGATGATTGGTCAGGGCTGGGAGCAGCCTCCTTGTCACCCACCTAAACTGGGATCCTGGGAGGATAAATAAAGGATCTATCGCTCCTTGTGTCGGGAATCTTCAATATTGGCACCTGAGCACATCCAGGTATCTGCCAGGCATCAGTGGCTTATGCCACACCATCAGGCACACAGAGCTAATGCTGGTCTTGTTTGAGTCCATGCTGGGCACCTGGGCTTGCTTGAGCCAACACCCAGTTCTCACTGCCCTCCTCCCATCCTAGCCCTGCCAAAGGCTCTATCCATCATCTCACAGCAGCCCTAGGTTACACAAAGTGTCCCAGTCCTGTGTGAGTCTCCACCCAGCACACCCAGACCATGGCAGTGTCCGTTCAGCACACTGTGCACTGCCTCCGTTCTGGGAGCACTGGAGTCTCCACCCTGCATTCGGTGGGACACCCAGGCACAGTCCCTGCCTGACACATGGCCCAGTCCTCTGCCTGGTTAGCGGCAAGGGTTAAGGGTTTGTCTGTGTTGATTGGTACTCTGGAAACCAATGAGACAGTGCCCTGAACCCCCACTGTGCTGCACTCATAACCTTATGAACCTATAGATAGCTTTCTATATCTTACCATGACTACATACTGCTCTACAGTGAAAGGAATTAAGTGTTCTATTGAGTAGATATTTACTGTGATAATTTTCTGATTTGTCTTAGAATTTTCATATAACTATTGTTCTTGTGCCTATAGTTAAAAATGGAAAATTATTAGTTAATACAGTTTGTCATTATCCAGTTTGCCCTTGATGTCATTGTTACTGCTGCTTGCACTCCTTTTGCCAAGATGACATAGTTGTTGTGATCAATTGATCTTCCTTGTATGCCAATAGCTTAATTGGCTATGGTACTTGTCCAGTAATAAAGAATGGGGTGCTAGGCCGAAGAGGCTGCAGTGTTTCACCCCTGGTAAACAGGAGAAAGAGGATGGTGGGACAGAACCAAAGACCAAAATCCAGATGTGTCTAGAAGACATTCTCTGAAAAGCAGTTATCACCTAAAGAGATCTCAATACTGGTAATAAAGTCACACACCGTGAGCAATTTATAAGTCTCAACACAAAAACCAAATAAACAGCAAAATAAATGCACACAGACTCCCCAACACTCCCAGAGCAAAGCCACGGGAGCTTGGAGGTGGGAGAAACCAAAAGCCACTCACCTGAATTTTCTGAAATGGGAGCAGTAACAAAGCAGATGAATAATGTTCTTGACAAATTCAAAGCAGAAATAATTAAAAAATAATTAAAGAGAAGAAGACCATAATGAAGGAAATGTCTAGAGTAGATACAGATAAGAGGAGCACAGGGAAGACATGGAAGCAACAAGAAAAACCACTTGATTGTCATTGTAGTCACACAAAAAGCCTTCCACAAAGTCCAACATCTATTCATGACTTTAAAAAAACTTAGTGAAAATTTGAGTAGGTCTTTATCTCAATCCAATAAAAGCCAACTATGATAAACCAACAGCCAACATCATACTAAATGGTCAAAAACTGAAAGCTATCACCCTAAGACAAGTAACAAGACAAGGATGCCCACTGTCCCCACTCCTGTTGAATGTAATTCTGGAAAATTTAGCCAGAGCAATTAGACAAGAGAAAGAAATAAAATGAATATTGATAAAAAAGAAAGAAGTTATATTATCATTATTGACTGATAATACGATACTCTATATAGAAAACTCTCAAAACTCTGCCAAAAGAATCCTAGAATTAATAACCAAATTTGGAAGTATAGCATGATACAAAGTCAACATTCAAAAAATAATAGTATTAAAAAAATAGCATTTCTGCACATGTGTAACAAACATTGAGGGAGAAATCAGGGAAACAATAGCAGTCACAATAACATTTAAAAAATAAAGTAGGGATCAATCTAGTGAAGGAGATGAAATCCTCTACACTGAAAACTACAATACTGTAAAAGCTGATCAAAGGGGACATTGGGAAATGGAGAAATTATTGCTTGTTTGTGGATAGGCAGAAACAATATATTGAAAATGGCTATACTTCCAAAATTGTTATACATATTTAATGCAGTCTCATTCAAATAATAAAATCATTCCTTGTAGAACTAGAGAAACAATCCTAAGATTAATATGGAGCTAGAAGAGACATAGAATATCAAAGACATTCTCAGCAACAAAAGCAAGGAAGGGGTCACTATAATCACTTCTTTGAAGTTATACTGCAAAGCTACCATGATAAAAACAGCATGGTACTGGCAAAAAACTTCCTCACACCCACATACACACACATACACACACACATGCATGCACACGCACACACACACAAATCAGATTCAAGGATTAATGGAACAAAATAGAAGATGCAACATCTCCAATTATACTCACCTAACTTATCTTTGACACAGGATTCAAATGCCTTCCCTGAAAGAAAGATGGTCTCTTTAATAAATGGTGAAGAGAAAACTGGCTTTCTACATAACAAAGATTAAACTAAGAGTCATACCTCCCCAAGCACTAAATTAAAATAAAAATGGACCAAAAACTTCTATATTAAAATAGAAGAATTGAACCTCCTAAAAGACAGAACAGGTAAAATGCTTAAAGCTGTAGGTGTCAGCAAAGACATTATGAAAAAAATTCCTGATTACACAGGAAGCATTACAAATAATCAATAAATGGGATCACATCAAATTAGAAAGAGGTTGAAAAGAAAATAAATCAACTAAAGAGTGAAGAGACAAATAATAGAGTGGGAAAAAATTGCTCCAGCAGTTCCTCAGACAAAGGACTAATATCTAGAATATATAAAGAACTCAAAAAAAAAATCAGATTCCCTGAATTTAAAGACCCAGTGCAAAAATGAGCATCTGAAATGAATAGATAATTTTCAGGTAAAGTACAAACAGCAAATAAATATATGAAAAAAATGCTCAATATTGCTGATCATTCCAGAAGTGCAAATTAAAACAGCACTGAGATTCATTTTACTCTAGAAGGAATGGTTACCATCAAGAAGTCATCCAACAAGTGCTGCTGAGGCTGTGGGAAAAAAGAACTCTTCCCCATTGTTAGTAGAAGTATAAATTGCTACCACTATGTAAATCAATATGGAGATTCCTTATAACATTAAAAGTCCCACTTGACATAGTTATTGTCCTTCTAGATGTCTTTCTGAAAGAGTCAAAGTATCATATCACAGTGATATATGCATACCCATGTTTATATCAGCACAATTTATAATAGCTAAATCTTGGAAACAGTCCATATGATGGATAAAGAAAATGTGGTATTTATATGCAACGGAGTGCTTCTCTGCCACAAAGGACACACAGGACATTTTTAGGTAACTGGATGCATGGTGAGAACACAACCTTCAGTGAAACAAATCAAGCACACGAGCTTAAATATGGCATCGTTTCTCTTGTCTGAGAAACTCAAGGGGTAAATAAACAACATAGACGATAGATATTGGGAAGTCAGAATTTCTTCACATGGAAAGGGGAAAGTGTAGGGGGAGGGAGAAAAGGAAGAAAAAAATATTAAAAATAAAATAATGGAAGGAAAACATGGAAAATGAAATTATTTTTGTAAGCAAGGAGGGGGAAACGGGTTGAAGAGAGGGTAGGAAATGGTGAAAAAAGTCAAGATGTAGCATGTACGGGTACAAATTCCCTACAATGAATGTGATCATTGTGTACATTTAACATGCACCAATAAACTTAATTCATTAAAAAAGTACATACTAGAAAAATAAATAAACTGATGTGTTACCTTTAAGCACTAGGGAAGCAAGAGTGATTACTTAGAAATGGGAATCGGGTGAACGCTTCGTGAATATTTAATTTCTGAATCACGTGACTTACCTATTAAAAGTTAACTGATTCAGAAAAGAAATGGAACTTACCAGGTATTAGGGTTCCTTTGTCCTGTTTTAAGTACTGAACCACTGAACCAAATTAGCATCCATCTGTCAAGAACTGATGCTCATCATATCTGTAGTGGTGAAACTGCGGCATAAATGCCACTGAGGGCTGTTATTTCTGACAACTCTAAAAGGTTCGCCCTGCCTGTCAGACATACACCATGCCCCCATTGTTTGCTTACTGATGCTCCCATAGAAGACAAATATTAAATAAGCCCTAAACCCTGCTAGTGAATGGTGAGGAGAGCTAATCTCATAAATTAGCTAATGGTGTGAGACATAGTAATCTCAATTTTCCTCTGTAGAGTAACACATAGCAATAGAAAAGTAAAAGGTCTTTAACTCACGCACTGGGTAGGAGTACACAGAAATGATTGATTCTCTTAAAATGTAGACACAAAATAGTGCATTGTGTGTACAGGGTGTTATAACAGTGAGTGTAAGCAAACGTTGCAGATGGTAGAAGAACTGGGTAGAGTAAGGACTACAGTTAAAACTAATTAATGTTCTATTTCCCAAATCCAAACAGGAATGCACAAGCTTTGTTGACTCCCCTCTTTCTTTATTTTGAAAAGAAATATTTCTGCCTGTTCCTGCTTTTCCCAGAGATCTAAATAAATTATAGCAGAACCTGTTTAAAGTGCTAAACTTTGCCTCCAAACCATTTACTCCCAGATTTGTAGCAGTTGTATACCTTTCCAGAGTGGATACCACAGAAAACATTCTTCTGGAGCCTGGAAAAAATACTTCGTAATGCATAAATGTCTTCTGATATACAGAATGAGCTTGTACATGGCATTTCCTTCAAATAAAACCTAAATTGTTAGCAAAAAATGGAAGAAACACAATAGAAAAAGAACTTTTATAAATGAGGAAGGGAAAAAGGGTTGAACCGGGGGATAAGAAGAAAAGAATTAAGACGCACTGTGTACAGATACAAATGCTCCATGACAAATGTGACTGTGGTGCATGGCACACACGCACTAATACATTTTTTAAAAAGAGTCTTTCTCTTTTAAAAAATGAATTCTGAGTTCATAAACTATTATACAGAATAATTGAACTATTCCTACGAACAATTTAGCACAAATTATATAATTTTGTAAACTCTTTCTCTTAACATTTTCAAGAGTGTATACCACACTAGATAAAATTAAAGAGAGTATGGGTTTTCTCTACTAGATAAAATTAAAATGCACTTTGAGTAGTCCTGTAATTAGACATGCATTTACCTTGCAAACGTTTCTTCTCTTCAACAAAGTTAGAAACACTTTATAGTCTACATGAATTTTCCAGGATAGCCCTAGTTCCAATAATAGTTGCAACATATATGACCTGAGATAGACAAACGGATGGATGGATAGACAAGCAGACATAGAAAGAGGATTTTTTCTTCTCTTCACTATGTTCTAAAACTTCCAGTGGTTAATGTTGTTGAATTTATATATAATGTCTTTCAGATTTTACTCCTTTCATCCAATAAAACAAGTTATTTTGGAGTTTCCCACCTCAACAGTCTTGTTAAGTTCTGAATTTTTTTCTCAGTCTAGATTCTCTCTCTCCTCTTCTTCATGTAATTTGTCTCCTGCTCCAAATTTTCCACAACCCTGCCCCAACCTTTGTCTGATACTCACTGCTGTTTGCAGTATAACCCAAAACAGCCTTCCCAGTCATATCTCCCCCTGCATTCCTCTGAAAGAGGAAAAAAACTGGATCACATCTGATGTTGCATTTTCAAAGCTGCTCTGAGTCTATATGCTCATGAAGCCCCTTATCTGGTTTTAAAGACCTATAAACCATTTAGTGGAAATTTTTGAGGTCTTTTGGAATGCACATGTTTGGCACAGAAGTCTGGTTTTATTGCCAATTTGTAGAGCTAAGATACAGGGAGGGAGGGAGAAAGGCATGTCTCCGAACTGAGTGCATGTATTGGAGATGTTACAGAATCACCTCCCATTTGATTAGCTTCCAGATCATTCCATTTGGTCATCAAATGTAACCTCCCATACACCATCACACTTTTTGGCCTCTGCTATGATTTGGATTTGGTTTGTCTCCCAAAAGTTCCTGTGTTAGAAGACTATTCCCTAATGTAACAGTATCAAGGGGTAGTGAAACTCACCCAGGGCAGCGTGTCTCAGTGCAAGATAATCAGAACACTGGAGGTGCTGATCTTGGAAAGGATTAATGTTATTTCTCCCAGCAAGTTAGTTCCTGAGTCTATTGTTAGAAAACAGCAAAATGCAACCCTCCTGGTTCGTTGGTTTCCTGTCTCCTCAAGCAATCTCTTCCACATGTGCTCCCACCACTGTGACACTATCCACTTTGAAGCTCTCATTACAGACAAGCAAAAGCTGGCACCACGCTCTTAGGTCTCCAAAACCATGAGCTAAATAAACCTCTTTTCTGTATAAGTACCCAGAAACAGGTGTTTTGTTGCATCACTACAAAAAGGACTAACCCAGTCTTGATATGTAAGGATATCACAAGCCCTTTGGAAGTTCGCTTAGATTGTGTTTGAACAAAGTTTTATGTTTTAAGCAAGTGTTACTGCTATAGATTCTGTAAAGTAACCAACATAAAGTAACCAATCTTTCCTTTTTTCCTTTCCAATTTCTCACTGACCTGGTCTTCCTCTTCTCCCTTGTTTCTCCAATACCACCCATTCCCACATCAAGTAAAAAAAATCTATTTAGTCTCATTCTTTCACAGCAGTATTCAGAGTTCCAGTCACAAAGCCTCAGGATCATTTGCCAAGCACAAAACCACTAACCAGTTCTCAGAAGATATGGGAGGGTCAGTCATACAGCTTCCTTAATTATTAAAACAAGGTACTTGTATTCCAAATTCACATCACATTCATGCATGTGCACACACATATATGTGATCGTTTGTTTCACCTGATTTAAGCTATATAATTGACATTGCCCCTTAATAAACAAAGGAGAAACGCTGGTGAGCTGTGGGGACATTCATAATGGCTCCTTGTCCCTGGTTCTAGTCTTCAGTGGATGAATCAGTTGGAAGCCTTGGAAACTGAAAAGACAGAGGGAGAAGAAAGGATAACTGTGCAGATGCATGCAAAGCTACTCCTGTGGCTCATATCACAGAACACCAGGCTCCAGAGGCATAGCACACAAGCTTTGGTGTAGACACCACAAAGCCCCACCTTAAGGCATTCCCTGACCCCATGGAAGTCAGGATTTAGACATTTCTTCTCCCAAGGCGCCATGGTATAATGCTTGTTGTGGGACCACAGGATCTGGTAATTGTTATCCTTCTGCTTACAAATCAGTTATTCCATCCCTGGCCTCAGGGATGTGAACATGTCAGCAGGAGAGAATTCTGAATGGATAAAAGTCAGTGCTGGCCAATTTTTCAAGTCAAGCTTGAAATGCCCACAGCCCAGGGCAAAGATGTGGGAGAAAGTAGTTTTGAGAGGAGTCTAAGGGTCTGCATCTTCCTTCTGGGTTGTAACGACTGCCTAGAACACAGGGCACAGAACTGGGCAGGGACCCCTGGGAGATGGGGGCCTGGAGCACCCCTCTTATGATTCCCTCCACAGCTTATGACATCAGGATTTTGGAAAGCAGTGTGTACGTGGGAGAGGGTACAGAAAATGCAGGGTACTTTTTTTTTCTTTTCATTAGAATACTTTTAAAAACTTTGCTTGCGAAATCTGCACCGAGAAAGCCCAGCCAGTCCAGTGAACTGGAGGAGAGAATTTACTCTTTCTTGTTCATTGCATCTCAGACAGAAACGTAATCCTGTTAATGTCTGGCTGGGGCTCTGGTCTGTAGGATCTTGCTCTGCTCGGGACTTGGCTATAAATGAAAAGGAGCTAGGGAGTTAAAGGAGAGCTCAGTAGGTTTATATTCATTTTGTAGTCCTCTGCTTAACTCCGGGTCTGGAGAAAGGACAGGGATCTAAAGGCAAAGGGCTCTGCAGAGATCCCACAGCATCATGACTCCCCACCCACGGGCGTGAGGGCTGGCAGCCAAACTCCGGGAGGTCCAGCCAGAGAGCTGTCCTCATAAAGCTGTTTTTGCTGAATCTGTCTGAAGTAATAAAGGAAGGAAGAAGAAAGGGAAAAAGAGGAAAGAGAAAAGAAGGAAGAGAGGGAGAAGAAGAGAAGAAAATAACGTAAAGAAACCAGACCTTAGATGACAAATACTATTTCTCAGCTCAAACTGTGCGCAGGAAAGTCAACAGTTAGCATTAGCCCACTCCTGAATCTCAGCACATCTCTGCTGAAAGCAACCTCAAAGGGGCCTCAGAGGCTCACATAGGAGCAGTCTGGTGTTGATGTGAAGATAATCATTTTCAATAATTTTCAATAATTTCATAGAAGGTTCCTGGTCAAAATCCCTATTCTAATTCCCCCGGCTGTGCTCTAGACCTGGAGAGCGAGCCAGTGCCTGAATGGGAAGAGCGATGATAAGAAATCACCTGCCAAAAAGCAAACAAACCACTGTCCCGTTCCCAGAGGGCATGAAGGCTGATAGACACAAAGTCCCTATTGATGCAAACTCATTGCATTCCAAATTCAGGTCACTTGTTCTGTCTCTCTGTCTCTGCCTGTCTCTCTCTCTCTGTCTCTTTCTCTGTCTCTCTCTCTCTGCAAAGTAACAAGAAAGGAGGAATAAAGGTTTGCACCTGCCCTAGGCTTCTGCTGTAGAATTTGAGGAAAAGCTGAGGGGAGGCCCTTTATAACAGGCCGCTACTGCATTTCACTTCCAGTGTCATATATTAATCTGTAAAATATTGTTCGAGTGTAAGTTTTAATCTATTCAGTAGAAGAATTACATTGATCAAGAATATGTAACTCACAATCAGAGGGTTAGCATGTTTACAAGTCTAATTAGGACCTCACTCACCAGGGAGTGTTTCCGGAGAGGATCTTTAAACCGTTCTATTTTAATCGGCCTTAGAGAGTTGATTGCTTTCTTATGAGCGTTGGTAGGAATCTACGCGGAAAGCCTAGAAGTGACAGGCAGCTCAGCTCCCGTAGGAAGGGAAGGAAAAAGCTGGTAGGTTGACATCTGGGCTTAGAACTAGGGCTGGTTTTGTGCAAAGTGAGATAGACATGATTCTGCCGTGGCCCTGAAGAGTCAGGAAGATTAATGGAATTTTTCTACTAAAATTACACTGAGTCATATGCCTCAGGTGAAGCCCCACACAGCACTTCCCGTACTGCTGAAGCTTCAGGACCCACCTAGCTTATCAGAACTGAAGGACCCCTTCGTGGTGAATGGAGGGCAGAATTCGGTCTAACTTTGTTTTCATTGTATTTGAACACTTGCTGAGATTTTTATAAGGTGCAGAATGGAGGCACAAATGGAGGTGACATCCCATCGCGTTAGATACTTAAATGATTAAAATTATAAATCAAGTTGTTTTCTCTCTCTGTATGTTTCTATATCTATGTCTACATCTGTATCTAACTATTGATCAGTCTTTATGTAGAGAGAGTACTGGAGGAGAAAACCAAAGAACTGTGAATAAAAAAAGTCATACTTACCAGAACTCTACCCATAAAATATAAAAAGTGAACATGAAATACCTGTTAAAGTTTTATGAAATAATGTCCAAAAAACACACATGTAAAGTACAATGAAGAATTAGTCCATTCTTTAAAATGAGAAAACAGAATACAAAAGATGCCAAGTTCTTTCACTTAAACTCTCAAAAGCATGTATTTTAACAGAACTTTAAGATTTATTTTTAAATCTAGCTGGAAGAAAATTATGTAAACAAATAAAATGTATTTTACAATAGAGGATTAAGGTGGTGAAAGAATTCTGTTTTTTCTTAGCACATATATTAAGACTATATTACAATTAAAACAATGTGTGTTGACTGAACTACAAACAAGTGGAATAGAAACAAGCATATTTTATAATTATTTATTGTAAATATTATATTTAAAATCCATTATATGCCTAAGACACACAAAGGATATGTTGCATATGGATGAATAAAATTATGCATTAAATAAAATAAAAGCAACTATATCATAGTAAAATATGAAAGAATATGTTTTCATCCTGATTCATCTTTGGATCTAAGCTACCTGAGTGTGACTACTGATTTCTCCAATTCTAATCATGCAGTTTTTGGAAGTTAAATCTTCTTGCCTAATTCTTTTCTCTACAATGGCAATCATATAGCTACCTACTCACAAAATTGTCATATAGGCAAGCTGAGTTGAGGAAAGTATAGATCTCAGAACAGGTTTTGATACATGGTATTGTATGATTTGTAAAATAAAATCATATTTAAGTAGCAGTGAAAGTAATTAAAACATAGTAGCAACAATATTATGAAAAAGATTAATAATCTAGTTTGATATCAATACAGATATTGAATAGTTTTGTACACTGACTAAATTTGAATAGAAATGGAATCATGTTTTTGGTGGGAGACTGAGAGCGTTTTAAGCTTCATATCAGTGTTCACTTTGACTTAGAAACTTCACTTGTAGAGTGTTTTTGGAAATCACATGCACATTTTCAGAAAATTTTATTGGAAAGATACCCAGTATCATCATAAAATAACAATGTTATACAATTTAGGAGATCCTCAGTTGAGTAAAATTAAATTAATTATAATAGCTCTGCATGCAAGTCAGTAATATACAGTCACTAAAAAGAATTGGGTACATTCAGTTAAAATTTAATAAAAAGAGTAGTAGGTAGAATATGAGGTCATTTGTGCCACAGAAGAAAGATATAATTATGGGGTTGAACAGAAAAATTGATGGACTGATAAACCCCATTTTAAAGCATTCAGTTGTCAGAGGTTAGAAAATCATAGTGGAGAGCCAGGTGTGAGACACACATCTGTAATCCCAGCACTTGGGAGGCTGAGGCAGAAGGATCGTTGTGAGTTTGAGGCCAGCCTGAACTACACAGTGAGCTCAAGACCAGCCTGAACTGCATAGTGAGACTCTGTCTCAAAAAGACACATACAAAAAAAAAAGAAAGAAAGAAACAAAAAAAATCAGAGTGGGTTGATATAGTGAGATGGATTTCCATGTAATATTTCTTGATCTGTTGCTATGTAATGCTAAAATATCTTGTATTTGTGTAATAAGTATTACCAAATTACTGATAAATATAAAGAAAGACTATGAAAAATGCATTACTTCATCTGTGTCTTATTATTACAGACAGCTAAGCTAGGCAAAAATACAGGCAGTTAGACAGAGCTGAGGCCTCTGGGAGTCAGTACGGAGGATAAGAACACAACTGTGGCCCCAGATTCTTCTGCTGGAGGCCAGGCCTCAGCAAACAGAAAAACTGACATTCCTAGAGCCTCCAGGGAGCAGAACAATGGCTTGGAAACTGTGCTTACCTGGGAGACATTGCTTGTCCCAGAGGGTGGCTTGAAATCTCTGATTTGTGTCTTCTTAAAAATGTCCTTGTTCTCATGTACACTTGCTGTGTGACCTGCTTCCCCACTGGATCAATATTACCTGAGCAGCTAAACTTGTGATCTTATTGGTCAATCATAGTTTTGCCCTGTGTTGCACCCACCTTATGATTTTGTATCCACCTTGTGATTTTGCTCTGTAAAACTTACTCTGTAAAATGGGGTCAGCAACAGCCCATTTTTCAGGTCCCCTCCTGTCTCCTAAGTGTTCTCTCTTTCTCTCCCTCCCTCCTATCCTCCCTCCCTCCCTTCTCTCTCTCTTTGTCACTTTTTCATTCTCAATAAATACTTCTACTCTTAACCACCTTTGTCCCTTAGAATTCATTCTTTGGTTTGGGGAAAGCAAACTCAGTGGACCTGATATCTAGCAGTCTGCGAATTACGTTTATTTCTCCTGTATCATTATCACATAGCTGTAAATTACGCTTCACTATAGATAAGGCACAAATGGGATTCTGAGTAGAAGTAAGCACAACAGCTGGGTCCATAATCACATGGGGAATCAGGCTGGGAGCAGCTTTCCAGCTCAGACCTGACTATGGAAAGGAATTATCAAAAGATCGATAGGAAAACAATCCCCAACTAACATCAAGGCTTCGATTTTAGAGAAGGCCAATATAATTCTGAAAATTAAATAATACATCGAATCCTGCTTTTCAAAATATTATTGAGAGAACTTAGCGGAAGCCTGCATCAGGGGTAAGCTGCCTGGAACCTCCACCGTGGGCCCACTCTGCCACCTGAAACTCAGCACAAACCCGCCTCAGGGGTAGGAAACCCCCCTGTGGGCCTGCCCTGCCACAGGGAACATTGAGGAGGCCCACCCAAGACTGAAAACTGCCTTGGACTGCTACAGATGGGCCCGCCCTCCCACCTGGGACATCAAAAGATCTCAGCGGGATCCAGTAAGTGTGAGAAAATTTGGAACTTTACCCCCAGGTGGTGAATTTTGGACTACACTGGATTGATTGTATCAATGTGGTGAGTATACCCCTAAAATAGGGCCAGTAGTAAAAACCCCCTCCAACTAACTGTAAGCCTTTGGTGTGTCTGAAAAGAGTGTGTATGATCCCCTCCTACACATAGAAAACACCAGGCAGAGTGAAAATGACAAAATGAAAAAGCAAAATGCAGTCTCAAACATACAGTTCACCAGAAACAAGTATAGGAGACATTGAAATAGAGGACCCCAAAAGTAACACATCAAGAATCTCTGAAAAGATAGCCAGTGAAATAAAAAAACAACTGCATCAGGCTATAGAGGAAATCAAATTAGAAGCAGTCTCCTATGTAAAGATAGAAATAACAACTTTAGTAAAGGAGTTGTTGAATGCAGCTAAAGAAGAACTAGAGAAAAAAGTACATGAGCATGGGAAACTGACTGAAACTTTGAACAATATAGAAAACAAGCAGAATTCATGAAACAAACTCAAAGAGACATCCAAGAAACAAAAAATTCTATTGAAAGCATGCAAAATCGCCTAAAGGAAGCTGAGGATAGGATTTCAGACCTTGAGGACAGGATCACAGTTAGTGATCAGGAAAGGATAGAACTTTAAAAATAACAAAGCAGCATGAAATGACAATCCAGAAGCTTCATGATGATGCCAAGAGCAACAATATAAGAATAATGGGCATTAGCAAAGATACAGGAGAACAGGCAAATGACATACATAAAATATTTACAGAAATAATAGCAGAAAATTTCCCAAACATGGGGAAAGAATCTGATATGCAGATAAATGAGGCATATAGAACAGCAAACAGTCACAATCAACATAAATCCACACCCAGACACATAATAATTAAGATCTCAGACATACAGCATAAAAACAGAATATTAAAAGCTGTCAGAGAAAAGACACAACTCACCTATCAGGGAAAGCCCACTAGAATCACAACAGACTTTTCAGCACAAACCCTCAAGCCAAGAAGAGCTTGGAGTGAGGTATTTCAAGCCCTGAAAGAAAACAATCTTCAACCCAGACTGATGTACCCAGCAACACTTTCATTCAAATTTAATGAAGAAACAAGATACTTCCATGACAAAGAACAGCTGAAGAAATTCGTGTCCACCAAACCAACCCTAGAAAGAGTACTGAAAGACATACTAGACAGAGATAAAAATGACCACAATCCCCAAAACAATAACAGAAAGAAACAATCAGGTAGGATAAGCAATTAAATAAGAGGAAAAGCAAAAAGAAACTGGAACATAACGTGGCAAATGCGAGCCAGCACATATCAGTGATATCCATAAATATAAATGGCATCAATTCACCTATAAAAAGAAATAGACTGACAGAATGGATCAAGAAACAGGACCCCACAATATTCTGTATACAAGAAACACATCTGACCCAAAAGGAAACTCATAGATTAAAAGTCAAAGCATGGAAAACAGTATTCCATGCAACAGGAACACAGAAAAAAGCAGGGGTAGCTATTATATTTGCTGACAACTTGAACTTCAAACCTAAAATGATTAAAAGAGATAGAGAAGGTCACTACATACTTGTTAGTGGAAAAATTCAAGAGGAAGAACTAACAATTATAAATATATATGCGCCAAATACAGGGGCACCCAACTATATAAGACAGATACTAATGGACATGAAAAACCAAATACACAAGAATACAGTTATAACAGGAGATCTTAACAGCCCATTGTCACAAAGATATAGATCAACTAGACAAAAAGTCAGCAAAGAAACAACAGAACAGAATCATACCTGTGAGCAATTGGACTTAGTAGATGTTTACAGAGTGTTCACCCAACCACATCAGAATACACATTCTTCTCAGCTGCACATGGGACATTCTCCAAAATAGACCATATATTATCCCATAAAACATTCTTAAGTAAATGCAAAGGTATTGAAATCATACCATGCATAATATCTGACCATAGTGCACTGAAATTGGAAATTAATGGCAAAAGAAATTGTAAAACCTACATAAATACATGGA